>JABMIG010000116.1:0-440000 GCA_013187285.1 Cyclotella cryptica
TCGTTCGTTTTTAGTACTAATGATCCTCGGGATATCAAGGTGCACGAGCACAAACTTCACATGATTAAGAAGAAGTTGAATATGGAAATCCTAACATGATGTCCTAAGTTCCGTTGAAATAATGGGAACTTCCGGTAGTTGTAACACGTCAGATTCAATGTTAATGATATCATTTTCACGGTATCCAAAGGATCTAGTTTACAAATGAGTGAACGTAGGAAAAAGTATTAATTTTGCTATTGTGGATACCTTTGACTGACATCACACTCAAATATCTCCGGTCCATCCAATGTTTGATTTGGCGACGGCATGTGTCTCTCACAAAGAAAAGAAGATAATATTGGTATGTTCGTGTTTTGTGCGGAGGATATTTCCCTCATCGTTTTCAAAAAAATCCAGTCATTGTTTTCTCCCTCTTCTCACAACCATCGAACCACCTGAACCGAACAATGAAGCTAGCGCTCGCCATTCTCACCATTGCCGCTTCGGCCTCCGCCTTCGCCCCCTCCCTCACCACCCCCACACGCCATGTTGCCACCTCTCTCTCCATGGTCAATCCCCTCGACATCACCACTGGAAGAGCCCAACTCGACCACGATGTCATCAACAGATTTAACTCCCTTCCGTACCCGGCTGACAAGGTCTTGGCCGAGTACGTCTGGGTCGACGCAAAGGGTGAATGTCGTTCCAAAACCCGAACTCTTCCCGTGAAGCGCGCTGCCTCTGTCGAGACTTTGCCCCGATGGAACTTCGACGGATCTTCTACTGGTCAGGCTCCAGGCGATGACAGTGAGGTTATTTTGAGACCGTGCAGGATTTTCAAGGATCCGTTTAGGCCAAGGACCGATGGAGTTGATAACATTTTGGTCATGTGTGATACTTATACGCCTGCTGGGGAGCCTTTGCCTACTAACACAAGGGCGATTGGTGAGATGCCTTGATATCATTTACTGCAGTTTATGTGCATCTTTTAGCTGTTGTTTCCCACTGATGCTAACTTGGTATTGATTGCGTCTCCATCTTTCTTCTCGCAGCCGCCAAAGCCTTCGAAGGTAACGAATCCGAAGAAATCTGGTTCGGCCTCGAACAAGAATTCACCCTCTTCAACCTTGATCAACGCACTCCCCTCGGCTGGCCCAAAGGCGGCGTCCCCTCTCGTCCCCAGGGTCCCTACTACTGCTCCGTCGGCCCCGAGAACAGTTTTGGACGTGCTATTACCGATGCTCACTACCGTGCGTGTCTGTTTGCAGGCATTGAGGTTAGTGGAACGAATGGAGAGGTCATGCCCGGTCAGCAAGAGTACCAGGTTGGACCGTGTGTTGGGATCGATGCTGGAGATCAGCTTTACATGTCTCGATACATTCTTCAGCGTGTCTGCGAAGAATTCCAAGTGTACTGCACTCTCCACCCCAAGCCCATAGTTGAGGGTGATTGGAACGGTGCCGGTATGCACACCAATGTCTCTACCAAAGCTATGCGAGAACCCGGTGGAATTGAAGTTATCAAGAAAGCTATTTACAAACTTGCCGCTAAACATCAAGAGCACATAGCCGTTTATGGAGAAGGCAACGAACTGCGATTGACGGGTAAGCATGAGACTGCTTCTATTGATCAATTTTCGTTTGGTGTTGCAAATAGGGGTGCCAGTGTGAGAATTGGAAGGGATACTGAGTCAGAGGGCATGGGTTATTTTGAGGACAGGAGGCCAAGTTCCAATGCTGATCCATATTTGGTCACCGGAAAGATTATGGCGACTATTATGGTAAGTTCAGGTGACGTTGAATGATTTTGCCTTCCATTAATTACACATGGTTCGTTTCGGTCGTGTCTCACAATCTTTTGTGAACTGATATTATTACTCGTTTGAAATCACAGGAGGATGTTGATGTCCCTGAGGTTAAGGCTCTCGACCGTGCCGAGGCTTAGATACGACGAGGCAATGGATTTTGATTGATTCCAACTTGATTTTGACGCATTTTGTTTCAATTCCTGAGCTAGACTAAATGATTATTTAAGCACATTTTGATAAAAGAATAATTAAAAGTTGAACGGAGGATGATGCTTCACTCGACGCGAGAATGTACCACGAGGCAACACATTTCAACTAGTGAATGTGATGCTTCTTAAGCCAGTGAAAGACACGTCGCATTTGTGCAACACAAATTCATTGGGGTGTTCCTTCATTGTTAGTCCAAGGAATTCGACCGTCTCCAAGGATGCGATAATAAATCCGAAATCAGCACATCTTTGAAAAACGTGACTTAAGTCTATGTTAGATATCAAAATATCCAGTTTCTAGTCTTTAATTCCGAGAGCTCAATCGAGCGCTCAGATCGACAGCGCAAGCAACCCTCGACAGCAAGATGCACCCCAAACCATCAGACAGTAACACCACACAGTTTGACAACACGATGATAATCTCACTAGAGGCAACATAATATCCACATTTCGTGTCCACCGATAACTCTACTCAAATCGCACGAAAGAACCATGCACATTCACACTTCATACCTAATAGAACCTGAAGCATCACGGTGGGCAGTATAGGTCGAGTCCATTTCCTCCAAATCTTCACGTCCATCACAGGTAGCATAGTTTAGAAGGCCTAGCCAACCTCCTCCTGTGCTTTTCAGTTGGCTCATAGGCTCGGGAATGGGGGCAAGTGATTTTGTACTTTTGAGCTTAGTAGGATCTCCGAGGTATGTTTCGCTGACTATCCTCCCCTTTCTGCTAGTTTGACTGTTTTTCGAGGCCCAACTGCTCTTCCTATCGAGAGTCAACTCAGATAAGCTACTCAACGTCTGAGTGAGAGATATCCAACTATTGCTTGTTTGAAGTCCGCTTTCTACCTTCTCTCTTCTTTCTCTACGTCGAATTTCACTCTGGCTCACTTTCAGGAGGAGAGCTTGACCAATATCATTCCCATTTGCGTCCAACACCATTCCCGGGCAAGGTTCGATCGGAAGAGGCTTAGATGTTCCGACTGCTGTTATTTCATCGGTATTTTGCTTCTTACGCCGAGATTTCTTTTGTCGACTACGGGATTCGGGCCTAGGTGGGCGGAACCCATCGACTTTCATGATAGATAATGCTTTGAGGATATACTAAATTATCCTGATGCTGCAGCCATTGACAAGTAGGTGATACAGATGATAATGTTTATGAATCAGGTCCCTCTCGTGCAAACAAAACATCGCACTTCACAATTTTGTAGGAGGTGTCTATCAGCAACACATCATATCTCATTGAAACCCGCAAAAAAATAATCATGGGAGAGAGACAAAGATTTGTGATTATCTTTCGTAGTCTAGCAAAAATGTCAGATGCAAGGCAATGGATGATTTGGAGTGAAGCCGACGGAATTCATACATGTAGCAATTCAACGGAAGACTTCCTAGGTCAGAAAAAGAAAGAGTACCTGTTTCAAATAGAGTTATCGAACTTCTTGTAGGGAGCTCTAATGACAGCATGTCTTTCGTTGGCGCTCCAATAATTTTTTTAAACCGAACCACTTCAGGTACCCAATTATGTGATATCTCACCTGCTGAAGGGTTCCATTTGGACACACCTTCTTTGTGCAAGAACTCATTATTATTTTCTTATCATCTCATTGATTGGCAAATTGCTCGTAGGATTTCTCTCGACGATACACAGGGGTTCAACTTCTTTTCTAGAAATTTTGTTTACAATCCCTACGCACAATTGGTCTTTGAAAAACTCCACATTGGGATCCGTGGAAAAGGGTGCCACCACATGCATCCCTTTGAAGCCAAGTAAAAAATGCTTTAATCTACATGAGTCGCGTCCAAAATGCACCCCTTTGAACGGAGTTGGGATATTGTTTTACAACAGCTTACTTTTATTTATTCCTCTGTGTGGTTTATCTCTTACTCTTATGTCTAGAGTGGACACAAAGCCTGAACACCACTTTCAATTTTCAATGACCTCACTGACAAAGCACTTACAAAGAATTCGAGCAGATGACATGCAAGCAACACCCTCAAATGAGCAACTTAACAATCAAACCCATCCATTCTACAGTAATAATATACAAAATTCAATTAAGTCAGACCGCTATTACTGCATTGAGATTTGAACAAATTTACGAGAGCTTCCACACACACAGCCACAGCCATTCCTTCAGCTTCAATAACAACAGAATCAAGAACCTGCAAACAGCATACCACCCTTGTGCGAATGGAATTTCTGATGGTGGACAAACCATACCATAGCAAAGGGACATTGAACTGTCTTTTTCTTTCTTAGTGGTTGATGCAGCCTATGGTGTCATTGATACGAAGGGTCCTACTGTGTAAGTTGGATTATAGGTATCACTGGTTTATAAGTAGCACCCATCTAGTTTCACTGACATTTATGTTTTTCCTGTCTTTATTCCACTCAATGGAACTAAAACCCATAAGAGTAGGTTTCCCTCGTAACCAGCAATACACCCATATGTATTGATCCACTTGACTCCGGATTGTTGCTGAGAAACCTCAGATGTTGTTAGAAGTAACCACACAACTCATACACATGGTGGAGGGGTGGACAGCATGGATGAACAAGGCAGGACAAATAGCATGAGGGGCACAATATTGCTACCTCAATGTAAAAGGGGTAAGTTGTGAAAATATCAATAATTCATCACCATGTCATAATTGATAGCTTTGGATAGATTATAAGTAACACTGAAATGTATCTTGACATCCATGTTACTTATAATCGAGCTTGTACGGTAGTTCAATTTGGTATCATGTCAGAGAGAAGATATCCACAATGAAACAAGCTAAAAATTATGGAGACAATTAATCACTTGTCACTTCAGTAAAGATGAATATCTTTCACACGCACATTGATGACTGGAAAGTGCATAAGAAAAGGTGCGATGGATACTCCTCCAAAAAGCAAATCCAATGCACATGGGAAACCGTCTGAACTTGAATGAGCACTCATGATCATGCTCTGCTGTCATGTATCTTTGGGCAGTGAGAGGCAGGTACTGCTCTCATTTTCACGTGAGTAAGTTAATCAAGATTGCTATTCTGCAATGATATTTCAAGGGTAAGGAACCAAGGGACCAATACTCTGAAGTTGGCACACTATTAAGAAGTTTTTTGGCTTGTTCAATAGCCCGCACCCCCATGGAACACCCTGCAAGGTGGTTACAAATTGGGCACTACTGGGGAGGAATGCAGTCATGTACAGTGAATTAAAAAAGTAACATGATAACAAGTGCTTTCAGTGAGCACATTTTTAACCTGATTTTGAAATGTGACAACTGGCAGCAAAAATCTTGTGCTTAGGTCCTTGTGAAAATCTCAATTACCATAGTCATTAAATTTAGAACAAGTTTTTGGCTTCTCCTAGAAGTCTATGGGGTATTCTTTTTCACAATAGAATCTTTGAGTGTACATCATTAGGTAGGTAGAGGAGTTTCTTTTTTGTTCAAAAAATATTATATGCATAGATGGTACACGAGATAATATCATCGTTGACACAAAATGAGATAACATTATGAAAGCTTTGCACGCATTGAATTAAAATGCAATGAAATCACTCTGCTGGAAAGTTCTACTTCTAAAATCTTATACATTAATGGAAGGAGCATAGTTTAGGACAATAAGGAGTCTGTATATGAGTTCTTTAAGACATTCCTACTGAACACTTTTTGGTTGCAATTTCTGATTCATCAGTGCAGCTGGGCTAATGTTAGTCCAGCTGCACACCCATACTTTCATCTTGCAGTGTTGGTTTGTTTTATAATGGATGATGGAAAAGCTGTTGCCCTTTACTATTTGTTGTACATGGGCAGAAGGACAAGTCCAGGACCCAGCAGTTAGTTATTTCTGACAAAGACAAAGGAATCTTGTCAAAGATATCAAAAGATTATGTTGAGATGAAGGCATGAGCTTTTTATAAATACATATACTTAATAAACCTTTCTTAGAATTACCACTATTTACTAGTAAGTGGTGTCTACTTGTTTACCATTTCTGCAGACACAAATTTTAATGTGCAATGTAGAAAGTAAAAATAAGACAAGGACATGGATGAAAGAAGTGAGGAAAATGTTTAAGAAACCGAAGTATCAGGGTTGTCCTTGAGATTCTGTCTTGAATATGAATTAGACTGCATTATATTTTTCCATGCACATTAAGAAGAACTATCAACTGCTGTTTTTACGATCATTGTACCTAGTTGGAACATGCATTCATGCATTGCTTTCAATGGTGTTTGCATGATTTAATATGTGAATAGAACTGTTTAACCCTGATCAGTCTTTTGCATGAATTTTTGTGTTGGTCCAGTGCACATAACTTACTTTCCCATAGCATTACTTTGCTTATGTTGGCATGTGATATGAAAGCTTTTGTTATTTGTAATATATAGATTGGACCCCATTGACGCACGGTCCCAGTTCTAAAACTGGGACCAAGTTCGCTTCAAGTTCTAGAACTGGGACTCAGCAACCAGCTAGGTTGTAAATTCCAATTTTGGTTACTGTCTCAAAAACACAGTAATGAGTAACAGACCAGAATTCCTGCAGTAGTTACTGTAGGTTCTGCTGATGTTACTGTAAAATTTGTCAAAATGAGTGTTATTTTGTGATGTCACGGTGTCACACTCGTTAAGAATTGTACAAAGTACTTAAGTAATTCTTTCACAGTAATCTTGGCATCACAGTAATCATGTTGCTGACAAAATTACCAAATATTCCAGAGTAATGCGGAATTTCGCCAGAATTCCTCTGGAATTTACAACCTAGGCAACCAGGTCAAGAACTGGAACATTATTCACCATTGGAGCAACATGCCTGATTGGGGCACCCAATACCAGAACTGGGACACCCAGTTTGCCTAACCCTAAGACTAAGCCTATCACTAAATAAGCAGTACCCCAATGGGTAGAAAATTGTCCAGTTCTAGAACTTGATGCAAACTCCGTCCCAGTTCTAGAAATAGCTCTAGAACTGAGACTGTGCCCTAACAGGGTCCAACATATACAGTGGATTAATGAAATCCAGATTTCAGGAGTTCCTTATTTTTACCGTAGGAATGTTGTCGAAAATACTGTAAATTAGGTACAATTTTGTTATGTCCCTGTGCAATGTTTTGTTATATATATAAATGCTCAAACTTAATCACAGTTTTTCTTTTATTATCACCATCACTCTCTACTAGCATTTTGATGTCTACTTGTTCTATTTCTCTACGATGTACAAATTCATTAAGTAGATCATTTTCTGGACTGAAACAGAAACATTGCCTTATACAACAGCTTCTGCCATTAAGAAAATGGTAAATAGAAAGCAAAACCACAGTATTGTCATAGTATGTGTTCTGAGCTAGAGTCCAAGTCACGTGAATTGTCATTAGCAATAGGAGCCTTCTTTTCAGATTTTTTGAATATAAAAATGGCTAACTATTCATGTGCAAGAATGATTTGGTTAAGAAATGCGCCCACTTGTGTGACTTGTTTTGTTTTAGCTCAACAAAACAGCAGGAGAGAGAAGAGATTTATGCATCTTCTTTGAACTAACAATGCCACAGGACAATCTGTTTATATCATGTTAATGCATGGATGAATGATATAGTTTTGCTTCAGTGGATAGAGTATATTTGAAAGCTGTATGTACAAACACCATCTTTTCCTTTTCATAGTGTTTCAATATTTTTTGATTCTTAACAATGCCAGATTGATTTCATGGTTTATCACTTGAAAGAATTGGGGTGAAAATGATTTACATCCCTGTTGACTTACATGCATCTTGAGCTTTGTAAAGCTGTCTTAAATATACCATTATACTAGCAATTATCACATGGATATTTGCAACTAGACAATCTAGGAAGCGAATATCATTGGAATGATTGAGTTTCCCACCAAGGAGTATGGTGCAAATAGCAGTATAGACTTCTGAATTGCTTTCTCTCCAAACTTTTACCAATCACTTAAAGATGGGCTGTGTTGAATGACTTCCAAACAGAGAAGGATAGGATAGTACCGCTGGTGAACAAACAACTAGGGTGAGGAGCATGTTTACAAGATTATAGCATTTGCATTTGTTCTATATTCTATTGTAATTTAAAGCTAATCAGGACACTCGTCCAGATTGGGACTAATGATAACATTCAGTCCACAGCTAGACTAGACATTTGAACTTTTTCAAAATCAACAAGAAGGAGGGGTCATACAGCCATGCTGACATCACTGATGAATTCCTCATGAAAAATCAGTCCTAGAGACATATTACCACACATCATGTTTGTCACAGGTAGTTTGTACTTGTCACTGCTAAAAATTACTACACACAACTCGTGCTAACTCCCATGTCATTGCCATTTTTGGCCAAGATGCATGATGAGATGGAAACAAGACTGACAGTGAGACTGGGGAGTATGAGATACTTGACTCACGAGTTCTGGGAAAGATGTAACATGACCAAGATAAAAATAAAAATCAAGGAAAACCACAAAGGACTTGTCCACTTGGTGGACTGATCATAAAAGCCAGGCCAGAACTGGAAAAGTCATTAAGATAAAAAATACCTATTTGAATGGCATTTAGTGTTTCTTGTCTCCTATCTTAATTATGTATTGTTAAAAATACCTTAGTTTGCTTCCTTATTTGATGAATAGTAATAAACACAAGACAATAACATGCTGGTGTAAATGATTATTTTTCATGAAATATTTCAGGTTACCCTCATACTAAATTTAGCCTAAAGAAAACTTTAGTTTGCTTTTCCTTTGAAAAGCAATTACTGTTACACCACAATCAGATACTGCCAAATGCTTCTCAGTCTGTTCAGTTTTGTTCCATGTTGAATAGCCCATCGCTGTGCAAGATCCATTGTTTTGATTGCAAAATTAAGGGGAGATATGCGGTAGCAGGGGTTCAATGTTTGTGCACAAACACAAAGGATATCCAATTAATCATGCAATGCTTCAGAAAACTATCCTGGAATCCATCATGCCTGATTTCCCTCATAGCATAGACACTAGCCCCAACTGAAAGTGCACAATCATCCATATATCCACCAATTTTCCATAAACTTGAGTACTACTATATGCACTTCATTTTCTGTTACTAGGAATGCAATGAAACCAAGCCCATGTACATATTTGTTGCAGTAATTGTGATAAATCAGGTTGTATTGTGCTGTGATCAATGATTCCTTTTATTTGGCGTTTGATGGAATATGATTGTCCTTGCACCATGTGACACCATGCAGTCCTGTGATCATAGTGAATTCATGATCATGATTGAAGAAGCCTATTGGTAGATGGGGCATAGTTCAAATCTCTAGAAAGACTCATTCAAGGTGAATTCAATTGTCGAGTTGTATTCATAAAACATCACTCTTGTGAAGCAAAAAGTTTCAAATAGGTAATTTATGATGCTCAAAGCCTTGTGGTGCTCAAAATCCAGCAATTATTATACTTTTATCTTTCCAAGGAACACATTTTGTTACATAAATAATAATGATGTGTCATAGAAAAAGCAGAACTGTAACTGGCACTACTTGGATGAAAAAGAGAAAGACATTCTGTAGTCAGGTACAAATGCCATTGATTATAAATCTTTTATGAAATTCTTTCCCGCCCAATGGAAATATGATACATTTCTGCTACGATTAAAATCAGATACAGTTGACCGAAGCACTTTCAGACACTACAAGGATAGATGACAAACAGAGCTTTGTCACTCTTCCAGTTTAAGCATTTTCTGTCTTCAATAACCTAATTCAAGCCTTAATAAGAAGTCATTGTTGTGATAGCCTGGACAGAGCTGGATTTTTGAATTGTATGGAAAGGAGGAAAGATACAGAGTTGTTGACTCCAATGTTTGTATGTATTCTTTAGCAATTTCATGATAAGAAATTACTTTCAAAGGTTGTTGGAGAAGGTGATATATTTTTCGGCAAAGTTTTTATGCTTTAAATAAGGAAAGGCCTGATCAAGGCAACTCATGACCCCCAGTGATGTGATGTTTACTCACCACAGTCTTACTGCAGTGTGACACAAGTTTACCGCAAAACACAGCAACCTCACCACACATCATGTGTCACAAGCTGTAGATCCCACACTGTACCCTTTATCATGCATTTTTAGAAAAAATGTACTCTGACCACTACTTTACTGCAATCCCGTAGTCTCTCACTGCAAGATCTGCCACAATCTCACCAGTCACCACATGATTATGGGAAGATTACTGCGATTCACTATGAGTTCACCACGGTTTACCACAGCTCAGCGCACATTCACTGCAAATTCACTGTAAACTTATTGTACATGTAAAGTGTAAGGGAACAAGGAAGGGGTCCCTTGCATGGCTTAATTGTTTGATTGGTGGCAATTTTATTTTTAGCAAGACAAAGCACTTGCACAGTCTATATCGCTGCCAATAGATGGTGACTTTTCTCACAAAACTGATGATCATCAGAAAATCAAGATCGGTATCCCTTGTTGCAACTGTCATTTCTGTTCCTTTGTCCAGAAACCTTCCTGTATAGAGCAACTTTACTCCACTTATTATTAATTCAAGAGTTATAAAAATGAAGGTTTCCAAGGTGTTCTCATCTTAAGATACATGGACAGTATTTCCAATACAGACTTCACTCATCTACACTTTGGTTTAGCTGCATGGCATTTTACGCCGAGTTCAATCAGTCAGAGAGAAAAATGGTGAAATGCCTTGTGATGCACATCTCTAGTGGAGCAATCCCACTATTCCGGTTTAATTTTTCATGTAATACAATATAAACCTCCTTACTAAACCCAATGTATCCATGTACACAAATGATCCTTACGATGTTGGTGCACTTGGTCATTGGCTTGAAGCATCCAAATTTCAACGTAAGACAGTTGATTCTACAGCCTTCAGTCAGGCACCTAAGACACGTACTTTGAACAACAATATCCATTGCTCGGTACTTTGCTTAATCAACCATGAGATGATCTGGTGCCATACTGCCAACCTTGTCAAATGTAGCCCAAATAAACTTTGTGACAGTGCTTCATATGAAAATAACATTGTTGTTGTTGAAAGCCCTCCTGAAAGTCTTACTCACCAATGTGGATAATTTCAAGACAAAAAGAGGTGTGAACAAGGATACCATACTGTGCCAAAAATCTTGCAATGGCTCACTTTGAATTGCACAGGGTTAGATCGAAGTTTACAGCAGACTGATGAGGTACCTAATCATCCAAAAGTTGATTTTGCAGTAACATTTATGCACAAAACAGAAACCACCTAAATAGTTGATGCTGCATGTCATCACATTGCACAACCACTGCACGAAATAAAATGCTAAATGTCATGCAAAGTACTCCACTTTTGAGTGCCGAGTCATGTCTATTTAGCTTAATATTTGTTCTTAACTTTAAAAGGAGCTGTTGAATGCCAAATTCACACCTAAACAACCAAGCTGAACATTAGAGCAGACCCACGCAATTTTATTTTGATTGCTTCTATCAGTGTGATGCCTCATCTTTCACTCGATTGTATTTTTCCTGTTGGTCCCCGCTATCAAACGACAGTTTTCGTCCCCCACATTGACTTTGCTCTCAGAATCCCGAACTGCTCTATCGAACAAAACGAACAATACCTCAAGCGAGACATCATCTAATAGATCTTGTTCCCAGGACCGGCGTACTTTTTCTTATTCTCCTTCTTTTTCTACAGGAGCACAAAGCGAAACGAAACGAACTTGCATCAGAACCACAAAGAAAAACAATCGAATACATCAAATAAATAATCCAATAAAAGCAACCAAGACTCACCTTTTTCTTCTCCTCGGCCTCCTTTTTCGCAGCCTTGGCTTTCGCCTCCTTCGCCGCCGTCGCGGCCGCAATTTCTGCCACTGTCTTCTCCTTCGTTTTCGCCTTTGACTTGAGCACGGCCGCCACGTCCACCACGGCCGGTTCGTTCTTTTCGTCACCCTTGTTGCTTTCGGGGGTATCCACCTGAACCCAATCCTCCGATTCGGCAGACGATGACTTGTTTGTCTTTTTCTTTGGTTTCTTCTTCTTCTTTTTGCCGGCGGCATCTGCGCCTTGGTCGGAGGCGAGTACGGTTTCGTCTTCTACCTTTTTCTCCTCGGCGATGGCGGCGTTGGCGTCGGCGGATATACCGAATTCACCCAGCAAATCGTCCAGGTCGTCGAGTTCTTTCTCCTGGAGTTTCTTCTTTTCCTGAGATGATTTTGATAGAGGATGAGATGAAAATGTTTCTGGTCGACTCTGACAGCTGCAAAAATCAATACAATTGAATCACGATGCCCGAACAAACACACCTTCTTCGACATGGTCCTCTGCTGATGCTCCAACATCTTTCGCCTCTTTTCTTCCTCCAATTTCGCCTTTTTAACTTCCTCGAGTCGTTTCATCCGCTCCTCCGCCGTTTCATTGTCGCGTTCCTCTTCGCTCTCGGAAGATGAAGACGTCGAGGATGATGCGACGCTTTGTTCGTCCTCGTCGGGTTGTGCTGGCTCCCTCTGATGCAGTGACGACAAGTTTGTCGGTAATAAATATGGGGTGGAAGAGGATAACGATCAGATTTTGGATGTAGAAGGAACGTGAATAGTACAATGACGGATGCATAGAAAATAGAGCACGTGACATCAAGAGACGGCGACCGCACAAGTTATGAAATACATTTTACACGTCGCGATGATGATCGTGCACACATTGTGCGATATCGACTGATACTTGCATCTCCTGGATGGTCGCATCTCAGATTTGACTTGCGTTGTATGGCAGTGCCATGATCGTCACTAGGCTTCAAGAGTGTCAACCAAGCAATCAAAAATAGAAGTTTGTCACACAACATAACAAGAACATAACACATCCTACAAACATCATTCATTTCATTTCCACGCATCAACATTGAATTACCAACAAGAAACAAAGGGACACGAACAAAGTTCGATCCATGACTTGATCTGTGTGATACCTCACACAAAGATGTCACTGTAGAAGCTCACCTGACCAATCACAGCCGAATGAATGACCACCCCCGACGTTCCATGAGTCTGGAATTCATCGTCCGAGTCTTCGCTGTCGGTATCGGCCCACCTCATTTTCGGTAGATTTCAGTGACACACTTTCGAAGCGGGATGGATGGATGGAGGTGGTGAATGCTGGAAGGGGCAATGTGCGATAGGATGTATGTTTGTTGTGCGATGAGTCGAAGCGATGGTGGGAGCTCGTGTTTCGAAACTTGAATCGATTGGTTGTAATGCTTTACAAATGGATCAATAGCGAGGCGTTCTCTGCTCTCGATGGAATTACTCTTGAATGTATTGTCAAGCCGTTCCGACGACGGAATAATGCTTTATATTATGATGACGGCCGATCGGGTTTCACCTCATGGTCGGTCTTGAAGGCTTACGCTTTCTCCTGCCCTACTCCCCTCGATCGTTTTCAACCACGCGCGTCACTACAAGATAACTTGCTTCTGTGTCTCAAAACGCTCTTCTCATGATTGCTCCCCGCCTTCGAATGGAACTCCGCACCGTTTGGATGGACGGTCGTATTGATTCCTTCGTGAGAAGACGGCCAGACGAAAAGGGCGGTCCAAAAGTGGTATGAATAATTTAGACAGAGTTTTGGCCGCTCATGGTTGACCTTATTATCAACTCAAATCCAGCCTGATTTGTGAGTCCCGAACTTGACGTCATTTCAAACAGTCAGCGGGAAGAACGATAGGAGGGTCCCACGTTCCAAAATGCCCCTTGCGGGACTGGAAACTGACCACATCATAATGTCTGTCCCTGACTTGCAAAATGATATGCCCTTGACAGTTATCAACAGTACGGTAATGACACCTCACTGAAAAACACAATTTCATCTCATGGAACTACAACATCATACTGGTGCAATGCCAGAGCACACTTCCAAGATCAAAGGTTGGCAATCCACAAATTGTCTCCGCCACAATTGAAACACAGAAATTAGCTCCGCTGCTTCCACCTGCTAAACTTTTGTTCAAGGTATGGTAACTTGCTAATCAACATGTAACATGCTTGGAATGACTGTAGTAATTTGCTCAATCTAGGTCTTAGTCCTACATGTAACTCAACAAATAATGGTAACTCAGCAAATAATAAGGTGTTGGGCATGAGGGTTATAGAACGCTGTTTCCGCAAATTACAACTAAATTGCTACTCTAAAAATGCAATTGCATTTGATTATGCTCCCTCCGTCACCGTGGTCATTTCTCGACTGCTCTTCGAATTGCTTCCCAAGAGAGTCTTTGTCGAAATAACATATCCTCCGCACTCACCATTGACTCATCTGCATCACCAAGACTAATCATTGTTTCCTTCTCAAAGGAACCTTGAGAATCATTCTCCATGTCTGATAACAAATAATAAAATAAACTTTCCAATCGTTTACTTGTTTGACGAATATGTCGAAGGCGTAGAATTGCTGCTTCAAAGGAGATTCCATTGGTGCTGACATGCAACACTGAAGATTGTGGCTTATTGACGTGGTTTCTTGTGGTAGGATCAAAATGATACAATTTTCCATGTTCCACAATCGCTGCCTCGATCCAATGACGAAGATAGGCACACGCCAATGGGAAATACATTTGGCTTGCGAAACAGAGGAGAGGTGAGGGCAATATCCACCATGGTATTTTTTCTTTGTCATCTTTTGATTTATTGTCATGGGAGGACGATGCCGATTGGAGAATAAAGTCTATAATTTCTGGCATGGGAGTGCGGGAACATTCCTTTTCGATTTCTTCCTGGGGGATATCACTCCACGATACACTTGAAGTCAGTAAGGGGAACAGGGATATTTTTGATGTCATTTCCTCCGTTGTTGATTGTGTGTCCTCGGAATCACACCATTTTCGACGTAAAGATTGCTCAGCCTCGTCGTTCTTGCAATACCATCCCTCCACCTTCTTGACAAACAATCTCCTCAGTGGTTCTAACAAAAATAAAATCACAACCTGCTGTATCTTCTCATTCCCCCTTGCCAAGCCCAAGAGTTTACGAAGGAAAGGATTAGTGTCCTTTTTCTGTCCCACAAGACTCGCGTGACGATCAAACAGACTGGACGTATAGGCCCGTAGAATACTTGTGGTGGGGTGGGTCATGTATTGATCTATCAGAATATTCATGTGTAGTTCTTTTGGAGATTTGTCAAGGGTGTGTTGTGCATTTCTGTTTGAATATTGGTGTGATGCTGCTTTGTACAATTCGTTGGTGCGAAGTCGGGACAGGATTATGGAGTTCAAATCGTGCTGCAGTTGACAAGAGGCCATTTCGGCATGAGTCGATTCATCGGTTTTCGCGCTATCAGTTGTATCATGTTGGGTATCGCATGGCTTTGGACCAAAAGCGTCGTCAGTCTCCGTCGTGGATGATGCACCGTGTCGAGGCAAAAACAATTGGTAATACCCCCTCAACACCGTCGACAAGATATCATCTTTCTCTCCAGCAATTCGAACAGCGGCGTTGCTTCCGTCACTTAGTTCTCGTTTTCGCTTTTTCCCCACCGTCTTGTCGTGTGCCTTGAAGTCATCACCACGTTCTGGATTATCCCTCCTGCGACCGCCTTGGGAGGAAGATGGCTTCTTTGGCGCGAGACGAGGAAGGTGACTTCCAGGCGAATGGAGGAGACGTCGTAGAAATTCGTATCCCGTTTCGTCTTTCGTACGAGCATCGTTGGCGTTGGATTTGTCGTCGTTGCGAGAGTCGTCTATTTGTCGTTCACCAGCGTCGTGGGCGACAGAGGCAGCAGCGGACGCATCAGACGAAGCGGCAGACGGGAACCACAAGAGAGCGTTGTCAATATCCTTTGACGACCAAAGATAGGGGCCATGAGAAGCTGCGTGTTGGAGGAGTGTGCGTTGTCTTTGTCGGCGCTGCTGCTGCTGCTGCTGCTGCTGGGAATCCATATTTCACAAGATAGTATCGACGGCGTGCGAATGGTGGGTTAGTGTGGTTTGTTGTTTGGTTATTGGCTACATTTGCTCGAGCATGTCTTGTGGCTTACGCCTGTCGTCGGTGTTGTGGAGGAAGGTATGAGGAAGGTATGGCATGGTATTGTAGCTCAGGGTAGGCAAAGGTACAATAGGAACTCAACCGCGGCCAACCTTCAAAAAAATATACTTTTATCATACTATGGTATTTACCATAGCAGCATTTTGTACTGTACTCTCCATGCATGTCCACAGAAGCGAGTGAGATAAGCGGGTTCTTTGGAACCCGCCGTTTCCGAAAAAGGACAATTCAAAAAGTGGCGGGGGATTTAATTGCAGGGGTCCTACGAATACACACTGGAACGAAATTTTCGTCGCCTTCTTCGTGGATCGTACTCTTTCGCTACTGTACTCACAATTTGTTTTCCTCTCCTCCTCTATCGATATGATGTGTGAGAAACAATTAACATTCATGACACTCTCGCTCTGCGTATGGTTGAGACGATTACTCGCAATTGCATTGCCAACAAGCTGAAATCTCACAATATTATTTGTCTCTACTTTGCGATTCGTATAACGTCACGAGAAATCAGGGATTCACACCCATCGTCTGTGTCATCTGTCATATGACAGCCTCCGAGCAAGCACCAAAGCAAATCAAGAACACATCAAGTGCATGATCAAAGACTCGCAATTCCTCCAATGTAAGAACGAGATGGCGTTTTTGAAAACAAAGGGTTTCGGCAAGTTCAATGCACGTCTGCCACAAAAGCTGTCCTTCCCTAAACGAAGGGCATTCAAATCGGTAGGGCAGGACACTGTGGATGCTGCCACGGACACTACAGATGCCGAGAAGACCCATTCGCATCAAATTACAACGTCAACTTCTCAGCTTCAGGAGAGCGCAACAGCCGTCACTGACATTGCGTCTCCCGAGAGCGACGTTTCCGAAACAAGATGTGAGGTGGAAGCTACGGAAGAGAAACTCGAAGAAGAAGAAAGAGATGCTGAAGAAGAAAGAGATACTGTTTGCACTAGTGTGAGTGCTGATATGACCCAAATCACAAGACCACTGGAGCAAAATGAAGAGGCTATTTCTACAGTTCATGAAAATGATCGCGAAAATCTTGAGGTGTGTCTAGATCAAGGAATGGGTAGCCGTCTGATCACGAGATCTCAGTCATGTACTATGCCTCCTATGTCACAAGCATTACCTTGTGCGTTCAGAATGTCCAGATCTCTCCCCATCACATGGAAAGCCGTTGGAGCTTTAAGACTGGCCGACATTCCTACACAATTTAAACCCCACGTCAACGAAGCCGACGCCGTGGCAGTTCCGGTTGACGCTATTGGTGATTTTGAGAATCTCCGAACAAACACCTTTGGTTCACTGAGCTTTTCATGGGACAATGGCCTGAAGCAAAGCTGCTCCACCATGACAGGTACCGTAGTTTCTCACTCTTTCGGAGAAGAGTTGATTCAAAGTAACAGCCATGGTACCTCCGGCACAACGTCTACCGACGTGACATCAACTTATCTTGACCTCGCAGAGTCTCTGGATGACCGGCTCGCCGAAATTGCCCATCATGGGATGGCTTTGGTAGCCAATATTTCTGAAGGATTGGAAAATGTTAACGTAAAAAGCTTATATGAAGAAGCTGTGTTAAACGCCAATAGAGAGCTAGCCCAAGTCCGTCACGATCTTCGTGAGAGTGCAAACGTGTCCGCGAAAGAGTTGGCAGTAGGGATTTCAATGGCCACAGAATTGGGGAGTAATGACATCAAGTTAAAGCAACTTACAGAGTTCATCGTCTCGAAATACCTTCTCGCAGCATCTGAGTTGGCGAGTAGATTTGAGAGCGCCACAAAGGAGACGATCAGTCGTTCCTCCACTCCCATGAGTTTTCGCTTCAAATTACTAAATTCGTACATTGATCACTGCAACCAAATAGGAAATTCTATGAAAAAAGACGCAGCTGATCTCATTAACAGTATTACTGAAAAAGTCTCTGAAGAAGAAGGGTGTGAAGTGTTCGAGACTTCTCTGGCGCACTTTTCCGTTAAAGACATCTCAATCAGAGAGTCTCGGCCCATCGGGGGGTCCAAAGTCTATGTGAAGACAACTAAAAATGGCGATGCGAGTATCATTGGTACACACGCTCCAACTCCGAATTATTCTCAAATCCTTGAAAGGAAAGTAGACAAAGCAATTCACGATTTTGCGTACAACGTCTCGAAGGCCGCCGAATTTGGAAGTGAGGAAGTCTGTAAGTTAAAGAAGATATCAGACGACGCTACTATGAACTGTTATCACAAAGCGTCTGATACGATCGGTAGAATCAACTGCTCTCTCAAAGAAGTGGCCACGCGTTCTGCGGCGGAGATGAATGATCATTGTGAATCATGGAAGTCTTTCGCAACCGAGAAAACGGATGAATTCATTGACCGAGTTACGAACACTACTGTGGACGAAAAAGGATATGAAATATTGTTGTCGACTGTGGCTGACTATTCTGTAGACTCAATTCCAGTTGAGTCTCGTCCTGTCGGAGGACCGAAGTACTACATCAAGGCAAGGAAGGGAGATGCACGAATCGTGTCCTTTGTTTCCGACGGTAGGTGATTTATTGCCAGTTGTGAAGAAAACGACGCAAAGCCCTTGGTTATAATATTAATGTACTGTGATCGTTGTTGTTTAAGCGTATAGTGTAACGAAAACTTTGCAATTTTGATGTTTTACCTTTTTCAAGTGTGCCTGCGGCAACAAATTAAGCACCAAAAATTGACGACAAGTTTGTGCATATCTAAGAGCGCACCACCGAGTTTAAGATTAAGACAACCTCGACGCCTAGATAGTGGTTAATAGGTTTGAAATCCATAGACAGACAAATTATTGTTAAGAAGTCAAACAACGAACTAACATCAGATTGATGGGCATTATTGTAATCACATAAAATCAAATACTACAAGATCAACCCCATTTTACGTATACAAACAATACAATAGAATCTGCCTCCATGAGATCAGGTCATCGGAACATTGAAGTGTTCCTCTCTAGACTCCGTCTAAGCCAAGAGAAAGCTATCAAAATTTGAGTTGAGACAAGTCCCTCACGACATATGCTGCTTCTTCGCTGGATCGCATCATGTCAAGCATCGTCTCCTTTGTTTTGTCGCCTGGCTCACCGAAGGTCTTGTAGATGCGTTCACCCCACCAAATAAGGGCATCGTGCATATCATCACTGAGACCACACCGACTTGAATCAAAGGGTCCATCTTCATCAATCCCACTCAAATGAGTCACGTAAGAAGAGTCGTCATCTTCGTCGAAGACGATAGGTTTATAGGATTTGTAATGACCACTCCATGAAAGAGGCCTCGCCAATCGATACGCTTTTGCAGCCTCCGCCTCTTGCGACGACAGCTTCTTAGCTGCAGAGTCAGAAACTGCCCTTGTGATGGGGATTTTCGACCCTTTGAAATGATGATCCACTTTTCCCTTCGCAATCGTAAAACCCGTGTCTTTGCTGACAGTATTATCCTCGGTATCATACTTAGGTGTTGGGTTTACCGTACTAGCAGAGTCGCATGTTTGAACCGTCGGAGGCGAAAAAGTTGATACATCAGTTTTCTCTTTTGAAAGTACAGTGCATTTCCTCTCCTCGTCGAATGTCACAGGCATTGGCTCTTCTTGCGTGATCGCATGAGATTTTTCATGTTTCTTTTTCTTGCTTTGAAGAGACTTGACTATTACCTGCTCAGCATCGCGACATACCTTCATATTATCACTTGAGGCATCATGGTCAAGCTCTTTTGAAAAAGAGATGTCGTGTACGACACTGCCACTAGAATTGGATGTTCTGGAGAAAGAAGGAATCGCCTCGTTTGGTGGAGGCAATGACTTGGCAGAAGAGGTTTCACAGTTCTCAGTTGTAAAGGCCGAACCCTCTTTGGTAGAGTGTGATTTTACCGGGGTGCAATTTGTGTTTTGTCCAATCAAAATGTTCTTTGTCAGCTGTGAGTCTGTTCGCGGACTCATGATATCATCACTTAAATCGCATGCTTTAGGAGACGGAGGAATCTTCTGTGCAGCGAAAGGTGACGATGTCGAAGCAGGCGTTCTGCATTCCATGGTTTTCCCGGAACTGTTCTGTTCGGTGGTCACTGGCAAGAATGGTCTAGATTCCTCTTCAGGAGTGAATGGCAGTTCAGCAGAAGGTATTGAAGCTCTCTGGATGTTGTTGTCTTTGAAGCCTTCAAGTTTCTTTTCGTCTAGGCCTTGAGATTCAACAACATTCATAATTTCTGATTTCTCGGTCTCGTCTTGCCCCAGAATGGAAAAAATACCAACTTCGTCGCCGGTAGCTTCTTCACGTTCACAGGAAGTATTCTGATTCTGAATATCCTCAGGAAGGCTTCGCGACTTTACCCCGTGCACTGCCTCGTCGACCATATTTTCCGACTCCTCGACTGGGTGTTGCTCCACGTCATTCGTCTTGATGGACAACTCCTCGACGTGTCTCTTCTTCACTTCGGGCATTCGTTGATTTTTCATAGTAATCGCACGAAACATGGGAGCAAACAGTCCCTTAACCCTCCCACGCACAGCAGTTGTGGCTGTAGTTTTAGTTTCATTTGAACTTTTTTCCAGCGAGGTACCTTCAAAGCTAGGAACTCCCTGTGCTGTTAGTGTTTGTACCCTTCCTTCGTCAGCAGAGTGTCGGATATCGTGTTCGTTATCACCCTCCGTTTGCAGAACACCTGTAGCTTCATCATCCCGGCCTTCCCATGAGAAAACGCTAGCGTCGGATTTGTCATGGAGTTTGCGATCATTTTTCGACTTTCTGTCCAGCCTTATACGAAAACATGACTTGATGGAGTCCACACGCAGCAGCGGTTTCATTGTCGATGCCGATGATGCCGAATGCAGTAGCACAACGAGGCTGGCCACGTCTAACTACCTCCTTTGCGACCACAATGTGAAAGGCACAGGTTTGAGAGGAAGGAGAAGGTATTGTGGAAAGATATTATATGTAATGGCTATTTTTGTTATTTCTCACTCTGACTCTCACGAGGGCTTCTCACATATTTTTACAAAACGTTACCCTCACATCATTTTTCGTCTGAGGGGCAGA
The DNA here is from genome assembly GCA_013187285.1 of Cyclotella cryptica. Taxonomy (NCBI): domain Eukaryota; phylum Bacillariophyta; class Thalassiosirophyceae; order Thalassiosirales; family Thalassiosiraceae; genus Cyclotella; species Cyclotella cryptica. Next base: position 21,074 of record JABMIG010000116.1, read on the forward strand.
AGGGCAATAGGGATGGAAGTATTTATGGTATAGTATGGTATTGTTCAGTACCATATTGTATCAGACGTACAATACAATACTATACACACTTGAAATACATTTCGCGATCTTACACGTAAGTATTCTACAATATAGTACGTAGAAGGCGTAGCTTGTTCCATAATACCGCTGCACAACTAAACACCCCACAGCAACATTCATAGCTCTAGAGCCTGACAGGACTTCAGAAATATAGATGAATATGGACAAATATCAGAGGCTCTTTTTACAATTCCAGGTTGACACGGCTCGACGTTGGGATCTGCTGTCTTTTATGATCTGTTGATTATCAGTTTCATAACGAGGAGATTCTATGTGAAAGAATCAAAATGCCACATTCCTATATAATATTAAAACAGTTGATGATATCAATTGGCATGAATTCATGTTCAGAACGCGGACAGAAAGCTGAATCCAACACTTTCTCATTTTTCGCAAGTGGCACTTTCTGACTGCTCGTAGCTTATGTAACATATGTCGTTGATATAAAATTTCTCATTTTCGAGAATAGCATTTGAGGTTGCGTCCTGTTCAAAAATATTCTTCGCCAAAGAGGTGCTGCATTCATTATCACAATGAGTCAAAGGGATCAGCATCACTTTCAAGGTTTCCGCCACACAAGAGATCCTTAACAATTCCGGACGTTCTGAAGCTCTCAACTAAGATTCATCAAGTGTGCCAAGTTCTGATGCAGGTAGGCTAACAAGCACAATTTCCTCTGCAGAATGAATGAAGCATCTCAGACCTCCACTTTTTTATGGAAAACGCATCATCAATGGAGACTTCATAACCTGATTCTGGCACATCCATGTAGTTGTCCTTCAACAATCTGTCACTGATGATGTTAACTTCAAAGGCTTCTCCCATTGGAGTGTGATAGTACTTAAGATTTTCCTCCGGAAGTTCATTGATCCGGACAGCACTAATGTGGTAATCTTGTGTTGAATGATTTATTACTTCATATCCCATATCTTCATCTGAAGAATCAAATGAATGATGCGAATTCCAACTTACAAAAGAAGTATCCGGCGATTCGTCAAGTCTTACAAAGTTGCTTAAAATCTTCGATTTTAGTCGTTTGACTTTCATTAAACCTTCCTCGGATTGTGCTCTTTCCTCGGCTAGTGACAAACTCATGAGAATCTTGAGCCTGAGTGGCTCCATGGCTTTTCCGCTGTCGCCGGATGTTACAGAGAAGTTGGGTTGGGCAATTGAATCGATGAATGTTGAGTCCAATTCAGAACCCACCAATTTCTTAAGCATATCGTCCACGCATTTGCGGCGAGTCCACGAGGCGTTTGCTATATCATCAGCGACATCTTGCTCTCCAATCTTGTTGTGCTCTTCCTGTTTGGGACTCCTTTTCGCTCGGAAAAATCTCATGGTGACTGCAGTTCGGCGTGATCAGGTGGCTCCGTTCAGGTAAGTGCAGAAATGTAGAAGACGAAAAGTATTCAGTCGTAAAATGTCCGTGCTGGCGTGGTCAAAGGTATGGTATTGCATGACCAAAAGAGTCGATTCGTGTAGATTGCTCGGCACTCTCTCTTATCTGTCACCTTTCAGTCATGAGGTGCACGATGACAGATCGGAAATTAGTTCCCGCTTTTTCTGCCAAAAATCTCTTGTGTCCTGTGGATATGGTTTAGAAAGGTTTAGAAGTAACCATGCCTGTAACCAGTAGTTGCTGACGTAGGAGATGCAGGTGCTTGAATGAAAATCTCCAGGGAGAAGAGCAAAAAGGCACTCCGTTGGGCGTTGGATGAAAAAATTACTTCAGTGTCGACGCCGCTCAAAACGTAGAAGAAGGTACTAACAGGAAGGCTAGAAGAAGGTAACCAGCGTATGAGTCAACCATTTCGCGTCTTTTCACATGACTGAGCGCTCAACACGTCCCTGCTGGATTGATAAGTATCATATTAAATCACAGTGCATGATCCAAGGTTGAAAATGACCAATGTTGGCGCGAGCGACCGCCTAAGAAAGATGTCCAGCGGCTTGACGAAGGCATTCAACTTGCGAAAGGTGTGAATCCCTGAGGCGATATTGTGACCAACCTTTCATCCTGCCTAACAACTTATGCCGGTCACCTTTTCAGCAAAAACCAAGTCCGATATTAACTCATGTCCAGACTTGCACAGAGCCAAATTGTACGGCGTGCAACCGTTCGGAAAATTCAACCATTTTCATATCGGTACGCAAATAATGATTGATCATTGTGAAGGCGCCGGCTTCGATCTTTCTATCCGCGGATATTGAGGAACGAATGGAAATTGCTAGTAACCGTCATGACAAAGGTGATAAGCAATAAAACAAGAGCGCAGAAATACTCATGGCATGATGGAATCACTTGTTGCGTCGTGAGGACGGAGCTGCGTGCAGCAATCTTCAAGACCTAAATTAGACGTTCTTTAGCTAACTCATTTTTGAATGTCTACAGACTCGTCGTAAATTAAGCACATTTGTATCGTAGATGGGTGGCGCGTACTAATCTTTAATCCTATCAGTCCTCTCGGAGAAAGTTATCACATATATCCTGCGCTATCAAGTATCTGGATTAACGCATCACAGAAACTTTGCCTCCGAGATATCAACAGCCAAATCGAGCATAGATGCACCGACATTCATCGCTTTCTCGCCGGGCTCTGGTAGACATTTATAGAGACATCCGCCAACTAACATGAGCACGTCATGAACCTGTTCATCGATCAGCGGATCGCTGTCGTCGGTGGTTGAGTTTAGAGCACTGCCAAGAGTTGTGTTGCTTCTAATTTCATTTGTTTCATCGTCGAGGACTCGATCTGCCACTTCTGCTGTGCATCCAAGGCAGCTACCGTATGCATGTAACATGTTCTTCTTTGCTCCATTTGCAACCTTGCCAACGAGACCGGATTCAGGCGGAGGCTGCGCTCCGTGAACACATTTCACACTTGTCTCATTCACATCATTCTTCGAAACAAGATAAAATTTAGGACCGCCCAATGGTGCAGACTCGCTCAGGACTACTTCTTGGACACAGAGATCCGGACGAAAGTCAAAAACTTCATAGCCGATTTCTTCATGAACCGGATCGCCGTCCCGCATCTTGATTGTCTGCGTCACAGATTGTCTCAAACTCGTATCAATTTCTTCGTCGTCGGTAAGCGCAGATTGGCTTAAAATAATCATGCTATTGAACGGCCCACTTAATGTAGAAACAGAGGACAAGTTGGTAGGATGCGAATCGATGTATTCAATGTTAAGTGGGCTGGCGTCGTTGCCAGTGACTCCGGGCGCATCCTCTATATCCCTATTGACTTTTGTTTGATCACTTGATTTCGCATCAGATTCGGTACGCTCTTCAGGTGGGCTCTCGTTTCCAGGGTTGATATAAAATGATACTTTGTTGCCTTGTGATCGTATAGATGACGTCCTGTTGAAACTAACCGTTGGTTTGACAGCTAACCACGGATTGATTTTTACCTCACTCTCGTCACATGAGCCATTCCCTGAGGTGCTACCACTGTGCGCGTGTTTGTGCGATTCAAATGAAGCCGATTTCGCGCTGCCGATGGAGGAAGTCCATGAAAACTTTTGTGCTACGTGTTGGAACTTTGATTTCGATGATTGTTTCTGCACCTCGTAGCTATCAGTATACCTGATGATGTCATCGTCATGATGAATCTCTCGAGCGTTTGAGCGAGGATATTGGAAGATGCTTCTAGACTTTGACGAAGAATGGGCCTTTTCAATCATGGGAGAATGCCTGCTGACAATGCCAATGTTGGGGAGTTGCGATGGACGTAGTACACCTGCAGAAAAGAAAAGATATGCACCTCTCCGGATTCTTTTGTTGGCCAGAAGACATTCGCAGTACACAAGTTAAGTGTCCGCATTTTGTCGCCCATTTAAACTCGTCTCAATTGATCTCACATCATTTTTTCCTCCCGCCCTCTGACATCTTCTTCTGTCATGATTGTTGTGTATTGTACGCCGTAGAGGGTCAGATACAAAATTGGAGCATTCGTGGAAGTCAGTGTGTATGGTATCGTATTGTACGGTACACTTCAAACGTACCCTACTGCGTCAGTATGGTAGGCGACTATTTTGCGAGTCTTCTGGCGGGAGATGACTTGCTAGTCAGGAAGAAACACGAAACTGTATGATTTTTGGTACGGTACAATAAGCATTTGAATTGTTCGGTGGAGTACTATATGATTTACAGATGTTACATACATAATATTATTACAAAGGAGTCACACATACGTTACGGTCAATTTCAATCATGGAAAATCTCTCGACGACATTGATAGGTAATTCCTATATTAATTATTGCATGTTATATTCATAAGTAATTTATTGTTTGCGTGGAGAATAAATAGTTAAGAATAATAAAGGTAAAAACATTTTTAGGCGTCCGTATTTGTACCTTTTGGTGGATATTTTGCATGGGTGCCAGTGGGGTGCCAGTGGTGCGCCAGTGGGGCGACAGTGGGGCGACAATGGGGCGACAGTGGGGCGACAGCGGGGCGACAGTGGGGCGACAATGGGGTTACAGTCACTGACATGATCTACACGACACATCGACGCGACACGCCAGACATGCTCTACACGACACGACACGGCAGACATGCTCGACACTCTGGACATGCTCAGCACGCTGGACCGGACATCCTCGACACGGCGGACACGCGGACAGACCAGACATGGTCAACTGCTTGAACCCTCAGTGGCGTGACAGTGGGGCGACAGTGGGGCGACAGTGGGGTGACAGTGGGGCGACAGTGGGGCGACAAGAACAAAATGATTTTTGAGTTTTTAAGGTAATTCTTTCTTCCACCCGCGTTGACTATAACCTCTAGAGTAGTATGGAAAATTATTTATCAAGATTTTTTTTAAAAATCTAAGTTTATCACTGAGCAGGTTTCTCCTTCTCCTTTTCCTCCATAAGACTTTTTTTTAACTTTTGAATTTTATAGGTGAATCCACAGATACACTGCTGCAAATACCCGTAAACGCCTAAGTGTTTGGGTTCTCACGCATGGGTATTCAATAACTATTGATATGTGATTACCTCTAAAATTATATCTAAAATTAATTTATAGCGTGGCCAAAAATTGTGCTGTTGAACACATCAAGTAAACGCATCATGCTATCATTTTGCCAAAAATTGTTTTCAATGTCGACGCACACCAAAAAATGGTCAATTTATCTAAATTCAACCTACCGCATTTGTGCGAGGCACAGCACTAAAAAAGTCGTGCCCGTGCGCGAAGCGAGCGCGGCGCGCACGCTAACTGGCGGCCATGGTCAATTTATCTAAATTCAACCTACCGCATTATTTGTGCGAGGCACAGCACTAAAAAGTCGTGCCGCGTCTGGCGAGCGGCGCGGCGCGCGACGCTAACTGGCGGCCATGGTCAATTTATCTAAATTCAACCTACCGCATTTGTGCGAGGCACAGCACTAAAAAAGTCGTGCCCGTGCGCGCAGCGCGAGCGAAGCGAGCGCGGCGCGCACGCTAACTGGCGGCCACTGTTGTATCTTCTTTTTTCACGAAACAAGGCGAATTCCGTTTTGCAGGCTCCAGCTGCTGCTAAAAAATCTTGCAGCGGCTGCTTGTAATGTTTTTATTGAATTACTTTCGATTATTTTTGTAACAACTTATAACAAGTAAAGGTACCATGGATGACATTCTAACCACGAATCAACAAAAATTCTACGAAACCTCAATCTTGTGTATGCCCAATTTTTCGACCTATATCATGTATGTGTGTTAGTATCTATTGTACCATAGTGTACATGATACTACGTCATGAATATGAAAAATCTGTGTTTCTTCCAGATTGCAAGAGTGCTGCCGGCTGTAGAGAAAGAACGTACAGTACGATACCTGGTACAGTTCGAGATTCTTAAAACCCCGCGACGTTAGAAAAAGGTGAGGGACGACATGAACTCACCAAAAGGAAAGAGAGAAAATATGCAGCCCATGACTCATGACACTTGCTCAATGACATTGCTCCAAGAGGTAAACTTTAGAACAATAGTTGTTACGTGAGGGCAGAAAATGAAACTACCAGCTCAAGTAGTAAACAAACATTAATGGAATAGTCTTATCTTGTGAACAAAGAAAGCGCAACTTCCGTTTAAACCTCGGCGCAACTAGTTGTCCATCATCCAGCAAATCAAGAACAGAAAATCACATGGCAACTACAAGATAGGACAGCAGTCAATCTCAAACTAGCCTGCGACCCTTCTTCTTTTTAACTGAAATCACATCATCATCATCGTCCACATCTCCTCCATTACACCCTCCGCACCCCTCACTCCAACACATGAGACTGGAGTCACCCCAATCCACACAATGTCGCACGTAATATGTGTATGAAATGAAGCCAAACGCTACCACTCCTACCAACACCAATCCAAGAGCGACAAATCCAACAGCCTCCCATTCTCTCTTCACAGCTGACGCTCGAGTACTATGATTATGATTATAGATGATTTGTTTCGCCTTGTGTGTTTTCAAACAAAGCTCTTCTGCCGCTTCCATATCCTCTTCGTACCCCTCATATTCTTGGAGAATATCCGCTCCCTCGGTGATATAGGTTCCATTCCTGGCAGAGCAGTGATAGGCAGAATTGTAGACTGATTCACACACGTCAGTAGCACAATCGTGACAGATTTCATGAACGAATTGAAAGACGTCAAAGCTGGATGAAACTGACGAAGAAGATTCATCAATGGTAATCTCCTTCTTGACATTGAGTTCACACTTGTTATCAAAGAAGAACCCCATGCCCACCCCTCCCTGCTCCGTACACACCGGTCCGTAGTAGTAATCAGTGCCAGACTGATCAAAAACCTTGGTACAATGGGGAGAATAGTACTTGCCATCGTTATTCCCCCCATAATTTCCATGAAGAGTGGCATAACTACGGCAATTTTTCGTACAATAATAGCAGTTCATACCATTCGAACTCCAATCGTATCCTTGCTCTCCGCCATTTTCCTCGCCAAGACCTCGACCATTCCCACCGCACTGATTGTAACAAGCCGAACAATAATTGTCGACACATTCCGAAGTGGCGTAAAAATAATCCTCCACGCTCAGAGTGTGTTCGGCATTCAACTTACAAACCTCGTCGGCGCCCTGTTCCCAAAAATACAGCTTCTTCCACGATTGTCCGTGATAACACGTTTTGAATGTGAAGTACTGCTTGACATAATACGCGTAGGAGTGAGCGGACGATTGGTATTGGTCGTGTCGTTCGCCTGTGTTGATCTTCGTGCAGGCCATGAAGGAGAGGTGTTGCGATTCTAGATTGCAGGTGTCGAGTACTTCTTCCCATTCGGAGAGGTCGTCGGTGTTGTTGGCGCTGCATTGGTAGCTGTTTTGGTTTTCTAGGATTCGGAGGCTGTTCGTTCGGTCGGTTGGAGCTGTGTTGGAACGTTCTTGGGCGCGGCTGACCTCGAGGAGGGGTGCTGTCATAAATGCGGCGACAGAGGCAGCTTTCATGGTTTTAGGGGGGTGTCACGACTTCGGTAGGGGTCAATTTGATAGGTAACGGATTCACTTCTTGGTCTTTACTTGCAACGCTTGTTTCATGTGGCTCTCATTGCAAGGACTGCCTCTGGTTGTGAGGGAGTTGAAGGACAAGGTTCACCGAGGCATTTTTCTTTTGATTGCCATTTTCTCCTTCTTGGGATGGCTCATTCAAACTCGCTCTGTTGTATCTCGCATTTCATTTTTCATTGCCATCTTCCGCATATGTCTAGAGAAATGTCTTATCTTGAGTTTTCTCAAGCTCGAGTCTTTAACGGACATCTCGAACTTGTGGATGTCTGATTATTCCAACCAATTCCTGAGAGCCTTTTTGATTTTGAATTTCATAGAGGAATCAGTACAAAAATTTGGATTCAGAAAGAATCAAACAATGCATCTTTCTTTGAAAAAGCCTGCCATCACTATTATTTCGCAACACATCAAATTCCCATAAAAACCATGGAAACATGAGATGAGAAACAATGATTCCCGGAAATAATGATCTGCGAGTTTTGTGGTATATGTTGAGACAAACTACCTACTTATCTATTACTCCAGTTACCAAAATGCTTAACCACAAAATGTACTTATCTGTGGTAAAAATCGGAGGAGCAACTTTAGTAGGAATTGTGATAGATCAACTTAAATGTGTTGACGCCGCGGCTCCATCTGAAACACTGAGGAGATATTAAGTCCAGCTGCTCAGAACATCGGCCCCTTCAGAAGAAGTCGTTTCTGCCGTGTGACATTGTATCTGCATCTTTTGTGATACTTCCCAGATATAGTACTTGACATAGGTCAAAAACCTACCTACTTTGGTACCTTGATGTTCCAAAGATTTATGACAACCATTTACTCCTAAGGAAATAGACAAACATGCCAAACAGAAGTGCTTGCCAAGACAAGGTTCTAGAATGTTGTTCCTTATCATTGCAAGAGAACACCCGTGTAGAACACACTCACTAAACACAGGTCTGAACATACCAAAATGTTTAGATTCTACACAATTCATTTTATTTCATTTTGAGGATGAAAGGGGTTGCATAGTCCTTTCATCCTCGCTTTCAGCTTTGCAATTGTAAATCAACAAGCTCACAATTTATCAACACCAAAAGGTGTACCACCAAATGTCAATGTCAACAAATATTCAATATATGTAATCTACAATTGTTTAGGACACTTTCATCAGACAGCGGTTTCCACTACTTCCTTGTGCAGAAAGCCAATGTACTTCCCTCAACTTCATTGTGATTGCAGCAGTTCCTCCATCATCAACCAACAAGAAAGTGCGACAGGCACTGTCTCAGAAGTACAAATTGATTGAACCCCATGCCAGTGCACCAAAGAGCTTTCAAGGCCTTATTCATTGGTATGCCCCTCTGAGCACTGCGGAAAATTAGCATCTTGAAGGCAGTTCCAGATGGACTCAAAAGCCAAGAGAATGAAAGGAATCTTTGACAGAGTAAACTGTCCATTCCCACTGCTGAGAAGGATGCGGTTCAGCATGCCTTGGATAGAAATAATAGCACCAACTCCATGAAAGTAGTACAGCATGGCAAGCTAGAGATAGTGGTACCTGTGTGCTCACACGGGACTTCCAAGGAATTCTTGATATATGGTGGTCAGTCAGCATTTGATGCAGTTAGGGAGAAAGGCCTCCATGCAGCACGTGAAAAGCCTGCACAGACAAGCAGGTGTGACACAACAATTTATCATTGGTCAATGAGGCCTCTGACAAAAACATGGAAATGGAAAAGTTCCCTCCTACACAAAGTACAATGGAGAAGGTTATGGAAGCTCGCACTAAAGCCAAAGAGACAAAAGTGTCCATGATCAGCCAGGTGTGTCAGTTATACTCCAACCTGCCTGAGGAACTAGATGAAATCACAAGAATTATAGTGTGACATGAGCCAAGGATACCTACTGGTACTCCTGACCCAGCCAGGCCCCACTATCAGGCCATGGGTACAACACAAATAGAATTCTCTTCACAAAGGGAAGGATCCCACCAAACATTTGGCAGGACTCCTTTGTAAGACCAGTAAGTCCTGCAGGACCCACTGGCAAGATCACATGTACAGCCTAGTCGGGTACATGAAAATCCAGGTTGGCATGCAAGAATGCATGTACAGCCTAATCAGGTACATGAAGACCCAGCTTGGCATGCAAGAATCCAACAGGGTTCATGCGAATCCACCACACTTGAGTTACATGTAAATTACATGATAAACTTGAGAGGACCACCATGATGCAGTCCTCATTTTTGCTTATTTCCATAGCTCATAAACATGATTTCCAATCAGCTGGAACACACCTTTTCTACTTCTTCATCTACAACTAATTTTCAATTACTTCCGGCTTAGGTCACTATCAGCTATTATACCATTAGATTGGATCCGGATGCGTCCAAAATATACACAATTATCTTTCCGTGGGGTAAGTAATCTTACCTACGGTTACCAATGGGTGTTGCATGTTCTCCCGACATCTTCCAAGCTTAGATGTCTGAGCTAATGGCAACCCTTGAGTTCATCGAAACTTACATTGATGACTTACTATGCATCAGCAAGGGTAGCATGGAAGACCACCATCATAAATTAAGAAGGGTCTTCATCATGTTGCAAGATGCAGGCTTGACGGTGAATGCCCACAAGTCATCTTTCTGTGCCGTGGAGACAGAATACCTAGGATACGTGTTATCCAGAGATGGTATCAAACCACAACCAAAGAAGGTACAAGCAATCCTCGCATTAATGCTGCCAAAAAATGTTTAATAACTCTGTAGATTCCTGGGCATGGTCCAGTACTACAGAGACATTTGGGCAAGACACAGTGAAATACTTGCACCACTGACTAACTTGGTTGGGGAGTGTGGACACACTAAAGTCACAAGGGCTAATAAAACAAAAAAGGCAGTGGCATTGGGACAACATCCACCAGCAAGCATTCGACACTGTAAAGGCAACAATCACTTGTGATGTTACCTTGGCCTACCCTGACTATTCGCAGGGCTTTGAGATCTACACACATAGTTCCAAATCTTGGTTGGACTCTGTGATCACTCAAAACAACAGGCCGCTGGCATTTTACAGTAGGAAGCTGAGTCCAATGCAGCAAAAATATAGCGTGACCAAACAAGAACTACTGTCCATAGTAGAAACACTGAAAGAGTTCAAAGGCATGCTTTGGGGACAACAAATTGCGGTCTACAACGACCACAAGAATCTAATGCAGGATGTTCTAGGTCTGACCTCTGATCGAGTGTACCGCTGGAGATTACTCTTAGAAGAGTATGGCCCCACCATTGTGTACATCAAAGGCATCCACAATACAGTTGTGGATGCCATTTCACGGCTGGATTATGGACCCATCCTAGATGACAGGTCAACCTGGATGACTTTCGCTCAATGCTAGTGTTACCACAATGTAGCACAGCAGGAAGCATCCCCAGCAAACACTGAGGAATCCATGAACCAGGTATTTGCAAATTGAAACGAGGAGGACTCCATCTATCCACTCACCACCAGAGAGATAGCGGAGGCACACAAGAAGACGAAAGCCTTCAAGACAAAGGCTATTCAACCCAATTGGTTGAAAACACCAAGGTACTCTGTAAGGATGGCAAAATGGTAATTCCACAAAGCCTCCAACACCGTGTGGTAGCTTGGTTTCACCACTATCTACAGCACCCCGGGACGAAGCGTGTTGAAGAAACTCTTTGTCTTTCGATGTATTGGAAAGGTCTACGAACGACAGTCCAATCACATGTCAAAAAGTGTCACAGTTGCCAGGTGAGCAAGCGCAGACAGTTAAAATATGGGAAACTGCCAACAAAGCTTGCAATCACCAACCCGTGGGAGGCATTGTGTGTGGACCTCATAGGACCGTACACCCTCAAGGGCAAGGACAAGACACAGATTGACTTTATGTGCATCACAATGATCGACCCCACAACTAGCTGGTTCAAAATTGTTGAGTTGCAGGTATCACAGCTACATGAGCTTGATATTCCCACGGGTACAAAGGGGCAAAGGGGCGCCATCACACATATCCAATCCAAACAACCCTACTTTGACAAGTTGTCAGCAACAGTAGGTAATATAATAAACAGGACCTGGTTTAGCCATTACCAACGTAGCCAATACATTATCTACAACAATGGGAGTGAGTTTAAACTTCACTTTGAGACCCTCTGTGATTCATACGGTCTGAAGTGTAAGCCGACCAGTGTCAGAAACCCACAAGCAAACGCAATACTCGAGCGGGTGCCTCAAGCAATCATGGCATGCTCCGCAAGCTGACTTAGGACTTAGACATGACATTGCTGACTTTCTACTAACGCCGCATGGGCCGTTTGCTCTACCTATCACACAGTACCAAAAACCTCACCAGGAGCAGCTATTTTTGGACAGGACATGTTGTTTGACGTCCCCTTCATTGCTGACTGGTCCAAAATAGGGGAATATAGACAAAAACAAACAAATAACACACAACTGGAAAATGAAGGGGAATATAGACAAAAACAAACAAATAGAAACACACAACTGGAAAATGATGCTGGCATGGACTAGGACTACCAGCCCGATGACCAAGTACTGTTGCAAAAAGACAGTATCCTCTGCAAAACAGAAAGCCGGTATGAAAGTGATCCTTGGACAATCACATCAGTTCATACGAATGGCACCATAAGGGTTCAACACAGAACTAAATCTGAAAGATTGAATATTAGGAGATTTACACCTTACTTGACATAAACTAAGTCTCTGTTAATCCCCACTCTCTATACAACACTTACACTTCGTCACATGCACACCATCTTTTTTTCCTCCCAGCACTAGGCTGGCAGTTTTACTTTTTAGTGCACATTAACACCTTATCACTCCATTAGTGGGGGCGAGTGACATGAGCCAAGGATACCTACTGGTACTCCTGACCCAGCCAGGCCCCACTATCAGGCCATGGGTACAACACAAATAGAATTCTCTTCACAAAGGGAAGGATCCCACCAAACATTTGGCAGGACTCTTTGTAAGACCAGTAAGTCCTGCAGGACCCACTGGCAAGATCACATGTACAGCCTAATCAGGTACATGAAAATCCAGGTTGGCATGCAAGAATGCATGTACAGCCTAATCAGGTGCATGAAGACCCAGCTTGGCATACAAGAATCCAACAGGGTTCATGCGAATCCACCACACTTGAGTTACATGTAAATTACATGATAAACTCGAGAGGACCACCATGATGCAGTCCTCATTTTTGCTTATTTCCATAGCTCATAAAAATGATTTCCAATCAGCTGGAACACACCTTTTCTACTTCTTTATCTACAACTAATTTTCAATTACTTCCGGCTTAGGTCATAGTGAGGGCTCTGAATCTTCCGGAGAGGTTGGGTAAGGTTGTGTTGGGGATTATTTGTTAGAACTTAAGAAACATGAGAGTAATGAAAATGAAAATAATACTTCGCCCAGTCTGATAGTAAAACTACCTACCGCACAAGTTCCAAGACAAATTTGATTATGAATAATGGCAATACTTTTAATGCAATATGTCAATCAGATTTGAAAAACTTAATGAAAATCAATAGGTTTCATTAAAAATAATCACATTATGAGGATGTCATGGTTGAGCAAGATGGAAAAAACTTACAGTGAAAATTTACAAGGGTCCACAGAGTAAGATGATTGTCAAACTGTTGGACTCCAAAATGTAAGATACTTTTCTCAATGGTATCAACCCTTTCTTTGACAGTCAACAAGGAGGGTAGATAACTGCTGTAGTTGCAAAAGAAAAGTATCATACAATATCCAAAATCAAATCTCTTGGTAATGCAAACACTCTGCCGGGAGTCAAAACATTAGCACTGTCCTCAAGATCATCCTACTGGATAGTAGATCCTATGGTGACCAACTGTTTCATGAGAAAGGAACATCCATGAATGTTCCCTACTTGAATAGGCAGGTGCCAAGCTCTTGGCACACAGGAGCTTCTTTGCCAAAGGATTGATTGAAGTCAATATTACTTTTTGATTATTCGGACAATGAGAACTATCTGATGACACTAGTTGTTGTGCAGTATGATAAGAAAAAATGACTAACCCAATGTGTGATTGCATTCTTGGTTGCAATACCAATACACAAAAAAGCTGGGAATTGTGCTGGATTTTTGAACAAAAGAAATATCTATGCATGAGATCACGGTGCCAATGAGGACATCAACGATTTGACCAAGTGCAAGATTGAGAAGGCCAGTGCTGTGAATAACAACATGGCATGTGAACCTAGCAGTACGCAAGGCAACCCAACAATGAGTTCATATCATAGATTCTAAAAGGCAGACCTTCATTGATTTGTTAGCCTCCAAGATAAAAATAAGTTACTGGACTTACTCACAGAATATAAGGAACTTTCTGGTGGAACACAAGGCGATTGGAATCCTTAGCCTATCTCCTTTGAATTAAAAGAAGGCCCAAGAGTACACAAAGAAACTGCAGTTAAAGATTTGAATAGGCAGTAAACTGGAAGTGTTAGAGTTTTAGTCTGCATCAAAATGGAAGTGAACAGCATTTATAACACACAAGAAGATAAAACTAATCTCTTCGAGAAGATAAAACTAATCTGTTTGTTACTGATTTTAGAGAAGTAAGCACAGGACTAGTTCAGAAGCCATACCCGTTACCTGAAATCAGTTCAGTTTTCCAAGAGTTGGAAGGATTCACTTTTGCTACATCCCAGGATTTAAACATGGGATAGTACACCATGCAATTGGATCCTTATGCATCCAAAATATGCATCATCATTTTTCTTTGGGTGAAGTTTCTTACACCAGGTTAACGATGAGAATTGCAGGTTCGCCGGACGTTTTCAGGCAAAATGTCCAAGTTGATAATTGCCATAGACTATTTAAGAACCCATCTTGAAGGTTTGCTATGCATCACTAAAGCAAACCTTGATGATCACCTTGACAAATTAAGTTTAGTCCTCACCATGTTATGAGAAGAAGGCTTGTAGGCCAATGCCCAAAAGTGAAGATCTGCACTAAGTAAATGGAATACCTAGGGTATATCCTCACCAGAACAGGCATCGAACCACAACCAAACAAAGTGCAGATGATTCTTGCAATTACCTCTACAAAACAAGTCAATGACCTCCATAGAGTAATGTGCATGGTCAGGTACCAAAGGGATCTTTTGAAAAAATGTAGTGAAATAATTGCCCTACTCACCTCTTTGGTGGGAGAGCGTGACCATGAAACAGTCATCAAAGGCAAGAAATTAAAAGAACATGCAAGGTGCTGAGATGAGGTACACAAAATGGTGTTGTACAATGTAAACGCTAAAATTGCTACAAATCTAGCTTTGGCCTATCATGATTACATAAAGCAGTTTGAGATGTTTACTGATGCCTCTTCCAAACAACTAGGTTCAGTGATTACTCAGTGCAACTGTTCTCCTGCAGTCTTTAGCAGAAAACTCCCTGTTTTGTGGCAAAAGTACAGTGTGATTAAGATCAAACTACTTGCCGTAGTAAAATCAGTCGAAGGCATGTTATGCAGACAAACTATCCCAATCCAAGTTTCCTTTAGGTTAAACCTCCAACCGTTTACATCAGTGCAGATTACTACTTGAGAAATATGGTCCTGAAATCATGCACATTAAAGTTAAAGGCATCCATAATGCTGTTACCGATGCCATCTCTAGATTAGACTCAGGTCCACTCCAAGATTACAAGGTTGATTGTATGGCATTCACAAAATGCTGGTGTGAATACACCAGGCATGTTACAAGTGTTAAGGAATTAATCAACAGTGTGTTAGCAAATCGCAGCATAGAAGATGTTACTCTATTGACCCCTTCACAACAATTGAAATTGCACAAGCTCAGACACAAGATGCAGCTTTGAAGAAGCTTAGCAGGCATGATAATGATTAGGACTCTACCAATTACTCAAGGATACTGAATTAGTATGCAAGTATGGCAAGGTGGTCATCCCTAAAGTTCTTCAAACAGAGGTGTTAGTTTACATCACCACTACTTATGGTATCCTGGAAATACTCACCTTAAAGAGACACTATATGCAGCTATGTATGAGATGGGTGTGAGGCATGGCATTTGATCACATGTCAACAACTGCCAGTCATGTCAAGTTAATAAACAACACAAGCACAAGTACAGAAAACTTCCTACTTAGCTTGTCATCACAAACCCTTGGGGGCATTGTGTGTAGACAAGACAGGACAGAAAATGCTTTATAAGTATCACTATGATCAATCCAAAGTTTTTTGATATAGTGGAACTACCAGTAACCACAGATGTAAATCTTCCATTAAGGACACAGGGGCACTAAGACTCATAACCCACTCAGTTAGTATACTTTGACAAGTCATCTGCAATGATGAATACTTTATTGAACATGACTTAGTTTAGGCATTATCCATGGTGTCAACAAATTATTAACAACAATGGCAGCAAATTCAAACTTCACTTCAAAGCCCTCTATGAATCGTTTGGGATACCAGTGATGCTCCACACTACTGAACTAGATGTGGCCAATATAAAGTAGTAGTCTGGACATAGATGCCTTTTTAACACAATTATATAAAGCATTAGTCAGGACATATTTGCCTTTTTAACATGCTTACCATACTAAGTTTCAAATTACTGAGTAATTACTGAGGAATTCCTGTAGTAACTGGTGTTTACTGTCTTTTGGTACAGTAAGTGGTTACTGGCAGTAACCATTTTTGCAGAGTAATCACTGATGTTTTGTAAATGCTATGACCATTAATCCCAAAAGAGTCATAGTAATGCTCCCAACCAGTATCATTAACTGTCTGTCCTTCACTTACACACGTACAGCTGTCAACCACAAATTCTGACAGCTCGCACATATTCTGTTGCCATTTCGTCAATATCCAAGCTCAGAAGCTGATTCAAGCACCTCTGAGCAGCTTAGATTGAGGAGAAGCTCAAACATTCATCAAACACATCCCTAGCAGTGGCCGTTTGCGTCAAAAACGTCGGTGAGAATTTGATGGCACCATTTGGCTTACCCATTCATAACATTCTGACAGCTCTCACGTATTCTGTTGCCATTTCATCAATATCTGAGCTCAGAAGCTGATTCAAGCACCTCTGAGCAGTTTAGATCAAGGAGAAGCTCAAACATTCATCAAACGCATCCCTAGCAGTGGCAGTTTGCGCCAAAAACGTTGGTGAGAAATAGAAGGGCATGATTTGGCTTACCCAGTCATAACATTCTGATAGCTCTCACATATTCTGTTGCCATTTTGTCAATATCCAAGCTCAGAAGCTGATTCAAGCACCTCTGAGCAGCTTAGATTGAGGAGAATCTCAAACATTCATCAAACTTATCCCTAGCAGTGGCCGTTTGTGTCAAAAACGTTGGTGAGAATTAGATTGCAGGATTTGGCTGACCCACTCATTACATTTTGACAGCCCTCACATATTCTGTTGCTATTTCATCAATATCCAAGCTCAGAAGCTCATACCTACCTCATTTTGAAGATCAAGTCAAATCCTTTCATTGTCATCTATCACCGGATCAAGAGCAGCGACCGCAGAAGACAAGATTGAAGGATAGAAGTATCAGAAGTATATACCATGTCTGACAATGAATCTGATATGACTCCAGCTCCCTTGGAAAAAATATGCCCTATAGCTGTTGCTTTGGGCCAAGGACTTTGTTTTCAATTAGTCTGGGACTCTGACAAGATTGAGCTTTACAATGATAAAGAAGGAAAGCAAAGGTGGAGATGCCACCACTGTTGTGAAAACTGGGCTGGGAAGAACCATACAAAGGCTCTACGGCATGTTAGTCGAACTCTCAAGGGAGACATGAAACCATGCAGTGGTAAAATTCCTCCACATTACAAGGATGCTTACATGGCTTTGCTGAGATCAAAAGAAGAGGACATTGGACATAGGTCTCACCACTACAGACTCAAGAACACTGTCCATTTACCAAGACCAGATGTCCCACCGCAAGCGACCCCTTAAAGAACTTCAAGACTTGACTCTAGCCTCTCCTTTGACGGTCAGCACTGCTTCTGGGTCAACATTTCTTTCTACTGTATCAAGGAAAGTTCCCAAGCATGCTTCATTACAGACTACTCTTAATGGAGTGAGAGGTAGAACCTCAGCTGAAGCAAGGCACAAAGCAAATGTTGCTATTGCCCACTGGATACTTGCAAATGATAATGCTCATAATTCAGCAGAAGATCCCCTTTTTGCTAGGGTGGTTAGGCATGTGCAGCAGTGTGGAACACATTTTAAACCACCAAGCAGGTATGAGATTGGTGGTGACCTTTTGGATGCTACTTATTCTAGCTACTATGAGGAGGAGAAAGGCAGGCTCATGCAGGAATCTAAAATCTTTGGTGCATCTCTTTATGGTGACGGCGCCACAATCAAGGGTACTCCAATGATTAATGTCCTTGCTTCCACTCCAAGCAACCCCTCAATTGTCATTGATGTCATTGATTGCACTGAGCACATGCAAGCTGGTGGCAAGAAAGATGCTAAGTACATTGCATTAGAAATGCTTGCTTTAATGCATCGGGTGGATCCAGGCAAGACCATCTTCAACCAAATCCTGTTTGATGGTGCCAGCAATGTCCAAAAGGCAGGGTTGATTATGGAGCAGCATTTCCCTTGAGCAGTAGTGAATCATGGTGGAGAGCATGTAGTGGCATTGGTTGTGGACAAGTTAGTCTCTCTTCCTTGTTTCAGGGAATACTCAAAGTTTTCAAAAAAGTGGTCCGTTCCTATGTGGCTGTGCTTTTATTTCTGTGCTTTTTATTTTCTTGTGGCTCTTGACTAACCTTATTTGTGGCTATCTTGTTTTATTTTAAGTTGAGAAACATCTTTGGTTCAACCCGTCATGGTCCTAGGGCCGTGTTTCGCAAGCATGCAAAGTTTTTTAATAGAGGTAGGGATTTGAATCTCATGCAGCCTTCTGAATGCAGAATGGCTGGTGAAGTGATGCAGTTCTTGTGTGTTATCAGACTAAAGGAGGCTCTTCAGGCAACCCCAAGAGACAAAGTATTTGTTGACTACAAACGTTTCAGCTTTATTTCTACTGTTCTTAACAATGATGCATTTTGGGATTGTCTCTTTGCCATCATCCAGGCGCTCTACCCAATCTTTTGCATCTTGCGTCTTGCTGACATGAAGGTTGGTGGAATGGACAAGCTTTACTACTATGTTATGCAGACTGATCGGCTTCTCAAGCCAGCATTGGAAAATTTCATGAAGCTATGGAAAGACCCAAAGATGCCTACTATGGGACTGCTATGAAATTGACAAAAGCAGATAAGGAGTTCTTGAAAGGCGAGTTCTTGGCTTTGTCATTTGTCAATTACTTTCAGATATCTTCATACACTAACTGTTGGTCTTCTTTAAGAATTTGACAAGGAGCAAAAATCGATAACCTGAATGCCAAACAGGCTGCCAAGAAAACTGATGATGACGAGTCTGATGATTTGTTTTTGGATGCCATTTCTGATAGTGAGGGTGAGGATGAAGAGTGTGAGGATGACATTGCATTCAAACCAGGAGAGGATTCAGATGAAGACTTTGTATCTGATGGAGATCCTGAACCAACTGAAGAAAGTGCCAAGTTTGTGTGGAGCGCTCAGTCTGTTTGGGATCACTACAAGCCAAAGCTATTGACAGACGTGTCACGAGTTGCTTATTTGTGCTCAGCTAATCCCCATATCATTGATCATTCACAAGACACTGCTAACTCCGATCCAAAAACACTGCTTGCTGTAGACCGAGTAATTGTGAGACTAATCTTGCCAACTCACCCTCACACCGTGGATAACAAGTCGGAGGTACTTGCTGGTCTCATTGATACCTTCTGGAAGGAGCATGAGGATTTTGTCCACCGCAGGGGGTACTTTGCAAGGGAGCACATCTGGGTGTCTGCAGGGAATGACACCACAATGGCCTATGATTGGCACAAAAGGTATTCCGTTTCTTTCACTAAGGTCTTTGGTGCAGTTTCATGCCAAGTCACAGCTTCACCATTGGGTATAGGTCAAGCAGAGCGGAACTGGAATGCAGTCAAGGCCAACAAGAGTGGGAAGCACTCTAATTTAAGTCCTGCCAAGTCCAAGAAGCAAGCTGTCATTAGCACATCATATAGCCACAAGAAGAGTGAGGCACAAAGGATGGCTGCTCAGTGGGCTGGTGTACTGTGGACCAAAGAAGACTTCAAGTTTTGCAAGATCAACAGCTACTGCTCCGCACCCATTGTTGCCCATTTAAAATCAAGGCAGCTCCGTGTGTTTTATGCCTATAAGGAGGATTGGAAGGAAGGTCAGTTTTCTTCAAAGGGGGATGACATACATTCTGCAAGAGTTTTGGCAAAGTATGGAGGGCTAAAATATGTTGATGCAGACAAGGAGAATCAGATTGGGACATTCAGGTTGATTGATTGTGCAGTTCTTACTAAATGCAGGAAGAATGGTCCGCAGAAGACCCAGACTAAGAAGTCTGGGTCTGGTTTGGGGTATTTCTATTCAATCTTAGGCGAGTATGAAGGATTCAAGGAAGGGTTGGGTTACGAGAATCAAGTTGAATCATTGTATGACTTCTGGGAGAGAGATTGGACATTCTACGAAATGATCATTGATTACTATGAGAAGTACCCAGATCCTGATGTTCATATCATCAAGATTACTGAGACGGAGAAGGGGGAACAAAGAGAGGAGGGTAGTGTTAGCAGCAATAGTGATGGAAGTTAATGCTGGAAATGGGGAATGGGGATGAAGTATTTGTTTAATCAATTAATTTGCACCATATCTACTGATAAACTCTGCGTAGTTGAAGTTATAATTGGAAGTACTGTTGGTTATTGTGCAGTTGCAGTAATTACTGAAATTACTGTTTTTGAAACTGCCTCAGTAAGTCATTTATAAACTTAAAGGAACTTTCAGTAATTTCAGTAAGTGACCGGAATTACTATTTTCTTTACTGATTACTTAAATTCCTTGGGGTCTGACAGTAAGTAACCAAACAGTAATTTGAAACTTAGTTACCATACAGTTCTTTAATTTTTGGTTAGGGCAACCCTTGCTGACTGGAACAAAATTGGAGAACACAAGTGCTTGTAATAAAAGATACTATCAGTATCCTATACAAATCAAACAGTTGGTCTGAAAGTTACTCTTGGACTACCACATCAGTTTGAACAAATGGGATGATCAGGTTCAATGCAGAACAAAGTCAGAAGAGTTTAACATCAAAAGAGTCACAGTTTTTTGAATGATCAGACTTGTAAGTCATACATGTTACCTTAGTTTCACATGTCTTGGACATGTCTTGGACATTTCCTTGACATGTCCTTGGACGTGTCCTGTGTCCTTAATTTCTCCAGCACACCGTTTTTTTTTACACGCAGACATACATCAGTGTTGAGTCCTGTGTCCACCCAGTGTCTTCAGAAGTTTTGACTTGCATACATTACATAACAGTCTCTTGGAACACGCCTAAGTATCATAAGTATTTTTTAGCACAATCTTTATGGATTGCACTTAAATGAATATAACATGCATGCAACAGCCACCACTCTTGGTATGTTTCACCTGAAAGTATCAAAAATGAGCCTTAAATGAAGTCAACACCCCATGGCCTCACACGTCCTTGCATGTCCTCTGTGTCCAAAATTGAATGTCATGTGTCCTTGTTTGAAAACATTAAAAAGACGAGATGTCTAGGACATGTCCAGCATGTATCCAGGGCATGTCCTGGACGGTTTCAACAATTTTTGGACATGGACTTAGTGGACATGTGAAACTAAGAATGTTAGTTTGTTTTGTTTTCTCCCTCTCCTATACAAACTCTTACACTTACATATTGATAAATATTTCAGTTTGTTATACTTGTCATGTCCTAGACATTGATTTTTTTTCTTATCGAGGTTCTTTTACAAAAAAGCCCCCCCCTCCCTGAATCCCCCATTTGTGAGGGCGAATGACATAGGCCAATGACTTAATGTTTTCCAGATTAATCACTGCCATTTTACCTAAGAAAATTGACAAGCACACCAAAAAAGGGGCGGTGTCCCCACTAAGGCAAGGATCCAGAATTTTGTTCCTTGTCATTGCAAGAGAACCCTGTTTAGAAAACACCCCCTAGAGAAGGATGAAAACATGCGAAGACTGTGTAGATTCTACACAATTTCATTTCATTTCATGCTGAGATGAACGGGATAGAGTAGCCCTTCTGTCCTTATTTTTAGCTTGCAAGTGTCAATAAATGAGGTCACAATTTATTAACCCCAGAATGTGTTCTGTTATACATCTACATCAACTAATTTCTTAACCTATATAACAGCTTGGTTTGCAGTATATTATTGACTCTGGTATGTTTAAATGTCACTTATGAATGCTCATCTGACCATGCAATCATCTATTTACATATTCTGTACACACATTAATTTTGATGTGACGCACCACAAAAACTAGGTGACATTTTGTTTGTGGCTTAATTGTGTTGAAATACAATGAAAATGGTATGTAATTTGTACAAGTTCAAGTAGTGCACATTTCTCTTCATCAGTCATGGTTTATGTATATAATTTTTCATTTTTAGCGTCAAATTTTACAGGTACTAAAAAGGTATGATATAACACCTGATATGAATCATCAAAGGTACAGCCCTCCTACAATATCACAGCATGGACTACACTTGTGCTGGTTGGGTATCGCACTGAAATCAATATCTCTTTTGATTTGGTTCTCACATCCTTTGATTTTACACAGCATCCAAATGCCATTCCTCGTACCATGAGAAAAAGGAGGCATACTAGAAATTCAATTTACAAATTTCATTTAGACAAACAATTGTTGTCTATATTACTATTATAGAACTAACCATAAACATGAGTTGCAAATCAAATTTCTGTCTAATCACGTTTTGTTACCCTGTCATCAGGTCCATTTCACATTTTGTATGCGGTGTCCCCTGTCTGTAATATAGCATACAAGCTAAGTATTGTAGTAGAGGGGGTGGGACATTCTTGGAAGAAATACAAAATTTGTGTAAATGTGATTTGTAATTTATGTAGGCTGGTCAATGGGACCTTCTCATTGACCATGGTTTGTATAAATTACACAAAATTTATGTGAACCTACACAAATTTTGTTTGCCTAAACACAACAAATGTTTATTTGTGTAAATACAACTTGTGATTTGTTCTGTTGGTAAGCTCCAATTCAAAGTATGATGATGTGAAGCATTCTTTTCCGACATTATTGCAGCTCTGAATACGTTTTCACCATTGACATTGACAGATTTACCCAAAATAGTAGGCAACTTTCCAGTGTGCTTAGTATTGCTCAAACAAAAGCTATATACTGACAATATCAATAGAAGAAGAGTGGGAACATTTGTTCATTGACGACATCTTGTGTATACATGCTGCATTTCAGAATAGAACTAATAGCATCAACAGAGAGTAACTGGTTAAGTAAGCTGATCATTGGATAAGTATGGTCAATTGTTTAGGCATAAAAATCATCTTGTTTCCTGTAATTAATCTCTAGATGGTTTTTATGGAGGATGGAAAGTCTGACATAGTTTAAATTCTTATATGGATACCCTTGCAGAGAAGGCTACTTTGGTAGCTTTCTGGATGGTAGTTTATGAGCCTGTGTTTGATTCTGTTCTGTGACTATGAAATTCTTACGGTAGAAGAAATTTATACTACAAACACATGATATGGCCTTAACCTCCTTTGTTTCCTTATCAGTAAAGCAATGGGAAACAGGCAATCAGAAAGTCATCAAATTGATAATATCCTGATTCAGAAGATATGGAAAAGTATACACAAGAAAATATTCTAACTCTGACCTGAGCCGTTTGGTGGCAAAAGAATATTAAGCAGGATTTCTGAAGGTAGTTTGACAGGGGTTGATGATTTATTTTTATGAACTTATTTTTGTGTAATTGTGAGGATGGAAGGGCAATGCTAATGTCATTCCGTCCATTTTGTTGAAAATGAACATTGTGTAGGTTCTACACGTTGTTGGTATGTTTGTACCCGTCTCAGGGGTGTTCCCTTGTTTGGGGCTATAGACTTCTGTGTTGGGCAGTCCATACCTCTGGGAGTAGGGCAGTGGTCTCCTGTGTTGGGTAGTCCTTGCCACTTGGGATTTTACCTTATATTTTAGCTAAGTGATTCTTTTTAATTTTTAGTACCTAAGGGTACAGGGTACTAAATAAGGCAGATTCTTGGCCTACATCAAACTCCTAACCACAATTATCATTGGGTTTGGTGTGTTGACTAATAAATGTCTGTCTATTACCTGATAGAAATGCAGTCAACTTTGGATACCTCATGACAATGCTATATGTTGTTTTGAATCCAGTTGACAAAGATTTTGGTCCCCTGGCAAGTTATCACAAAGGACAATTGGATATTTGTTGATCTGAATGCATTGTTGGTGCCCATGAATTGAGCCCAAGTGGTTTGTGGTTTACGGCATGATTGGGTCTCTCAGGGTGTATTTATTGTGTATTGGAATCTTAGTAAGCTTTCTAAATTGTAAAATGATCACATTGCTTTTTGGTTGCTCCCATCTAGCACCACAAAGTTATTGCATAGAATTTCTAAACGAATGTGTTAGGCCAAAAGCTAGGTAACTTGTGATTGCTGAAAATTGCAAAAAAAATGGCGATAGTGATTACAAATCCTGGGTTATTTTGACTTTGATGAGTAGTCGCACTTTTCAATTTTGCCATTCCTTGGGAACCATGGTTTAGCCCAGGATTTCTGTAAAGGCCAATAGTTTGGCATCAATTTGAATGATGGTGTGATCGATTGGCATCAAAATACCACAATCAGCATCGTTCGAGAAGGGGCTTCATACCACTCATCTTTAATCATGAGTGGTTATTACAATTCCTTAGGAATTGTAACAAGTGACTGAGTATCTCAAGATTGCAATTCCTAAGGAATAGCAATACCATTCGGACAACTCTTTTTATACAATTCCTAGGAATTGTTTTTTCAGGAATGATCATGTATCGGATACACTCCTCGGGAATTGCACTTCACTATGAATGTGTTTTCCATTACCTAGGAATTGCTGCTCACATAATCCCAATTCAATTAATACTATTCTCAACAATGGAGTAGTACAATTCTTAGGGAATTGTTAACAAAAATTCATTGAATCATTACAATTCCTTACCAATTGTAAGTGTTTTAGTCCGAAGTCTCTAAATTCCTTAGGAATGGAAAATTCTGTCTGATGCATTTCATTGCTATTACTTAGCATTAGTAAGAACAAAAAAATAATCACACTTTACCCAGATATCTTAACAAATTAACTGCACCACTTCACTTCTCTTCCTCTCAGGGCAAACAAACAACTGGAAACGCCTTAGGAATCTATGAACACTTCTTTGCTCCCTTAGTACCTCTACCTCCATGGCACTTTGATGTGCAAAAGATGCCCTTACTCTTACAGCTGCACTTACTTCCTGGTGCACCGCAATCTCCCTTGCACTTGCATTTCCCGGTGACCCCAGCTACACTGTACAATGAAAGTGCAACCTGCTTGCTCATTGCTGTCTCCAAAAGTCTGCACTCTTCTCATCAATCCCCAACAACTCCTTTGTCAATAGTGGCAGAAAGTGTAATTCATGTCAATGAGGTCTACCTGAGCGCGGTGGCCAATTGTTGGCGAATACATCATTTTTAACGGCGTTTGAGTTGTTTCAATCCTTCTTGAATTGCCCACACAAGTAGGGCACAGGTCGATTACCAATTGTACATCCGCTTGAGTAATCCCAAACCATGAGTTCTTGAGCTCGGACAGGATGTTTCTTGCAGTGTGAGCATGACCCATACCAACATGGGTGTCATTGATCACAGCAAACAAGTCTTCGAATATGGCAATGCAAAGGCCAGATTCGCGTTGCCGGAGAACATTAGTTTCAGTCCCAGGGAGTATCTTGTACTTGGCGCAAAACCTGTACTCTTCCCTACTGTGGTGGACTCGCTTGCGTTTGCCAGAAAAGACCTCTCTCCACTCCGAGAGCACTTTGATGATTTGCATGGCCTCTTCCTTTGTCTTGAAAAAGGGGCGGAACAGCGGTGTTCATTGTTGAGATTCAGTCAACCTCTTGTCCAAGTTTGTGTAGAATTGCTTGCAAAACGCGTCTTCGTCTTCTGCACATTCAGTGGGATCTTTGTCCTTGACGTCCATTCCTTCGGGTAAAGTGTTGTCTTCCATAGGGGGAAGGGTTGGAACGAGGATGCCAGAAGGACCATGGGGCAGAGCTAGGGGTGGTATGTTGATGCCTGAGGGCATCACATTGTCGACATCCAAGTCACGTCCACAATCATCATCGATGTCAGGAGGTGTGGAGGTGTCCGTCTTGCTGGTCTTGCTGGTCTTGTTATCAGCTGGACATGATACGTCAGATGTATGGAGATCAGAGTTGGCAGCGTCGCCATCTGCAGGAGATTTGATTGCGTGGATGGCAGTAGCTGCGTTAAAGCAGATAAAGCAGAGGATACTGTCGTTCCAATTCTGATTTGTGGTGTCCTTTCTCTGTTGTGAGAGTTGTGACATCAGCAACACATGACCGACTCCTTCTGGAAGGCCATAAGGGAACTTGTGGCCGCACAGACCGCCATGCATAGGTGCTGCACAATTCATACACTTGTGCCGTCCCGCTTGGATGGGAACACCCTTCATGCCACATAGCTCCTTTGCGGCGCAATCAAACTTCATGTTTCCATGGGGAAGATGGCAATTTACAGAGAGAACTAAAATTATGACAGTTATGATGTCTATTGCATAACGCACGATTCCTAAGGAATTGTGTTTAAAGTGACACATCCCTGGAAAAAACACCAAAAGATTCGATGGTACGGAACTAGTACACCGCATTCTAGTGGCCCGAACCGTATGAAAATGACACCAACATGACCTATTTTTCACAATTCAAATGTAATACAGCCGTTCCCCAAGAATTGTTCTGCATATTCCTGGCTAGAGTGCGACTACTTGACAAAGTCAAAATATCCCAGGAACTGAAATCACTAAAAAAACAATGTGCAATCCCTTGGGAATCACAAGTTACCTAACTTTTGGCCTAACAAATGCTCTTGGAATGATAAGAACAATATTTCACATGAGAGTTTGTTTACTGCTTAAATGGAAATGGTTGTTCTTGTGATGACCCGGTCATCCTTCAGATCAAAAATTCCATGATAATGCTTTGGCTTGCTTGTATGCAGAAACAAAAACCAAGATGGGCCAAGCTTTTAAGAAAGAAAATATGTCGTTTTTACTGTTGCTTCCTGACCTTGGTGTATGATAACAGCAACTGTTCATGTTGGAGTTTTGAGTTGTCGTCAATATTGATTCTGTCCAAAATGCCAGACTCTCAAAGTAAAGCCTATAGTTTGGATCACTAATACCTTGACAAGATTTGCAAAAGATGGTATGAACCATGTCAAATAATCTAACTTTATATTCATACACAGTTTGTCAAACTCAGGAAGAGAATATACATCATTGTTCTCAACCTGAGAAGTGAAGGCAGTATCTAACTTTATTTCCACATAAATGCAATTTTAAATGACAATGGTCGTGAAGTCAAATGAATCCTGTGTTACATCTCTTTGATGGGTTTTATATTTCAGTGGATCATTCCCTGTAATTAAAATTGCTCTCCATCGTCCAGTAATATCCCCTCACTTGAACAAGGTTTAAGTTCCTCTAATGAAATCAATCAGTTCTCAAGCAATGTGCTCACAGCAAGGCATTGGATTGGTACCATTGTTGGTGTTGGTGCTATTCCTCTTTGTGGACCAATTTAAGTCCAAATCCGCGTCCTTTGCACAAAAAAGAAGTTAGGATTAGGATGTGCTTCTCATACTATTATGTCCAAATTAGTGCTGGGTTTGCACAAGGATGATGTCTGGAGTCTTGCAGAACCAAGATCTGCAAGCAAGGTGTATACATCATTTGCCCATCCCAACGTTCACTCTTGTACTTGTCAGTATAGTGCTTAATTCAAAGCAGGAGTATGTGACCTCTCAGACTCCTGCAATTTTGGTGGTGCACACACAGATGAAACTCAAGATGAGAGAGAAATGTAAGACATGACCTACATCTAAGCACTTGTGACTCTAAGACTCCTGCAATCGCCATAGTGCATATGTTAGGCCAAAATCCAGGGAAAGTGCTTTTCCCAGGGAATTGCAAAAACGTCAGTTCACCGGATTGCAATATCCAAGGAATTGTTTTTTCACTGGATCTTGCATTCTGGCCAGAGAAGGCAAGAATCAATTCTTAGGGAACACTTGTAATTAATTTAAAATTATGTGAATAGCCCTAGATTGGTTGCATTTTTAGTAGATTTGTCCGTTTAATATTCTAGTACCGATTCCGAAACAGGAGTAAATTTTGGATTCACGAAGACATTCTACTCTTAAATTTTAGACTGAAGGGGCTGCTCAGATGTTCATTCATTGGTGTCACCAATGGTGATCACAATGAAGTCTTTCATCAGACTGCATACCATTGCTAATTGAATGACATGCTACATGTTCCCATCAAATAAGTTTGATTCTGTCATGGATTTTGGCTTTTTCTGGTAGTTTGTGCTCCTTTGCAACTACAATCCTTAGTGCTTTACAGTCTACTTCAGCACAACTTCAATCATGGATTGTGCCATTCTACTGCTGGTTGTTCTCGCTCTGGCCTCGCTGACTATGAAAGTACGATTGCATGCCAGTAATCCTCCCCCGCTGTGCCACTTCCACTTTGCTCGTGGATTGTGCCATTCTACGGCTTCTCGCACTCCTTTGCCAGTAAGATCATGTGCTAGCCTCCCTCTCCCTCTGTACAACTTTGATTGTGGATTGTTCCTTCCGCCATTCTACTGCTGGTAGTTCTCGCTCCGGCCTCGCAGACTGTGCAAGTACAATTGTGTGCCAGTAATCCCAACTTCAATTGTGGATTGTGCCTTCCACTGGTAGTTCACCCTCCCATTCATAGGATTGCATGGGACGAACAGGCTCCTTCAGTGTGGTATTCTTCTGCTGGTTCATCACGCTTCGTACCCCAGTGCCACTTCCATTTCCTTTGAAGCAAAAGATTCAATTGTGCGGCAACACAGCTTTGTAGCATGGCACAGGTCCCAGTGGAAATGGGAAGACATGTCTGTCTCAACTGTGCTCCACCAATGCATGGAGGAATTTGTGGTTATGAATTTCC
Source organism: Cyclotella cryptica (assembly GCA_013187285.1). Classification (NCBI taxonomy): domain Eukaryota; phylum Bacillariophyta; class Thalassiosirophyceae; order Thalassiosirales; family Thalassiosiraceae; genus Cyclotella; species Cyclotella cryptica. The sequence goes on from JABMIG010000116.1 coordinate 49,908, forward strand.
GGATGGAGACCCTGAAGGAGTTGATGCACCATCACTAGTCAAGAAACTGTCTCAGAGTGGCCAGGATGTTGTCAAGCAGCAAACTAACAATCTGCTGCTATGTTTTGATTGCTACAACAGCACCACAACTGGGCATAGCTCAAAACACCCTCCTGCCACTGGTTACAATGATGAAGCGAGGGACCTGCCGGTTGATTCCCCCATTCCTGAGGAAGAAGATCAGCAACTGAAGTTGCTGGGCATAGGTGAAGATGTATCTGGTATTGTTGTCCCTCGTTTGCCATCCTTTGAGGAGACAGGCTCTATGAATGGAGAAGTCCAGGATCTACCTGTGGATTCACCTCTTGGTGAGGAACAACAACAACCCTCCAACTCTCAGAGCGCAGATGAAGATGTGCCATCTGTTCCTGCTGTTCCGCTCTTCTCATCTTTCGAGGCAAGCAGCGAGAGCATGACTGAGTTCTGGACCAAGTTCTACCTAAATATTGATAAACAAGTGAGAGTAGCAACAGAGAATCAGTCTACGTAATGCAGTTGTTTCAAACGAGAGACAAAGCCATGGGAATTATCCACATTCTGCAGACATGGGATACTACACATAGCAAAGGAAAGAAGAAGAAGCACTCAAAGTTGAGTACAGGCTTTGTAAGTGATACATTGGTTTGCGAGGCCACGGAACAAATGCACTTGGTCACAGGCAAATCAGCACTCGTATCGCCATCTATGAGGACCTCTTTGATGTTATCCTTGCTGCTCATCTGTCAATGGGCCATGCTCGTACCTTAAGGAATGCGTTAAACAACCTGAAGGAAACCTGGTTTGGAATTATGCAGCATTATGTACAAGTCTTGATTGACTTGTGTCCCATATGTGTCGGCAATACTAGTCAAATTAAGGCAAAGCAAGAACCATTGAAAATGATGTTCTCACCTACAATTGGTCATCGTGCACATGTGGGTCTTGTGGACATGACATCGAGTGAAACTGAAGAAGGATACAAGTGGATAGTTTGTTATAGGGATCACCATTCTGGTAAGTGTGACATTGGAGCCACCAAGAACAAGACAGCAGCGGAAATTGCACCCACAGTTATACAGATTATGGCTTCCACTTTAGTCCCTAATATCTTACAGTCCGATAATGGAGGCGAGTTTCTCGGCAAAACAGTACAAGCAGTGAAGAAGTAAGCATATGTGATGTTTTATGCTGATTGATTTTCTGTACAGCTATCTCAACTTTTACTCATTTTTCAATAAGAAATTTTCCATGGTGCCATGTCATAAAGGGAAGAGCCAGGCATCCATAATTGCAAGGAGGTGTCAAACACAGCAACAGACCATTTAAGAAAGCATTGCTTGCCTGGATGATGGACAATAAGGAAAAGAATTGGTGCAAGTATGGCATGCACGTGATGAACGCACAAATGAATTCAAAACCATCGTGTGTGAAGGCAAGCTATACTCTGAATCAGATATTCTATGATAAGAAAAACGATAAGCAATCTGTTTATAACATTTTGGGAAAGACCTTGTCAAAGTAGCACACACTAAGGCAGGACTGGAGGCAGCGTACAAGTTGATTAATGAGAACAAAACCGCGGACATGATCCCAACAGATGAGATTGTTCAGTTATTGAAGAGGCTGATAAGCAGTTCCTGTGCAAGCTTAGGGAAGAAGGTTTAGAAAGTGACACGTCCGGTGATGATAATGGAGCGGGAGATAAAGCCAGTGAAGGCAATGAGTTACATGGAATTGAGGATGATGATGCTAGCAATTCGAAAGGTGGAACAGAGGGTGATGAATTACTTCATGTAAACAATGAAGAGCAAGGTGAAGAGGATGTTCAGGAGGACACTGACAAGATTGATGGAAATGGCGACATTGATGGGGGACCGAACGCTGACAATGACAATGCTTTGGAAGACAACAATGAGGGAGCCAATGATAAGAAGGAACACACTCCAACGAGCAAGAATCAGAAGTCCATCAGAGACGATCAATCTAACAATGAATCTGGTGAGTATGGAGACACTCCAAACAGAGGATCCATTAGAGTATTGATCTTCAAGTCAAGCATTGCCCAAGCAAAGCAAGTCAACAACAGATGCACAAAATTCAGTAAACAGTCACTTGAGATTGGGGTCATCTGCAATATTGAAATGGAAGGCAACATCCGGGGGTAGCTGGTAGTAAATATGTACCCTTTGCAATTATGGAGGTTTCTAAGTCAATCAAAGGACATACTTCCTTCAAAGTGGCTACAAAGCATGGCCATCTGGTGAAATCCTACCAACGTCATCAGCTGCATCACATGCCTTGTTTTCAATTGATGAAACCAATGACGACGTCTTCCAAAGTGAATCATTGTCAGAACAAACTGATGTATCGCTATATTATAGTATTGTTGGTGTTTCCAGAAAGTGCAAGTGCAAAACAGATTGTGGTGCACCTGGAAGTAAGTGCAGTTGCAAAAGCAAGGGGATACTTTGCACAACAAAGTGTCATGGGGGTGAGGTTTGAAGGAGCAAAGAAGTGCTTGCTTCTTCCTCCACCCACAGATGTCTATTGCAAACCATGTAGTAAGGAAGCTTTTGTATTCTCTGGCACAAATTAATTATATATAGTTTTGATGGTCAGTATTTCAAAAAGGTTGTAGAAGCACTAAGTTAACTTAGGTGATAACATGAAGCAGTATGCCTTGATAGTGAAATTAGACTAGTTCTTAGATTTTGCATCAATGAAAGAACAGATTTGCAAGTGCAATATCCCTGGAATTGAAATCTAAAACCTCTTTAATGTGATAATTTGATTACAATTCCCTAGGACTTGCAATACGTACCTTGACTAGAAATATTGACAATTTCCATGGATTCATGAAAGAGATAGGAGGGAATTCAAATACAATTACAATTCCTGGAGATTTGCTCTGTGAGCAAAAGAATCGGATCGATAACAATTCTTGATGAATTGCAACGCGCAGCGTAACTTATAGGGTCTTCGCAATTCCTAGGGAATTAGAATGCTGTTCATTGATTACAATTCCCTGCAAATCGTAATTAATGGGTGGAATCCAGTTGGCACATTTTGACAGAACAGAATTAATTCCAATCTGGGACCAAAGTGTGCCGGTATCCTTTCTCCAACAGAGGAAAATGAGGTAGATACATCCGATTTCTACAGAACCCCCAAAAATTCGGCTATTCCATAGGAATTGCAATGGCCCCATAATGCAAAATCCAGTGAGGCTGTGACTTTCTCGGGTCCGATTCGAATCGGCCAATCGGAATCCGTGACAGAATTTTTGAAATTTTCGTATTGCCCCCTCTCTTGCCTTTGTGGGGCTGTCGTATCGGCCATTCCGATCCAATTGACCAATGGGTCAATGGAGTCATTCCCGCCAAGTCATTATTTGTCCCGCCACGCACTTCTCTTCACACATCAACACAGTCTCCCATGCATATTTCATGCATATATAATATTTCATCGCTTCCCCCGGTGAATCACATCACCGCATATTGATGAAATGCTGTTCACGATTGCGGTGAAGCTTCTTTCTGCTTAAGACAAAACCGCAAACCAGCGAGGCCAAAGAGACGGCACAGAACTTGATAGCTGCAGCCAAGAGCACTATGGAAGTATTATCATCGAATCGACGCTCTTTTCATAGGACGTGGGAAAGAATGAGTCCGTTGTTGGAGCTTGTCGTACTTGCTTGCTCCAATGATTCCATCCACATCGATCGAGAGAACACAAATAAATTGATTTCGATTGCAGATGTTGGATGTGACCATGGTATTTTGTCGCTTAGCTTAGCATCTATGGCCTTTTAATCGTCACAATTAACGGAAGGAGACAAAGAAAATGACGTCGTCGATGGTTCATTTCTTTATAAAGTCATTGGAACAGATATTTCAACAAATGCACTAACTGGCGCTCTCGTGTCGGATTTTTGCATTAGAAGCTTGTGAGGCAGATGCCATGGTCTTGGCAGGAATGGGTGTGCATACTATGATCGAGATATTGACAGCAAAGAACAATTTGAATAAACTGTAAACAAATTATATATTTTTGCAACCTACCAATCTACGACCAAGGCATTTACTCATGTTGTATGATGCCCTTCAAAACGACAGACAGTGGTGGATACTCACAAGGAGCTTTTGTAAATATAATATCAACATTAATTTAACATGGAGTCTTTCTTGCCCTAAGCCGAATGTCCTTCTCTAACCTCGTCCAAATATCAATCCCCCCCGATCCACCTATCGATCCCTATCCCCATTTGTCTCCTTCTGTCATCAAAGGAACATTTCCCAAACAACGAAAGCAGGATCCCATCGGCCTCCTATCCAATCCCTAACCCAAGCTTGTCTTCGTCAATCATGGCAAAGGCAAATATCGGCACCGGCTTGAACGTTGGTGGCCCCGATTTCCACAATGATGGTGGATGTCCAGAGGCCAATTGTAATTTCCACGATCCCCTGTATCTGGCCTCCTGTGATTTGTATAGTTGATGAGCAATTTTATCAATGAGTCGATGATTTGGAACGCTTGGTGTAGATTTGTTGTTGCTGTTGTGGCTGTTTTTGTTGTTGTTTTTGCTAGTCGGACTCTGTGGTTGTTTTGCTGGAGGAGAATAGACGATGACGGTGTTGGTGTTGGTATGGTAGTGTTGGAGAGTATGCTTGGATGCGACGGGTTCGAAGGCATGCGTGGAAGATGTCAGCGGCAACCACAATTTCCGCAAGTTCTCGTGTAGGTGATGGGGCAATGATGCTGCTTGAGAGTAGGAGCGGGGAAATGTGCGTAAAAATTACACACAAAATCTCGATTGGTCAAATGGATTGGGCCAAAAAAACGAGGTCCAATAGGAGCCTCTATTGGACTATTGAACTCGTGACTAATCCGATTGGTCAATCCAAAAGGGGGTACCAATGTGATTGGACACGTTTGTTGGGCCTCACAAAGTCACCGATTCGGGTTTTCGATCACCCAATACGGTTCGTGGGACTCACTCTGATCGGATCGGATTGGTCATTGGGCCTACAAAGTCACAGCCTGAAAAAACGATTCCATGGATACTGCAATCCGGTGAACTTACGTTTTTGCAATTCCCTGGGAAAAGCACTAACACATAGAGTAGACTGGAGAAGAAGACAAGATAGAAGAGGAATTCCTCGATTGTCCAATACTTTGCCCTCTACTGTTATTGGTTGTAACAGTTTTAAGATACAAAGGTACCAGCACCCCTCATTGGGCTTTTATGGAGGCAACTATGGTAAAGATTCCGAAGTCGGGCCTAATTTTTTCGCACTACCACTCATTCCTTAGGCACACTGTCGACTCCACCGCCTTTTTGTGCTCAACGACACTACCGACCGTTATTGAAGAAGATTGTACCATAGACGAGACAAGACAATGCTGCTTGCCACTTGCCCTGCTCTGCCATGGCAAGAGAGCTGATGGCTGCCCGCTAAGGATGGAATCTCCTTGCTAACGCTATCCCTATATACCATCTTTTCCGCGAAAGAATATGAGCGATCAAAGCGTTCTCCCCGCAGTCTCTAGCCCGTGCCCCGACAAGCACCAGAAGCGCTCGTGTCCCATTCGATTGAAAGTCGCTTCATTGTTGCTCACTATCCTAGTCTTATTTCGGTCTCGTGACCTACTCGACTTCGATTCTTCTTACAATGCATTATCTAATGCCTCTGTGGAGCAGCGTTTGTTACCGAGGTCACATCGCGATTCACCTGACAATGACATCGATATTCTTCGGGGTAACAGAAACAAAAACGCAAAGCAGGCAATGCCGGGCCCATCTGCTGGCGCCGACGTTTCACATTATGTGAGAATGGAATCTGCATTGATAATAAGCTATTTTTGTGTTTCTTCGTCGTACAGCTCATCTTGGCTTGACTTGTCATTTTACGCTTTCCTTTCAGGATCTGACAGGACGGCCAAAGTCATATGCGAAGTCAACACCGGTCTTCAATCTAGGAAAGAATCAAACTCTTTGTAAACTAGATGGATTCCAGGTAGTATGCGCAACAACCCCTAGAAAAGAAACTGTTGCAGCACTTCCAATGTTTGCTGATTATTTCGTAGATGGCGACGGGAAGAAATGGTTTAAACAGTCATCGTTGCCGTCCAGACCTATAGCTACATCTTGGTTCCAACCCGACCCAGCGAAATTTTGCGGCGGACAAACTCTTGAACCATGTGCCAACCTTGGAGATGAACTCGGACCAATGCTTCTGTTAAAACTATCTGGGATCAAACTTATTGAGAAGAGGTACGATGGAATGGACGTGGTTGTGATTGGAAGTGTGCTAAATTATATGGTGAAGAAATACAGTGAAACAGTGAAGCGGATAGGCAGCTATTACAATCTCACGGTTTGGGGAACGGGAACGAAGTAAGGAATTTTAGATCGATTTCCGATTAAAATATTGCTTTGTCTTCGTTGGCATCATTTTACAATGCGTTCCATTGTGATATCCCCGTCACAAGGTGGGGTGCGAAAGGAGTTTGTTTTGATTTTAGGGCTGTCCGTGGCCCCAAAACAAGGGAAAAGTATACAAAAATGGGATGCAATGTACCTGAGGTTTATGGCGACCCAGCGTTGCTATTTCCGTATGTGTACAATCCGAGAAAGTCGATTGATCCGGATGTTGATTTATGCATCGTCCCGCATATGGGTGATTTGGCCAACGAATTCGATTGGTGGAAAAAAAATAACGGAACTTCTCTATTGAAGCGATTTTCCTATTTTGACCACCAAATTTTGGGCGAGGACAGCGCAAACGCTACCCGCGTGAGACTTCTTGATATTCGCACTCCTGATGCGGCCGCCTTTATTGATACATTGTCTACTTGTAAGTTGGTTGCCAGTGCAAGCCTTCATGGGTTAATTCTTTCAGAAGCGTACAACATCACGTGGTCATGGATACAGCTCAGAGATAAACACGAGGCTTCCTTCAAGTACAATGATTTCTTTCTTTCGGTTGGGATTAATCCGGATGATGCAAAGGTATGTATAAGGCATTAAGTGGAACATTTGCTTTTTACTCTTAACCGTTTGCTGAAGCGGTTACACTCCCATAGCCACTTCGGCTCAAAGCGTCAACTCCAATTCAAAAGATAATTGCTCGTACAACGAAACCAAAGCGACGAGGACCTAGCTTATACCACCCAAAAAGTTGTTAGACGCATGCCCTTTTTGTGATGGCGAGATAGTTAGGAATATTGCGGCCGCCATAAACGTTGAATGATTGATCTGTATGTTGACATGCCACGGGCAACTTCTTCACGGGTAGGAAAGGTCTCTTGGCTGTAGCTGGGAACCAATCTTGTGCACGGCCTTCATATTATAGAAAATAGGATTAGAATAGAACCATTTTTTGCATCGAGAGTATCACTGCTGTCTTCTCTCAACTTAAAGAAACCGTTATGTGTGTATTCTTACTTCAGAACCCTCCCAAATAGATCGGTCCAAGCTGCGAATTACGAGTTTCACATGCTTTTATTCGTAGCTAGCTCCGCAGATCTTCAATGCAACAAAAAAATGAACTCAGACTCCCAGTAAAGAAGATGCTGTTAAAAGCAAGAACTGAGACCCCCCCAAAACAGTGCATCCGGTGTAGGTGAGGTAGCTGATGTTTGCATTGGGCTCTGCGAATTAAGTACATTGATACCAAGATTGCATAAGCAACGATTAAATGCTATACTAGGTAGTGAGTTCTTGGTCGTCTGTAGAATCTAAACAATCTAAGCAAGTCATGATATAATACTTAATCACGAATGTCTAGACACAGACTGGATTGCTTCCAAACACACACATGATTGACAATCGCGAAACATACGTGAGGGCGTGGCAAACCCCCCTAACATGTAAAGTGGTTTTCGGTACGGTAAGTAGACGCTGTCTGATTAGCAAAAGAGTAATCGCTACCGGTGACATATGTGACATCATCATCTTTGGTGAGACACGTTAGCTCGTCCTCGGTAACATACGATCTGACTGATTTGTCCTTGGTGAGGTAAGTTGCGTCATCTTCAAATGCTCTTGTTCCAATTGAGCTAACATTGGTAACACGAGATCTTACTGATTTGTCTTTTGAGAGAAGAGTTGCGTCATCTTCAAAGGTCCTTGGTCCAATTGGTCGATCAGCAGCGACACGAGATCTCACTGATTTGTCTTTGGTGAGATAACTTGCGTCATCTTCAAATGTTCTTGTTCTGATTGAACTATCTCTGGTGACATATGGTCTGACTGATTTATCTTTCGTGAGATAAGTTGCGTCATCTTCTATTGTTAACCGCGTTCCAAAAGAGCGATCTCTCGTGACATACGATCTGACTGTCTCAGCTGTGGTGAGGTAGGTTGCTTCGTCGTCCAACGTTCTAGTTCCGAAAGAGCGACCTCTAGTGACATAAGATCTGACTGTCCCATCTTTGGTAAAATAAGTTGCTTCGTCGTCCATTGTTCTCGCACCGAAAGAACGATCTCTTGTGAAATGGGATTTGACTGTATCATCCTTCGTGAGACAAGTTGCATCATCTTCGAATGTTGTCTTCCCAAACGTTTGATCTCTTGTGACGTGTGACCCTACTGTCATCGCTTCTGTGAAATAACTTGCTTCGTCAAACATTGTTGCTGTTCCATCAAATGTTGGATCGTCATCTCTACCTTCTCCATTTTTCACTCCAGCCAACTGATCAATAACATTCGCGGTATCTCTGATATATTCAGTGGTGCTCGCGACCTTACTTTTCGCAAAGATTATAATTTCTTCCTTCATTTCTTCCAGCCAGCCCTGGTCACTGTGTTTCAAGGTGACAAGAGATACTTGGGATCTTTCGCAGTCAATGGAATGCCCATCCGACTTCGTTTCTCCTGCAGTCATAGTTTCTTCTGCAGTCATAAGGTCGTCGGATCCAATGCACGCTTGATCCATGAAACAGCCTGTCGTGTCCATTTTGGGTGCAGGTTCGGTTGCTTTGACAACTACATTTGGTGCAACTGTTTCGGACTCTTGTTTAAAAGTCAAGTGGTTAGATCCAATACAAACATGGTCCATAAAACAAGAAGTGGTGTCTTTTGATATCTTCGTGATGTTTGTACCTCCTTGCGTCGATGCGGTGGAGTTTTCCCGTGCGCCGGAAGATGTTTGCGCATTGATATCGACTAATTCTGTCTTACTGGATGGTTCTGACATCGAACTCTTCTTTGTGCTAATCTCGCGAAGACTGGCATTGGTTTCTTCGATAATTACTGAAATTTTAGGAAATCGCTTAGGCCGCGTGACAGTTTCGGCTTGGACGGTCTGAATTGGCTCGGCGATTTTCTTTTTCGACTTGAATGACTTCAATAGTAGCTTCATCTTGATCGATTCGTATGCATAAATATTTAGCGGATCTGTGTTCTGTCTGACCTAAGGCACCTCAGTAAACAGAGGGGTGCAATTTATAAGTGTTAAGGCTCGAGCCCTCTAGATGGTCATCAGTGTATGCCATGAACACAAAAAATATTTCATTTGAACCATGGGGAAAATGTGAGTGACGGGGAAAAAAGACATTTCTTCTTTCGTCAGTCACTCTTAATATGATAAGAGATCCGAAAAATTGAAAAATTATCAAGATACCATACCGTGATAGACGTATCGAAAACAAAAAGGGAGGATGTAAAGCCGATTCGCATCTGCTTCGCATAAGTTATCGTGCGGTAGAGAAGAAGATGTTGACCCACCGAAAGATGTACCCTATCAATCTCTATGTACAATACAAAAAATACATAATACGTAATTCCATTTGGTTCCACTGTTATTACAAAAGTACCATGTGTATAATATTATGAAGACACATCATGATCAGCAAGACAGGCAATTTTCGACTTTGGCGATAAGTATCGCCAGAGGCAATTTTCGACTTTGGCGTAAGTTCGCCAGAGTAGTCAGATGTCGCCAAAAGATTTTGACGGTCGCCAACGGGTCGTCACTAAAGTCATCAGGGGTCGTCACTAAAGTCGTCAGGGGTCGTCAGGGTCGTTTTTTGGTCGTCACTTGGGTCGTCAGGGGTCGTCAGGTGGAGTCACATGGGTCGTCAAAGAAGATCTCTTGGGTCGTCAGTTAGGGTCATTTGTCGACGTGGCCGTCACCAAGTCGTACTGTGCTGGTAGACTCCGGACGTCTGTCTGGCTCCCGGGCGGTTTTAGCTCATTAGGAGCTCTGTAGATCTCATAATCTAAAACCTGGGTTTAGACTGCAGCAGGTTATGACCCTTTACGCTCGGGGGAGAGCTTCACCATGATCGTAACCATGGTTTAGCATCTCCTCCCAATCCTCTACGACTAACACACGAGCCCATAGTCAGTCTCTCCACTATACTCTCCTCGTTGCGGCATCGCCATGGCGTCGTCCCCACCCACGCCCCCATCGCCACCCGCGGCAAAAGATCTCCCGTTCTCATCTTGGGGAACTGATCTACCCTTCAACACCAAAGCCACCCACCCATGTGGCGTTGTCTCTTTCTCTCGCACCGACGATGATGGCGAAACTCGCTCGTACCATGTCTGGTGCGTCGACAAATCTCTCTGGCCTCGCGCTAAGGCTTATTACGACAGCTTGTCATGTAGCGGGTATCAATTTACTCCCATGTCCGCCCCCGACAGCTGGACTCGAAAATACCCTCAAGCCACCCTTGAAGCCCAAGCCATCAATCATGAAACTTTCCCTGATGATGCCCCAGACATTTCCCGTGGCTCGTCGGCACTACCGACCCCACCACGTTGTCAACAACGTCAACCTGACCCTGACCCTCTCATACCTCCCTTCTCACCCACTCCAACACCCAACCCTGCCCCCGCGGGTGCCACCACTATGACGACACCACCCGACGCCACTGCCGCACTCCTACAGAGCGTCCTTCTCCAACAGCAACAACAGCAACAACTCCATACCGAAACAATCCGGGCCTTTATGGACGAAATGCGTCGGATGAATGCCGCCTCCGCCACATCTGCAGCTTTGAATCCTATCAAACCTCCAGTGTTCCCCGAATACAAGAAAGACACTCCTCTCGACATCTTCACCGCACAAATCACTACATTCAAACAACACGAATACTTCCATGGCTGCACGTGGGATTCCAAAGCCCCGGGCAAAGATAAAGACAGTGTTTACTTACGCTCCGAACTCCTTCGTGTCCTTCCTCTCGATCTTCAACGCCTCTTCACTAACGACACTCGCTTCGATAATGACGGCTTCCTCATGCTCCACCATCTCCTACAACATCTTCGCCCAGTCTCCCATCAAAGCAAATTTCTGACCATGCTAGAATTTGCTAACCTATCTAAACACGACAACGAATCTGAAGCATCATTGATCTCCCGTGCCAAGGGCATTGACAACATCTTGTCCGGCGTCTCCGTAGCCGACTGTATGCCCCTCAAGATACTCTCCTGCTTAAGCGACTCATACCCAGGGCTCATTGTACGATACTGTCAAGGTGACCCAACAGTCGTCAACGCCTCTGTTACACAGCTCGAAACACTCATGGCCTCCGAGCGTGAAGCCCAACATGCCTTCCCCAACCTTTACCCCACCGCGTCAGCAAACCGTGCCAGAGGTCCACCATCGTCTCCCACTCCTCCTTCTTCTTCGTCACCAAGCGGCCTCGTTTATCCTCTTCCACGGGGAGCTCCTTGGGAGAAAGTCGAAGACCTTATTTCGACTGGATCCATCTGCCCTGTCTGTCACTCACGGGGTAGATGGCACGTGAACGAGGGTTCCTTCCGTTGCGTTCCGTTAGCTCGACAAGGAAAAGTCATCATCAATGATCAAGAGGCAGCAGACAAAATTGTGGCTGATTATGACATATATACTAAACAATCTACTTCCAGTGGTGGGCGTGGCAATACTAATCGTGGCGCGGCGGGGCGCGGTCGGCCTGGGCGTCACCAACCCTCTGCCAATCCAACTGCAGCACAGCCTCCACCTCCGTCAACTGCCGACGCCACACCACCCGACACCGCCTCCGCTCCTGCCTCCCAAGTTCGTCGGGCCACCTCCATCGAACCACCATCTTCTCAACCCACTTCTGCCTCCACGAACACTTACAATGTCCTTGATCGAGAAATGGATAGTGATAGCGCAGATGATGCCGCGTACGACGATGCAGACTTTGCGTTAGCAGATAACACTAATACAAATTACCCTTATTCCGTCTCTGCTTGTCGTGCTAACGCAACGACTCCTACATCCAGCCGCTATGTTTCCTCGGTCTTAAATACCTACGCAACCACCCAATTGCGTTCGCTTGAACAGTCCATCGCGAATCCTACCTCAACAGCCAAGCAAGCCATCGCTGACTCCGGTGCTACCGACCACATGTTCCCAGACTACTCTGCCTTTCTCAGCTATCGTCGTCAATCCAACCGATTTGTCACTCTTGGCGATACCACCAAATTACCGATACTTGGAGAAGGTAGTGCCAAGGTGAAACTGAATGGCAAAGTAATTATTCTTCGAAGATGCCTCCATGTCCCAGATCTGCGCAACCCACTTTACTCCCTTCGCCAACACCACAAAATGCCTGGGTGTGGCACCTACAGTGACTTCGACCATGGGGCCTTTATCTTATTCCCCCGTTTTACTCTACGAATTGACGACACCGTTGATAATATCATTTCATACGAACCTATCGGTAACTCTGCGCCTAATGTTAAAATTGCCTACTGTCAACCCCGTCACTACACACCTCCCGCTGCCCGCCCGCCGCCCATCTGTCTGTCCACTACAGCATCCCACTTCCTAAATTTGTCCGTGTTTCCGCACCACTCACTTCCCCCGTTGCGCCTCCTACCATACACCCCTCCGACCCTGCCACTCTTTCTACTGAGACACTCAACCTCCCTGATAAAGAACTCCTTCACTCCACCACACTTCCGTCATCCTCCCGCATCCTTAAAACAATTCACTCCGATCCTACAAACCTTCCACCTATTCCGCCCTATGCCACCCCTTCTGCCATCGAATCTTGTACGCAATTTGACTCTCTTAAACTTCACCGCATATTCGGGTGCCGCCGTTTTCGGAACCAGGAACATGTCACTGCTGCTTCACTCAATGCCAAACTTATCCACACCGGCGAATTCCCGGCCACTATCGGTGATTTTGCTACCATCACAAACCCGCCTCGCGGTAAACCTATCAAGAAGCGGCGACAATTCCTCGAAAAAGTCCATATGGACATAGTCTTTGGTGACTGCCTCTCTCTAGGGGGGTACAAATATGCACTACTATTAGTCGGCGTAGCAACACGATACTCATGGATTTTCGGGCTTCAGACACTCACCGGTACTGACATCACCTCCGCCCTTGACGCCTTCGTCTCTGAAGCCGGCTCCGTTCCCCGTACCTTTCACACTGATTTCGACAAAAAGCTCATCAGGGGCTCAGCTCTTCGCTGGATCCACTCTCATAACAGCCGTATCAAAGCAGCTCCCGCTTCCCGTCAATCCTCGAATGGCTTGGTGAAGCCACCTGGAAAACTATTGTCAAAATGGCAAGGGCGTACCTCACCGAAAAACAAATGACCCGTGAGTTCTGGTACTATGCGGTCAAGCATGCTACAAGAATGATGAATTACATACCTGGGCGGATGGGCGCCGCCTGCGTCTGCCCCTCGAACTTCGTCCACGGCACGAAGCCAGACTCCTCCACCTGGTTTGAACTATTTTCTGTTGGATTTTTCAAGATGGAGTCTTCTTCCAATGGTAAACAATCCAAAACGCAATCCATGTCACTTGCTGGGATTGCAGTCGGTCGCGATGACATTTCAAACACTATTCTTTTTTACAATCCCCTCACCCGGTCCTACTACCGACCTCAGGCCTTTACCCTCGACGAGACTCGTCTTCCCCTTACTCAATGGCCCGGCCTCATAGTACCCGACGGCAGCCTTTCCTGCGGGCTCCCCCGCAACAACACCGATCCTACACCTGAGCCATTCCCACCTGGCACCCGTGTCACTCTCCTCCGCAACAACGACTTTATCAGAGGCACCATCGCCAATGTGCCTTCTCCTCCCCCATCCACAATCCTTCGTACCGCTGCCCACTCCAACTCCCCTTCTTCTACTTCCTCCCTACCAGACACATCTCCGCTATATACCGTCCTGCTTGACAACGGGAAAACAACTGAGTGTGACTTCGCTGAACTAGCACCTTCCGAACAACAACAACTCACCTCTACCTCTTATGACCAACCTAACCCTTTTCGCTCCCTTCCCTCTTGGCTCCAGCAAGACTCTAAAGTCACTCTCGACTGCCGCGGTGCCTTCCATAAAGGATACTTACACTATTGCCCCGTTTGGGGTTTCCTGTGTGTGGTGAAACGCACTGCAAAATCAGCAAAACTGGAGTGGAGTGAACCTCTCACAGACTTACCTCAGCATTGGACCACCTTGTGTGCTGACAACGTCCTCCTTCCTGGACACAATTCCATCAGCAGTTTCCTCCGCCCAAACTCCAGCAACAACGCCCCATCCGCTCAGTTTGTCACTGCAAAGAACCTCCTTCATCCTTGCCCTCCTGCCCTAGCTAAAGCTCTTCATCCCTCCAACCCTGACCGCGACACCTGGTTACAATCGTACAATGAAGAGAAAGGGGGGCTTCAGTCAATGAATGTATTTGAGCGCATAAACAAGAAACAATACCTTGCTCTAAAACGCTCCGGCCGCATCGGCAAAGCTCTCCCCTCCATGTGTGTCCTCGTTGTCAAAACAGACAAAGACGGCAAACCCACTCGTGCCAAATCCTGCATCGTGGTTCTCGGGAATTTTGAAGACCGTATCTATGACAAATCTCAGAAATATGCTCCCGTCTTGAAATACACATCCCTCCGTCTTCTCACATCAAAAGCGGTTAGTGATAAACGTATTCTACAACAAGGCGATTGCAAGAATGCTTTCTGCCAAGCTTACCTGCCTGAAGACGAACTCACTGTCGTTCGACCACCCGTTGGTGATCCAGCGTACTCTCGAGACGAATACTGGCTGCTCAAAAAGACTCTTTACGGACTCCGCCGAAGTCCTCACCACTGGTTTCACAAAATCACTTCTATCCTACAAGACATGGGCCTCCAGCCGTCTCCCCATGATCCTTGCTTGTATACTGGTATCCTCAATGAACCAAACCATACCGCACACCGGCCCGCGTCACCGACATCCGTCTCTGACTTACCGTCGCATGTTCCTACCCTTCCACGACACCCCGTCCACGTTAGCCTGTATGTCGACGATTTTGTCTTCTATTCTGTGTGCGATAAAGAAGAACAACGTTTTAGACGCATGCTTGCAAACAAAATTAAAGTTGACTTCATGGGTGACGTCGATTACTTCCTCGACACCGCCTTTACCTGGAAACGACACGACAATGGAGAACTTTCCGCATTTTTATCCCAAACTGCTTTCACCGAATACATGGCTCACCGCTTCGCCGTCGATACCATGAACCCCGTCCCAAATATGACTCCCTATCGGTCCGGGCTGCCCATTGATGCGATACCTCCTCCCGACCCGAAAGATCCTGACCTAAAATGAAGGACAAAATGCTATCAGAGCATGGTGGGCTGTATCAACTGGTTAGCCACCTGTACACGCCCGGATGTATGTCCTGTTCTTACCTTTTTGGCCTCATATTCCCAACACCCCGCACATCAACATTACAAGGCGGCTCTTCATGTCATCAAATATCTCCTTTCCACGTCCGAATACGGCATATCTTACCATTCTCATGCCACGTCCACCGTCCAGGCGTTTAATCATTTCCCACACCATCACGATAAAGAGGCGTACTCTGACGCCACTCCCCCACCCTCTCCCTCCGATTGCCGCAATCTAACTGCCTTTAGCGATGCCTGTTGGGGGGGGGGCAATTCGGCGCCGCCGTCAAGGACGGTACCCCCTTGGAACTTTTTAAATTCCGCTCCCTATCTGGCTTTATCATCAGCCGTGCTGGGGGTCCCATTGCATGGAAATCGATTCGACAACAGCGCACGGCACACTCCTCCTGCGAAGCAGAAATCCTCGCCACCGATGCCTGTGTCGCGGAACTCCTCCACATTCGCCACTGCGCCCTTGATTTGGGCATCTCGGATGCCTCCAATCGCATCGTCGTTTACAACGATAATCAAGCAGCTGTTAATTGGGCTGACGCCATGACATCCAAAGGAACAAAACACCTCAACTTACATGAAAACTGCGTGCGCGGCCTTTCGCACCATGACAAAGTGGTCAAAATCACACACATTCCTGGCGTTATCAATGCCAGCGACCTTTTTACCAAGGAACTTAAGGACTCTGCGCATTTCTGTCGCTGTCGCGACTCCATGATGGTATCACGTTCAAATTTTATGCACCATCAACACTGTGTCCCTGCTCACATGACTGCGTCACACCACCTCCCCTATTACTCCATTCGGTCCGGTCAAACTCCTGCGCAATTCGCTGTTCAGCATGGCGCCGGCGCCATGCTGTCGCCTGGACGGTCTCTGACCGTCCTACCGACATCCTGCCGGAGAGGGGGGTGCTGGTAGACTCCGGACGTCTGTCTGGCTCCCGGGCGGTTTTAGCTCATTAGGAGCTCTGTAGATCTCATAATCTAAAACCTGGGTTTAGACTGCAGCATACTGTTCGTCACTTGCTCTGACGCACGGGATTATCAGATACGTAGATATTTGTGGAAGGTCGTGAAGTCGTCAAGTGGGTCGTCAGAGTCGTCAGAAGGGTCGTCACAAGGGAATCGATCAGTCGTGACAAGGGTCATCAAAAGGTCGTCACCAAAAGTCGTCAGGGTCGTCAAAAAGTCTTCACCAAAAGTCGTGAGGTCGTCAAAATGTCGTCACATGCAGGCGTCAGGGTCGTCAGATGGTCGTGAAAGTCGTCAGTTTAGTAAAAAAAATGCAAAAGTCCTCACTTGTCGTCAGTTTGGCTCGGCAAAAACTTCCACGTGGCAAAGTTGCCTGTCTTGCAGGACACCTGCAAGGTCCCCTATTCCGAGTTATTTGTCCTAATTTAGAAAAAAATGGATGGTCGGAGTTGACGATACATGAGAGCTTGGACTCGTACCGTGTGAAAAACGAGAAAGGCACTTTCGCATGACAATTAATGTATTACCGCAAGAGAGGTCTTAACGAGTCGGCGATGACTAGTGGGATTGAAAACACAAGTAGTCGTGAAATAATCAAACCGGTTAGATTTTTTTCAAACCGGTTTGAAAAAAATCAAACCGGTTTGAAAAAAATCAAACCGGTTTGATTTTTCTAAAACCAGTGGAAGGCAGGATACCTTTGATGATATAAGAATTTCATTTTGAATAGTATTGAATAACGCAATGAATTGATAGGTAGACCACTGTTTACAAACCGGTTTGATTTTTTCAAACCGGTTTCAAAAATCAAACCGGTTTCAAAAAATCAAACCGGTTTCAAAAAATCAAACCGGTTTCAAAAATCAAACCGGTTTGATTTTTATTTTCCTGTGACTCTACATAGAGTCCGTAGAACATAATTCCAACGCATCATACAGTACGAAGATACCTTTCTCATATCTGGATCTTGATCGCCAACCAAAGGTGTCCTTGAATTAAGAAATGATCCATCTGTCGATTTATTTTACGTCATCCTATCTCAATAGGGGACCTTGCTGCGCGCTGCGGAGGTCGCCACACATCATGATGTAAGAAAGTTTGTGTCACTTAGATTTATGAGACCCCTTTCTGAGTTCGACCCGTTGTGGGTTTTGGTTTCGGTGGTCTTAATAGATTGGCAGGAAAAAATCTGGCGCGCGATCCTTCTTCCCGCAATCGAGACAAACACAAAATAAAAAGGTAGATAGTACCATACCATACTTTATCTCGGTTTTTGAAGTGTTACCTACCTCTCTACCTCTCTAGATAATAGTGTATAGAAATGGACAGCAGCGCTACAAATTACAATACTATTGCGTATTGTACTCACATAAGATTGCTCCGACATCTAACGTATCATCATTCCGAAGCAGCTCTTAGCACCAGTATGTAAAAAATGAAGAACCTGACAGCGTCCTATATAATATGAGGAAGAGTGAAACATCCATTTTCCTCATCTTCAGCAGTTCATTATAGTGAGGTCGATAGTAGAAATAACTTCATTCTTTTCACAATGGTGTTTCTCGGTATGAAGAAGTTCCAGCCGACGAGGTTATTGAACAGAACCAAATCAAAAATGAAGCAGGAGCCGTCCGCCGAGGTTCCCGAGACCGAAAATGTTATTGGTTCTGTGGTAGAGACAACTTTTCTGGAAGACGTAGGGCAGGAATTTACCCTAGACCATTCAGGATTGGACTTTGTCAGTGGAGTTGATGAAGGACGTAATGAGGCCGAAAGCGAGAGAGAAGTTATGTGTAATGAGCGAGAGGCGAGGCCCAGGGACGAGACTGCAGATGGTGTAATGACGCAGAAGCTTGAACACGGACACTTTTATCCGCACTTGTCTGAGCACGAGAATATCCTTTCAATGTGCCCAGAGTTAGCCATTGAGACCGGTGAGGATGTGATTGAAGTACTTGCTGCAGATGCGAATAACGAGGAAGTAAGCAGCTCCGACAAAGATGACAGGCGTGTAGTTCAGTTTGGAAGAATCAAAAGGTTCCAGCCAAGAAGTATATTCAAGTCAAAGTCAAAACACAAACGTGCACCTGCGCGGGAAGCTGTACTGGCGACATTTCCAGAGCTAGCCATCAAAGACAGCGGGGCCGAGGACGAGGTAGAAGTCTTTGCTGTGAATAAACTTGTCATTTTGGGCGATTTGCAAAAACAAGAAGACAGTAGGAATAGCAAAAATGAAGTTAAATGCGTTGGAATCAAGAAGTTCAAACCAAAAGGGCATTTTATCAAACTAATACCGAAACCATCACCGCGTCAACAGAGAACGATAGATGAGCAAGCGGCTGTCCCAAAGAACAATCCAAAGCCCGAAGTCGAAGTCAGCAAGACTGAAGTTGCACTTGATGATAACTTCGCTTTTGACGAACAGAATGTAAATTCTGCGGGAGAAACGAGTCCGCACGGACAGGAACTCTCGCCGTCAACATCCCAACAGTTTGCCTTCGAATCAAACGAAGTGTTTGAAGTTGTATTGAAAGGGACCTTACTTGATGAAAAGCTTTTTGCTAGCAGGAAACAAGATGAGACTTCTGTCAAAGGGACCAATACGAAGACACACAGCATGCATAGTAATACTTTTCCATCACAGCGCCTCAAGAACGGAACATTTGATGTCGAGCCTGAAGGAACTGTGGCTCAGAATTGCCACTCGTTTGATCAAGAAGAATTTGCCAGCTTTATCGAACGAACGCATTCAAAGAAAGGCAGCGTGGTAGGTAGCGACCTCGTCCAGGCTAAGCTTGACATTGATCATGAAAGTGAGGCGAGAAGTCAAAGAGAAGATGTTGTCGCAACAGATGACAACGATGAAACGTCAAGGAAGGAAAAGATACAACACTCAGGATCGAATCTCGTAAGACATACGGACGAGACAGTGGGAAAGGTCCTTATTGACTCCATATTGCTTAACCTTGCCAAGGCAGAAGTAGCCGCAAAAGCCGACGGTGACGTTGATGCACAAGTGAAAATTCATCTACTTCGGACTAAAATTCTTCGCATCACTAATACTAGCGATGAATGGGCAACTAAAGTCGGTGGCATCGGGGACGATGATGAGCCTGATGAAGTCTTCGTTTCTGGACCCTTCAAGCGATTGCTCTCGCCCGTGCTTGAAAATCTTGAAAAGGCTGTCAACATCATAGATCGGGCCATATTGAATGGAACTACGGGTGTTATTATGAACACAGCAAATTTGATTGACCATCAATGCATTGGTAATGAGCGTGAGATAACCACCAGCGATTCCGGATCACTTAATTCAATACTGGACTCCGAAATTGAAAGCGTTTTCACTGCATGAAAAGTTTTTCGTGACTGTTGGTATTCCTACCTCTTAGGAATGGTTGATGTGCAGTTAAAATTATACAGCGTTTTTTATGTCTTTCTCTTTGAAACAAGTCTCTTTGATTGATTAAAGATCTTGTGCGAATTCATGACATGCTATCAAGCCGTGAGGCTCAGTCGAGGACTCATATTATATGACCTAAACTTTCATACTGATCTCTTCCTTAATTTCGACGCTTCACATTGAACTTGAACATACTCTTGACAAGTCAGCGTGGTTCAGCTCGTTTGTCCTCTACTTCGAAGGCATCTTGCGTGGATGCAATGGCGGTATCTCTTCCGAACAACCACCACGGATACAATGAAAAAGTCCATTGAGCTAGAATAGATGGAACAGTAGAATACAAACCCGCGACTTCCTCTGAGTCTGGCGTGCAACACTGAAGACAACAAGCTCTAGGTAGTTGCAGTCTTAGTAAAATCTAACCACCAAAAACAAGCAACCTCCAGATATGGGCCGCAATTGATCAATACCATGTTTTATGGATTATGGCGAAATTGAGCCCTTTACTTTGTAGAGGCTGGCAATTTGCCACTAGAAAGAACAACAGACTTTAGGCTTCGATTAGTGCAATTGTATTATGAAGTGGTGCCGCCGAGACAAGTGTCCGTTCTGAGTTAGCTGCCCTCAATGTCGGAATCTCATCGTGTTTCGATCAACTTTAAAAAGCTTCGTGGGTTCTGGAAGTCCCCTAAAGCTGGTCAACTATAGGATTGCTGAGACTTTCCTTGTGTAGCTCTTTTGGTGAATGCGAAGTAATTGTCGGATGAGGCATTGTAGTGCAAACAATATAGGCAGTTGTTTCCTTCCTTTCGCCGTAGTTCCATGACAACCAGACTTGGCTGTCTCCCTTTCCGCATCTCATCTTGCTTCAACCAAACAAAATGTCCGAAGCTGTCGCGGTCTGTAGTTTAAAAGAGTCGTGGGTATGATTGCTAGTGGTGGCCAATGGCATGAGAGATCGTCTTCAATCGAGTCAAAGCAGATGTGGATATAAGTTTGCCAACGGGAACTCTTTTATCTTAGTATTATTACCCTTTCCATTACAACGGATACATTGATGTTGGGCCGCCTAAGGAATAGACTTGTGTATTTACAGATGCTTTTTTCGCCACAATATGCTTTCTCCGGAAATCTGAAGGATGTTGTTTCATGAAAGGATGATTCATGAAGCAAAAAATTAATTTTAGAAGGAAGACCAACATTAAGGATTCAACGTTTATCATCATTTCAAAAGGCCAATGTGTTGTTCGGATCATTATGACTGTCGGCCGAGTTCGAAACACGCTCCCTCCATCATAACACCTGCGCATGTCTACCCGATCCTGTTCGTATTGTCGTATTCGTTTGTCATACTCATTGGAGTAGCCATTTATCGACTCCAGTTTGCCCTTTTCAAACTTACTTTTTAACCGCACGCCATTCCATGACATGCATGAAAGAGCTTTCGCCGCAATGGCGCCGTAAACCGAACGCGCCATGACAAAAAAGTATTTCTCATTGCATGTTAATATGAGTGCATCAATGAATATTCATCGATCCTTTTTCGACTCCAGACTACCCTTTTCAAAACGCTTCATCAACAGCCCTTCCAGAAAACTGGGCGCCAGAAACTTTAACCACAATGCCGCTCTGGCCGAAAACGTGGCGGCCACGACAAAGTCTGACTTGTTATTCGCTACGGATGTAAGAATTTCGCAGGCAACCCTGTGTGGATCAGCTCCTACAATAAATGAGGGTGGTGCATATCGAAGCGAGCGACGGGTGAGGGATGCACGAGATTTCACTCGTCGGAACAGACAGCATTCTATGAACGTACCATTTGCAGTAGTCTCATCCATCTTGCTATAAGCCTTCCCATCCCCCATCACAGCCGACATGCTCAAATTAGTCCGAATATACCCCGGACTAACCACATGAACCGATACGTTCGACGAGGCCAATTCCGCCCGCAGGGCTTCGCAATAACCCTGAACGGCGAATTTGGAGGCTGCGTAACTGGTGCGATAGGGTGTTCCAACTGCAGATCAAAAGAATGGGACACGGTTCCATCGACGGTTCAATCATACACAAATTCCGTAACTCGTGAAACTATCAAGTTCTATAGACTCACTCTTGCCCTGAACCGAACTAATCCAAACAATTCTACCCCCACTCCTCTCCACCATACCCGGAACCACAGCCTTGGCCAACCCCGCCCCCGAAAGGAAATTAACCTGCATTAATCGTTCGTCGACTTCCAACCTCGTTTCGAGGAAGGATGATCGGGAGGAAATTCCCCCGTTGTTAATGAGAATGTCGATTGTTGCCGAGGGTGAGGATTTGGCCAATTGAAGAGAGGAAGTGGCAAGATTTTCCACGGAGGATTTGTCTCTCAAATCGCACTGTAGGCATTCCACTCTTATTGTTTCTTCGTCGTGTGTTGCATCTTGTGTAGCTTGGGTGCGGGTGGCAATTTGGAGGCATTCTGCCTTGACGGATTCCAATGCTTCTTTGTCCCGACCGCTGAGGATGAGTAAGGAAGGATGGCAGGATGCGAGTGCATGCGCGAGTGACCGTCCTAGACCGCGGGATGCTCCGGTGAGTAGAATTGCCTTGTTTCGATATTGCTCTTGGGTGGCGTTGGGTAGGTGAATTTCGTGAGTGTCTTGAGGATTCTTGCTGATGGTGGCTCCCATTTTAGAGATGGAATCGATGGGTGAGACACGGCTGTCGGGGCGAAGAGGAGCAGAACTGAACGCCCAGCGACTTTGAATCGATACCAGTGGTGAGAGCGGACGTGGATTTGGCTTTCTGGTGATGAAGCTTGCGTGGAAAGCTGTGGCGGAGTCTGTTAGCAAGAGCAGAACAAGGCTGATGGTGTATGTGACGAACATGGTGAACATACGGTGATCAAGGGTTCCAGTGAGGAAACAATGAGGGTCCACAGTTTCGGGAAGTTTCTTCCGGATACGTTTACAGGTTAAAGAAATAGTATGGTATTTTCACAAACAGAGTAAAAATCATTTGTCTTCAACCGCCAAAAACGAAGACTTACTTCCAACCTCCTTAAACACACACAATTTTTGATCCCCAAATAACATGGGAACTTGGTACTAACTTGCCTATGTAAAATTTCGTTTAGAAACATACCAATCCTATAGACATATGTGCCAATGAAGACCATCCACTCTCTGCTTCTCCGCCGAAATTATTTTTTATGCGGTCGGCGTCTCATCGACCTTCATCAAACATGCCAAGGAAACAACATGAATGCTTGGTACAATACCATATTGAGACAGCTGTGCAAACTACTAAATTATTTCCAGCGAAAAGCAAATGAGAGGTGGACAACAAGAGAGAGCGTGACAACTGAATTGTTGTGATTCCGCCACCAACATCATTGACACTTGATCGAGCTCTGCCTCGATAACTGCACTTGAGGGGCTTGCCAACGGCAGAGTTTCAATATCAATTTCTGCCGACCTTGTTTCCGAATATCATCTGAGTTCAAATCTGTAGTTTCCTTGTCTCAAGCCTCGAGAGTGGTCCCACGCTTCGCCAAAGTTCACGCCATTCAACTCCACGGCGCTCATCGACAACAACAATAAATACATCAACAACAACATCAACAACAACAACAACCCATCCAAACACAATGGGCCGATCCGACTACTCCACCGACGTCGAAACCGCCGACGAATCCTTCGACGCCTCCGAATCCATCCCCGTCGAATCCGCCTCCTACGAACTCCCCACGCACCACACCCGCAAAAAAGACGACGCCGCCGCCACCGCTCCCCCCTCCACCAAATCCATCAACATCTCCGGCCTCAACCGCCGCCTCCGAACCGAATTCATTGACGTCGATCCTGCCGATGAGTCCTTCTCGGCCTCGCTTACGAGGGGAATCGTCGGGATTGTCGGGGCGTGTTTTACCCCCCGTCAGATCCTGGTGGCGTTGCGGTTGTTGAAGAGTATTACGGTTTGTTTCCTCACGTTGACTATGGCCGCGAATGTGACGTACATTTGTCTCGTGGAGTTTGTTTCGGGGGCGTATTCTTCCAATCCGTATTTTGGGGCGAGGAGGGATACGGTGTTGAGAGTGTATGGATTGCTTCTGTCGGTGTTGGCGCTTTTGATTGAGTTGGATAAGTATGTTAAGGCTTTTAAGGTGTGGAAGGGGTTTATTGCGAGGTTTGCGTTGTTGTTCTTTGTGAGTGTAGTGACGTATTGTCATCCGGCCGAGTGGGGGAATGGGTATTATGGGGGAGGGACTGTGCCGCAGAGTGCAGTCATGTTTCAGATGGTTGTTAGCAGTGTGCTGTGAGTAGATGTTGGTTCAATTGTTTTTCTTCTTCTTCTTGAGATAATACGAGAATGTTATCTCGTCCTACTGCTTTGGTATGCTGACTCCTTTTTCTTCTTATCTGCTTTCCATCTGTGAATGCAACCTAATCTCTCCATGCAACCTTATGAAAACAGAGCCATATGTTCCTTCACCTACCTACTCTTCGGTCTCCTCTGCTTCGATCGATTCACATCACGAGCCTTTCTTTCGACTCAAGATCCAGTGGCAAGTACGGCTATTCCGTCGCAGAGTGATTATCAGAGTCCTAGGTTATAATGTGACGTGTGCACGTTAGGTGAAGTTTGTGGTTTTGTCAGGATGTCTTTGGTTAGCGGAGGATAAAGATTTACTTCGCTTTTTGGAGATGAGAAATCAATACAGCTGGTTGAGGCAGTGATGTACTGGATTGGGTAAGATTGGTTCGAGGGGTAGGTCATTGGTGAGGATTGTTCACTAGACCAATCAGACACTAGTGGTTGAAATGGGGAGAGACTTCCGTGAGTCCGCTCAATGGACTCGAATTATAGTGTCACATTGCGATTTTTGTAACAAGAAATTAATTATTGTATAGATGTGTCTGTTCAAAATAGGTCGATGATACTAATGATTGATGTTTAAATAAGACACTAAAATACCTCCACACAAATTACATCGGTTGTACTAATCTTCGCAAGTCATGAGAGTGCCTCCTGGCAAGATCATTCTGCCACTTGGTAATCACCATCATGAGAGTAAAAGGGACAACAAATTGTTATTGTATCAGATATGATTCGATAGAAGTGAAGAGCGCATTAAAAAATGTCTCACTGTCCTTCCATGAGCTTTCTTTTAAAACGTCGCTCCTATAGAGAGTACCTTTCCATGCAGAAATGTAGTAAACAGTCAACCAAGGAAAATCAATGACACCCTGCGCCCCAAAGGTAAACGAAAAACGACGGACGGACCATGAGTTTTCCCGCCTGGTTCGAAGACACGTAATCTCTCATTTTTTATTTTCTTCACCGTGTTCGCGTAATCGCATAGCTGCCTGATGAGCAAGCACAGTTCATATCAATAGCTCCATCCGCAAGCCAGTTGGACGCACAATTAAACAACCATTACACATAAGATTATCGTCCTCACAGCGTAAGTCGAACGGCCGCGATGATGCCGAAGTGTAAGTGCTGATTTAGGCAGTGGTCCTCGCTCACAACGCTGAGTTTTTTACTCTGTCTCTTTTTGCCCGAAGACGATCCCAGTCTTGACTCGACCCTTAATTTTACCTTTCTGTTCTAATATCATCTCTTCTGCATCCCATGAAAACGTGTCTTCGGTGGAGGTATACTCCACTGTGCTTGCGTTGAGTATTTACGTTTTTCTTTCGTATGTTGGGTAGATTGATTGTCATGCAACTTGTTATCAGTCGAGTTGATTCTCTTGTCGGGATGCTTTGTCGAGATGGTCATGCCAATGCATTCTTAATCTTGGCGGCAGCTTGTATCTACCGCTTATTTGTCCTATGTGTATCAAGGCTTAGTGTGTTTGGGATTTGAGGTAACAGTGCTGTATGAGTATCCCATTATACTTTCTTCGAAATGCATCAAATGATTCTGCACCACGATTCCTGCAAAGTTTTCTGGCTGGTGCATTTTTTTTATTTGAATTTGGAACATTTTGTGTTTAAACCTCCCACAAAGTTTTCTCTTAGCATACTCATTTGTTGTCATGAATTCAAAGGTAGAAGTGGTAGATAACTTATGTTTCAATTAGAAAACTGACAGTGACAGAATCGACAGAATGTAAGGGCTTGGTAATTTTCTCAATTGCAGATGAAACTTGTGGTGGGCACTTTACAATCTTTACTTGACCTCTCTCATGTTTTCACATATTTACTTACTTTACATGCAAATACAGAAATCTATCAGCAGAGTTACTGCCAAGCGTAATGACTGAAGAACTTCAACAGGTAGAGATCGACTCTGTGATTGACGGAGAGAACATGAATTTTATCGGCGCAGATGGTACAAATGGTCTGCAAGGTGGCAATACTGAACTATCTTCGCAGCCAGCAGCTGCCAGTGATCAAGAACAGGAGTCTCGACCGGCCGATCCAGTGACCGTGGCAAAGACTCACGAAGCGTCCAATGCGAGAGATACCAACAAGGACAATGACCACTCCATGATGATTAAATTGAATCTACAGTCATCGAGTAGGAATACACTAGATGGTTATGTGGGAAGAGGAGATCAAGATAGCCGTAAAAGGATTCCGCATTCTCCTCCGGAATTAAACCCTGGAGAGAATCCTTCAAAGAGAAGCAAAGAGAGCAGTCCGTCAACAGATCAAAATGCAACTGCCACTCTATCCTCCGATGGTAAAGCGACCTCTGATGAATTCAAAGCGAGCTATGATAACATGGAACCAGCTATTGCACAAATCATACAACACAAGCTTGAGGAAATAGTGGACGTCGTTCCATTGAAACCATTGACACTTCGAGATCTTGCTGAGCTCGAAAACTCACTTCAAATAGGCGACAAGTATGACTACAGCCCCGACGATGGATGGAAAAAGATTGGAGTGGAAATCTACAACTGTTCGAAAAGGTGCGTTGTTGTAACAACCGTTTTTCTGTGTGATGGTCATTGCTTCTGACTTAGTTTTTGATGTGATGTTGATTCAAACCAATAGGATGTCGTTGTTAATCGTGGCTACGTGACAAGCCAGCCAAACATCAAACCCATCAAAATACCTTTCTATGAATTAGTTGCCATGAGCTCGGCAGAGAACAACTGTTTACGAGGACTTGAACTTCTTTTTCTTACGTGTATCACATGAAAGGCACTCCGATGCAGGCTCAAAGAATCTTGGCTTATGCTGTTAAAAAGCCTGCCAACTCCCTCGAGCACCGCCTTGAATTTATTATTGACGCCATCAGACGCATAACATACGATCCTGTCGTTCTGCAGCAGGACGGATGGATAACAAAGAAAGCAGAAAGTCCCGAGGGATCTATGGGAGGTTCAAGCCTTATTGGCAAACGGATTATTTGGCAAAAGTATGAGGCTGTTATCATCGCTTTTACTCTTGATGAGACTTGGGGTTCACTGTGGAAAGCAATTTGGGTCGAAGATCTTGAAACTTTCGACTTGGAAGCTGATGAGGTGCAAGATGCCCTGGCGAAATGGGAGAAAAGGCAAGCAAGAGTTCACAAGAAGAAGACTGTCAGTGCCAATATTGCTGCTGGAGGTACTCGACACGCTGCGACGGCGAGGTTTGTTGTTGAAGGCATTGAGCATGGAATCGTCCTCGCACTTCCACCGAAAGTGAGCAGAGGTGTCATGTGGCCTGCAAGAGTGATGCACGTGGCAGAGACGAGTGGGTTTTATTCTGGAAGTGTAAGTGATGCCTTTTTTTCTTGTTTTCGCTCCGTGCGTATCATGCTGACAATCATTTCAAATAACATGGAACAATTTTTAGAGACGTAATGCGACAAAATTTCAGGTAAAAGTTGTATTCTTGGCGCCTTTTTGGAATAGCAATGGCTCTTCTGCTTCAAGAGAAGGAGCACGAGATCCGTACTCACTTGGCCCAATGTTTGAATGGGAGACAATTGAAGTGTCTGAGAACACGCTGAAGAAGTACCCCTTCGACAGCTTCTCGGTCGAAGATCTCATGTTAGGTTTCAAGTTTCTGGGATTGCCCAAAGCTGTTCTTTCTCGCTATCTTGACTCTCATCGTCTGGCTCTTGCTCTCAAGACGTATGCTAGAAAATACATTCCAACGAATTACCTTCCCGGTGACGATGATGCATTTGCGTCTGCATCCTTAACTGAATCACATGTGTTGTCTGTTCTCACTCCAATGTTCCCACAAGAAGTGCTAGATCTTCCGTTTGACTTCATCCTTCGTAATCTTCCTCGCCCAAACGAACACGCATCTGCTCTCCTTGATAACGATGAAACCAAGTCAGAAACGGTGATTGACATCAAATCTATCATTGACTCAATGACTCCTCCCTTGTGTTACGGAAGGAAGCAACTCGCGCAAGGTACTGACATCGCTCTGTCGCCCGAAACCAGCCAGAGAAAAATGTTGATACTGTCTCCTAGTCCTAATTTTACCCCAATGAGTACTAGACGTGAAGCAGAAAACGTTGATGATGATGTGATTTGGTCTTTACATAATTTCGCTTCTGAATTATTGGTCAATCTCTTCGAGACATCGCATGCGGCTGGAAATCTCCACATTTCTTACTTAGCTCAGCTGCTGAGTACTCTCATTTTACAACTGAGAGGGCTATCAGATGAGTTTACGGGTTTTGACATTAAGAAACAAAAGAACGAATTGAAGCGAATCCTTTGCCAGTGTTTGCTTGTCAAGGTAACTTATGCCTTTTCTTGCTCTCGACTCCTTCACCCATATTGCACCGCATGTACTAACCATCTGTCATGTCTACGCTGCAATATGAAGGGTTGTGGTGAAGATTTCATCGCAAGCAGCACTCTCCCATCTGGTTATTCTGTAGCAACAGTTGCTGTCGAATGGCGCAAAGCATGTGAACGAGTATACAAAAGGGCCGTGAGTAAACTGCATATTGATGGAGGTGGAAATGGTTACACTACAGTCGTCACGGACTCGAGGTGCAACGGCCACATTACAGCTGACGGTGCTTTCGAAAGACCAGTGAGACTTCCCGTGGCAATTAAAGGTGCTAAACTGGCAGGAGCAGGGATAGACCCGAACGTCTTGTTAATCAACACTGTGGAAGATGTCTACATGGAATTGGCTGAAGACAATGTGATTCCGAGAGCTCACCAACGATCATATATCAAACGGTTGAAATCGAAGATTACTTCGATTTCACCTGAGGATACAGGAGTTCCTCTCACAGATGATTCTGAAGGTGAAGGAGGAGACGACACGAGTGAGTCCATTCCAAATTTTCCCTAAAGTACTGCCTAAACTTTCATTAACCTCACATTTTTGTCCATTTTTTCAGAGGGATCACGAGGTTCATATACTGCTGCCGTAGTAGGCATCGCGGCTACGGTCAAAGCTGTTGATATGGTCGTTGGAGGGCAATGTGTGAACGTGTTTTGCGCCATCCGACCTCCGGGTCATCATGCAGGAAGAGAGCTACGCCCAATGAAAGCGGTATCGAACGGATTCTGTATTTTTAACGCCGCGGCATGCGCTGCGATTTATGCTACTACGCCTCTATCACTGGGGGGCCTTGGGCTTCGTCGAGTTTGTGTCATTGATTTTGATGTGCATCACGGTAATGGAACCCAGGACATACTTTGCAATACGCATGATCCACGATTCCTTTATGTATCGATGCATGCAGGAGGTGCTCACATCAACGGCTTTGACGAGGAAGATTCGGATGGCGAATCGTTCCGTCTCAAGCCCGGAAGTAAAACAACCGAAGGCATATTCCCTGGCAGATGTGGGGACTCGTCTCCGCATGATGGAGTGCTTAATATTCCGTTGGGTAACAGGGTTACTCCAACAGACTTAGGCACCGCCCTTGTCAGTAAGGTTTTGCCCAAAGTCGAGAATTTTTCTCCTGATTTGATCATTCTCTCCGCAGGATTCGACGCTCATAAAAATGATCCGTTAGGAATGGGTGGCTTGTCTGCAGAGGATTTTGGTCACGTGACCGAAGTTGCCTGTCAACTGGCATTCAAGACATGCAGTGGTAGAATAATTAGTGTGTTAGAAGGTGGATACGGCGTCCCTTGCTGTCGCCCGAGGACCGATTTGTTCCTTCCAAAAGACGAGGCCGAAAAGCTGTTGGACCTTGGGGAAGATCTTCCTGATAGTATGGGCGATCCCGTTCCTGGTTTACTGCGGCAAAGACTGGAAAAGTGTCACGCGGAAGGTTTTTTGGAATGTGTCAAGGAGCATGTTAAATCATTCGTGAAATTCAACAAAAGATCTTGATAAGCTAGTGATAAATACAACCCAGATATCTTATCAGAATCCTTTTAGTTTAGAATCAGATGCATCGTTCATAGTATTTCATTCCTAGATAACAGAAACCGCAATGCTATGATTCCATTTACATAAGTTGATACAGCCCACGTTGACATTGGGACAAACAAATAAAACGTAATCAAACCTTCGAACTCGCCAAATCAAGAGCGATGACAGTCGTGTCCGATGTAGACTGTGAGCGATGCCGTAACATTCTTACTCTTCGGCTACGAGACCGTTCCTCCTTCTGCACGCAGATCCATCAGCACAGAATCTGGTGCAGCGATCACCGTTCCGGCAGGTGAGGCCACGGTTGCGATTTGGGGGGCGAAAGGAGCATCCACCCCTATAGATAGTGAAATTCAAGTCGACGCCAATTAGTCATTGTTCCTGAAACACGTGTGAGGAATGGAATGGCAGATTATCTTACCTGGGACAATCTGAGTCACGGCGGCAAAAACTGCCATCTCGACAAGCCCAGCGCCCGACATCCAAAAACTCGGGAGTGTCAATATCAGTATCTTCTTCTCCGGAGCACGTGGCGCAACCCTCATCAGTAAGGAGACAAGAGAAGAGGTCATTAAGCGAATCTTCGCAACCCGCACAGTTTGTCGATAGACACTCGGAGATGGAGGCGCAGTCTACATCATCGCACGTTGCCGTGAGTGGGTTCTCGATGCCGGAAGCAATGCACAAAGCGCACGTCTGCATGATGGAGTCGTCGGCTCCTGCATCGATCCCGCAGTTAGCAGCAGCTACTGCTTTATCAAAGCAGGGATGATTGACGATGTCATCATCTCCATCAAACTCGCCTAGTTCGATGGCATCAAACATGTCTTGAAGGTCAAGGTTTAGGGCCGCAGACGTGCTGGCAATCGCAATAGAAGTAAAAGCTTGGGCAATGAAAGAGAACTTCATGATGAATGACTAAATTGTGGATAAAGAATGTAGATCTGAGCTTGGTTTAATGAGAATACTTTGAAGAGATTTAATAAATAAAAGAAAACCGTGTTGCTTTATCTCCCATGTTTGGTCGTTGCTTTGCCGCGGTGTTGTCTGAGTGATGTTATTTTTGGCAAGAAGATTGAAAAGATATACAAATTTAGAGCGTATTTCAAATTCTCTCGTGGGTTTAGTCAAGATTTTCTCAAAAAGGTATCTATCGTACCGTGCAAATGTCAAAAGATACATTTGTGAAGAAGGCTAAAGCTACCGTAAAAATCGGTGTATAAGAACCATCGTAATATAAGAACCACCCCGTCCATCTGACACGTTTTTTATTGTTTTCACGCCCTACACATGTTCTTTAGTGTTAAAAACACTATGAATGTATAGCCCTGATCATCTTCAACGCGCCCATATGTATAGCTCCGCGTAACTCCTTCTGGTTCACGAGCTATGGCATTTTCCCCGTGTAGCTCACCACACATCACGTCCACATCACCGACACACGAGTCCATGGTTCTGAGATGCATTGATGCAGTCAAACAGGTTGTTTAGATTATGAGAGGTCTACGAGCCTCTAATAGGCTAAACAAGGTATGGACGCCAGACAGACGCTCTGAGTCAGCAGCACCCCCCTCTCGGAGCGGCGGTCGAGAGGACGGTCGGAGACGGTCCGGGCGGAACCCTGTGGGATGCGAGACAGCGGAGACAGTCTGTGGCCTGACGTAACGGCTTGTTTAAAGTTGGTAGATGTGTGGGGTGAACGGAGAGAATAGTATGGTAGGTGGTCACGAGTGGTGAGGTGAGCGGGCACGCAGTGGTGATGCTTCACAAAATTTTGGCGCGAGACCATCATGGAGTCTCGGCAGCGACGGAAGTGAGCGGCATCCTTGAGTTCTTTTGTGAACAAGTCACTCGCATTGATCACCCCAGGAATGTGGGTAATCTTGACAATTTTGGAGTGATGAGCCTCACGAACACAGTTTTCGTGTAGGTTAATATGTTTGGTGCCCTTGGTGGTGAAAGCTGCAGCCCAGTTGACGGCAGCCTGGTTGTCATTGTAGATTGTGATGGTCTGTTGTGCATCGGCAATGCCGAGGTCAATGGCGCAGTGTTTAATGTGGAGAAGGTCCACAACACAGGCATCAGTAGCAAGAATTTCGGCTTCGCATGACGAACGGGAGGTTTGTGGTTGGCGAATGGACTTCCATGCGATGGGGCCTCCTGCTCGGCAGATGACAAAGCCAGACAGTGAGCGGTATTTGAACATTGCAAGGGGGGTGCCGTCAGTAACAGCATTACCGAACTGGCCTCCCCAGCAAGCGTCACTGAACCCAGTAAGGTTGTAGCAGTCGGACGGACTAGGGGGAGGTGTGGCATCAGAATAGGCTTCTTTGTCGTGATGGTGGGGAAAGTGATTGAACGCCTGAACGGTTGATGTGGCGTTGGAGTGGAAGGAGATGCCGTATTCTGAGGTAGAGAGGAGGTATTTTACTGCATGTAGTGCGGCTTTGTAGTGTTGTGGAGCAGGGTTGTTGGAGTATGATGCAAGGAAGGTAAGGACGGGTGAGACATCAGGACGTGTGCAAGTGGCTAGCCAGTTTATGCAACCGACGATGCTTTGGTAACATTTGGTACGTCGCGTCTGGTCAGGATCGCCAGGGTGTGGAGGCGGGATCGCATCAATGGGAAAGCCCGAGCGATATGGTGTCATATGAGGGATGGGATTCATGTTGTCCACGGCAAAACGATGTGCCATGTATTCTGTAAACGCTGTTTGTGAGAGGAGGACAGAAAGCTCGCTGTTTTCGTGGTGCTGCCAAGTGAAGGCTGTACCTAGGAAGTAGTCGACAGGGCCCAGAAACTCTACATTGCATTGACTGGATAAGGCTTGACGGAAGAACTGCTCTTCCTCATCACTCTCAGAGTAGAAGACAAAATCATCAACATAGAGGCCAACGTGTATGGGTTTACGGTGGGAAGGGGGTGTGGAATCTGTGGCTATGGAAGAAGTAACGATGCCTTGGTACAGACAGGGATCGTGCGGAGATGGCTGGAGGCCCATCCCTTGCAGGATGGCTGTGATTTTGTTGTACCAGTGGTGCGGGGAGCGACGTAAGCCATACAGGGTTTTACGTAAGAGCCAGTATTCATCCTTAGAGTAGGCTGGGTTGCCAACAGGTGGCCGGACAACGGTCAGCTCATCGTCTGGTAAGGAAGCTTGGCAAAAGCATTCTTGCAATCGCCTTGCTGGAGGACACGTTTGTCGCTAACCGCTTTTGATGTGAGTAGTCTGAGAGATGTGTATTTGAGGACAGGTGCGTACTTCTGTGATTTGTCATAGTAGCGGTCTTCGAAGTTACCCAGGACGACAATGCGGGATTTGGCCCGGTTGGGTTTACCATCCTTGTTGTGTTTGATGACAAGGATGCACATTGAAGGGAGTGCGTTTCCGATGTGACCAGAGCGTTTTAGGGCGAGGTAAGTTTTCTTGTTTATGCGTTCAAAGACATTGTGTTGCGTTAGCCCCCCTTTTTCTTCGTCATATGATCGTATCCAGGTGTCACGATCAGGGTTGTCAGGATGGAGAGCTTTCAGGAGAGATGGGGGACATGGGTGAAGGAGGTGAGCAGCTGATACAAAGTTTGCCGAGGGAGTAGGTGATACAGATGAGGGACGGAGAAAGGAGCTGATGGTGCCATGTCCCGGTAATATAATGTTGTTGGCACATAGAGTTGTCCAGTGTTGGGGAGGTCATGGAGGGCTTCAAACCAATCAACTTTAGAGGAACGTTGAGTGCGCTTTACGATGAAGCGGAAACCGGACTCCCTAGAGTAATCAAGGTAGCCTTTATGGTAGGAACCGCAACAGTCCATGGTGATCTTGGAATCTTGCTGGAGCCAGGAGGGGAGGGAGGAGAATGGGGAAGGGTGTGAGTTGTTTGTCGCTGATAGCTGTGTTGTCTCAGGCGGCACCAATTCTTCAAAGGTGCACTCGGTGGTGGTGCCATCGTCAAGGTGGACGACGTAAGGTTGCGGGGTGTCCGGAGATTCCTGGTGTTCTGGGGAGGCGGCGGATGAGATGATCGACGAAATAGGTGACAGGGGAATACTGGCGATAGTGCCTTTGACTGTTGTGTCATTGCGAATTAAGCGAACCCGAGTCCCAGGTGGGAAAGGTTCAGATATGGGATCTGTGTTATGTCGAAGGAGGCCACATGTGAGGGCACCGTCTGGGCGAATGACATGTGGCCAATGCATAGATGGTAACCGGCTTTCATCAAGGGTGAAAGCCTGCGGTTGATAGTAACTTCTGGTGAGGGGATTATAGAACAGGATGGTGTTGCTTGTGTCGTCCCGTCCGACAGCAATGCCTGCCATTGACATAGATTGCATTTTGCTGTTCAGGCCATCAGACGAGGAGCTATGCTTGAAAAATCCAACGGAGAAAAGTTCAAACCAGGTGGTGGCGTCGGGTTTGATACCGTGGACTAACTCGAATGGGGATATGAGTTTCCGACCAAGTCGGCCTGGGAGTTGGTTAATCATTCTTGCTGAATGTTTCACTGCATAAAACCAAAATTCACGGCCCATTTGCTTTTCACTTAAGTAGGAGCGTGCCATACGGACAATAGTTTGCCACGTGCGTTCAACTAACCCATTTGAGGATTGGCGAGAGGCAGGTGCAGCAATGACCCTGATCTTTTCATCTTGGAGCCATCGGAGAGCTTTGCCACCTATGAGCTTTTTGTCGAAATCTGCATGGAAGGTTTTAGGGGCACCACCAGCGTCTACGGTAAATGACGCAAAAGCATCAATAATGTTGGAGCTAGTAAGGGAAGGGAGGCCGTACATCCAACAGTATCTGGTAGCCACATCAACAAGTAGGAGGGCATACTTGAACCCCCCTAGTGAGAGGCAGTCACCAAAGACGATGTCCATGTGGACTTTGTTGAGGAATTGACGACGCTTTTTGATTAGCTTGCCACGAGGTGGGTTGTTAATGGTGGTGAAATCGCCAATGGTGGTGGGGAGTTCTCCAGTCTGTAGCAGTGTGGCATTTTTGGAGGCTGAGGTGGCGTGTTGTTGGTTCTTGAACCGCCTGCACCCAAAGATGCGGTGTAGTTTAAGGGGGTCAAATGTGGTGCGTGATTCAATGGCAGCCGGGGTGGCATGTGGTGGCACTGGTGGGAGCGAGGTGGGGTTTGCGTGTATGGCTGAGAGCAACCTTGGGGAGAGTGGTATTGTAGTGGAGGCAAGAAGTTCCTTGTCCGTTATATGGAGGGAGTCTGTGGGGACTGTGATGGGGTCTTTTGACTCAGGAGCTTTATGGATGATGGGATTGGAAGGTGGTGCAGCCACACGAACACTTTTTGGAGTGGGGACAGAGTAAGTGATGCTGAGATGAGGGGAGGGAGGGGGAGCGGGGGTGAGTAAACACGGGGTTCGACGTAGTCAAGGGGAAGGTGGTCGCCAGTACGTCCGATGGGTTCCTATGAGATATAGTTGTCGACAGTGTCGTCAATCTGGAGGGTAAACCGAGGGAATAAAATAAAGGCCCCATGGTCATAGTCACTGTATGTGCCACATCCTGGCATGTGGCGATGGCGCCGTAAGGAGTAGAGTGGGTTTCTTAACTCAGGGACATGCAAGCAACGGCGTAGGATGATGGTCTTTCCATTGAGTTTGATTTTGGCTGTGCCTTCTCCCAGGATGGGTACTTTGGTGGTGTCACCAAGTGTGACCCAGCGGTTGTGCTGTCGGCGGTAGCTGATGAACGCTGAGTAATCTGGGAGCATCGTGTCAGTGGCACCTGAGTCAGCTACGGCAAAAGAGTTGGAATTGTTGGGGCGGCATATGGTAGCCGAGTTAGAGGAGAGGTGAGACTGTGCTATGCGATTGAGTGCGGAGGACACAAAACGGCAGGATGAGAGAGTAGCGCTGGCATGTCTAGCGGAAGAGTAGTAAAGGATAGAGTTGGTGTTAGAATTATCGGCTAATACAAAGTCCGCATCGTCATAAGCAGCATCGTCGCCACTGTCTGAATCCATCTCTCGATCTAAGACAGCATATGGGTTACCAGTGTCTCGATCCAAGGGAAGGTGACTGTCCGAGGGACTGCGAGATGTGGCATGGCGAGCTGTGGCGGGGAGCAGGGTCGGGAACTGGTGGCGGGGTGGGAGGCGTGGAGGTATGGTTGGCACGTGCTCCACGGCCCCCACGTGAACGTCCACGACCTCTGGATTGGGTGCGGTCGCCGCGGTGTTGGTTTTGGAGTTGGAAGGCCGAGTAGTCTGCAAGGATGACATCAGCGGCAGGCTGGTCACGAGTGATGATGAAACCTTGACGAGCCAGTGGGATGCAACGGTAGGCACCATCATTTATGTGCCAGCGATTGCGGGAGTGGCAACACGGGCATATTTCACCTTTGGAGATGACGTCTTCGACTGTTTGCCATGGAGCACCCTTGGGGAGTGGGTAACTTGTCACTTCACTGGGAGAATTTGTGGATCCAGGTGGTGTGGAGGAGGGTGCCTCGGAAATGGCTGGGCGACGGGCCACCCGGTTGGCAGAGACCGGAGGGTAGAGGGTGGGAAAGGCTTTGTGTGCCTCCCGTTCAGTGGCCATGAGTTGTTCCAGCTCAAGGAGTGTGGCATTTACGACTGCGGGGTCGCCTTGGGTGTAACAGGCAATGAGGCCCGGGTAAGAATCACCGAGGCAGGAGAGGATCTTGAGCGGCATGCATTCGCCAATGGTGATGCCAGTGAGGATGTTGTTGATGCCCTTGGCACGGGAGAAGAGAGTAGCCTCAGTCTCGTTGTTGTGTTTTGTGAGGTTGGCAAATTCCAACATGGTGAGAAATTTGCTTTGGTGGGAGACGGGCTGGAGGTGGAGGATGAGTTGTGATAGCATGAGGAAGCCATCGTTGTCGTAGCGAGCATCATTGGTGAAGAGACGCTGGAGATCTGTGGGGAGAACTCGAAGGAGTTCAGAGCGAAGATGAGTGCTCTGCTTGTCTGTATTGGGAGCTTTGGTGTCCCAGGCACAGCCGTCGAAGAATTTGTGTTGTTTGAAGGTGGAGACTTGGGCAAGGAATATGTCGAGTGGAGAATCCTTTTTGTAGGTGGGGAATGTGGGTGGTTTGACTGTTGTTGGAGCTGGGACAGAAGCAGTGGCAAGGTGACGGAGTTCTGCCATGAAGGTGCTGACGGTGGCGGCATGTTGGCGCTGAGTTTCAGCCTGTTGGGTGAGTAGGAGATGAATGAGGTCAGATTCAGTAGTTGTGGGAGCCGTCGGTGGGACAGGAACCGGAGTGGGGGTTGTTTGTGATGGAGGTGTAGGAGACGGCGCTGCAGCTGGGATCACCGGGTTGGGACGGGGATCCTGGTATGGTTCCGGATCACGGGGCGGAGCGGGTGGAGGACGAGGTGGAGGAAGGGCAGAGGCGGAGTGCCTCGAAATCTCGGGCATGGAGGCAGGGAAGGAATCAAGGTTGATTGCTGCATGTTCGAGGTGAGCCCGAGGAAATTTTGTGGCCCATCCATTGGGGGAAGACATGGGCGTGAATCTGAAGGTAAGCCCCCTAGTCGCTCGTAAAATGGGCGAGCGCGCGGCCAAAGGACCTTGTCCGTGATCCAGACGTGATGGGTATTGGTAGTCCCATCATCGTCGGGGATGTCCATGGAGATTACGCCGCATGGGTGAGATGTCTTGGCACCAAATGGGAGGTCGGTGCCATAAGAAGAGAAGGGGAGGGTGGATTCAGCCTCGTCTTCAGAAGCTGGAGGCGACGTCGTCGTTGCCATCGTGGTGATGGAGTGTGGGTGAGTGGAGACTGACTATAGGCTCGTTGTGTGGGGCAGAGGATTGGGAGGAGATGCTAGACGTGAGCGGAGGATCCGGTCATGGTCGTGCTCTCCCCCATGCGTAAAGGGGCATAACCTGATGCAGTCAAACAGATTGTTTAGATTATGAGAGGTCTACGAGCCTCTAATTGGCTAAACAAGGTACGGACGCCAGACAGACGCTCTGAGTCAGCAGCAAAGTTGTCATCGATATTGTAATCATGTACCAAACCATTCCTGATCATACCTGCAAGTACCTGATCGTTCCAGATCATACCTGATCATAGCTGATTGTACCTGATCAAACTTGATCATACCTGATCACACTTGATCATACCTGATCATACTTGATCATACCTGATCATACCTGATCACACTTGATCACACTTGATCATACCTGATCATATCTGATTTTTGCCCCTCTCCCCTATGATACTACAACCATATGTTAGGCCAAAATCCAGGGAAAGTGCGATTCCCCGGGAATTGCAAAAATCAAATTCAACGGACTGCGAAATCCAAGGTATTTTTTTTCCACAGGATCTTGCAATCCGACCAAAAAGGCGAGAATCAATTCTAAGGGAACACTTGTTATTGGTTTAAAATTGTGTGAATAGCCCTACATTGGTTGCAATTTCATTTGACTTATCAGTTGATTTTAGAGTACCTATTCCTAATCGTGCATAAATTTTTGGATTACAGTCTTCTCGATTCCTAGGAATTGGTATGCTTTCCATGGAATGTTTTCGATTACAATTCCTGGGAATTGCAATTATATGGGTGTGATCCAGTTGTTACATTGAGACAAAACGGAATTGATGCCAATGTGGGACCAAAATGTGCCGGTTTCCTTTCTCAAACTGAGAAAATGATGTCATACGTCCGATTTCTACAGAACCCCAAAATTCGGCTATTCCTTAGGAATAGCAATGGCGAGATGTGGCTCAGAAGTGCAAGATCCTGTGAAAAAAAAATACCTTGGATTTCGCAGTCCGTTGAATTCAGATTTGTGCAATTCCCGGGGAATCGCACTTTCCCTGGATTTTGGCCTAACACATAGACCTACTAATCTGTATGATAATTGATAATAAAAGATCCTGGTCTCTTCTCACCCTGTGTGTAGATCCCGCTCTCAGGATCCTGTCAGGATCCAGTCCATCCTGTTGTATCGTCATTCATCCAGTTCCCTCCTTGCCTAAAAGCTAAAAGCTCGGCCCTGCCCTCACCGGCTCCCACCTGGGTCTCACCTGGGTCTCACCTGGGTCTCAGTTGAATCTCACTTGGCTCTCACTTGTTCCTCCTCCTGCCTATCTCTTGCGCTTCAACAAACTAACTGTTTGACCAATGATAATCGCGGTCTTGTAAATCAAGTTGAAAGATGAGCTCTTCCTCGTCGTTGCCCCCTCCTCCGAAATTGTCGGGACTCGTAACTCCGAGCAGCAGCGCCAACAGCGCCTCTTCCCGCCTTCGAACGGCCTACGCCACTCCATCGTCGTCATCCAATCTGGCTTCGCGCTATCAGACCCCTCCTCCCCCTCCCTCGACGAGCCGGCCACCCTCAACGGCTCCTGCGTCGACATCCAAGTCATCCACACAGGCCGCTCCTTCGTACGAAACGTTCGCCCCTCGATCGGCCGAACAACGCGCGAGACTGGCACGCCTCGCCGCCCTGACCGCCGGCCCCTACTTCGCTCCACCGCAAGAGTCCAAAGAAGACCCCGATGACGAAAGACTCTCCCTTGCCGCGGCCCTTTGCCCCCCCAAACAGAGCGGCGTCGACACCCTCAACGACGACGCCCTGCACCATTCGCTCTCGTCCTTCCCCGCCGACCCCGCCATCTCCCAAACCCTCCAGCAAACC
Source organism: Cyclotella cryptica (assembly GCA_013187285.1). Taxonomy (NCBI): domain Eukaryota; phylum Bacillariophyta; class Thalassiosirophyceae; order Thalassiosirales; family Thalassiosiraceae; genus Cyclotella; species Cyclotella cryptica. The sequence continues at coordinate 89,898 of JABMIG010000116.1, forward strand.
ATCCTCGCCACCAACAACCTCGCCAACCTCATCAAACACACCGCCTCCCTCAAACTGGCCCTCCGCGCCTCCCTCAACATCGCCAACGACGTCTCCAAACGCCACGCCGACCTCCTCCGACACTCGGGCGAACTCTCCGCGGCCGCCGAACGCCTCCAACACGAAGAACAAATCCTCACTCGCCGCGCCGAAGAAATCGGCATGCCCCTCCAACACTACGATGCCGTCGATCGCATCGGGCCGCTGGTGGGCGTCCTCTTTAAAGAAGGTGGACGGGTCACCGTCCGGGGCATTGCCAAACTACACGTCGACGACGAACGATTCGTCGACATTCTACGAGAGATTGATCAAGCCATTGAATTCTTTGGCGAGGCCGGAGGAGGAGCGGCGGTGTACGGTCGTCCACCCTCCTCCTCGGCATCCTCGAGGGAGGGACGATTCCGCGGCCGGTACGATCGGCAGTTTGATCCGGCCGCGTCGGGGAGTGTGGAGTATTACCGACGGGCGTGTGTGTTGCAGGATGCGGCGTTGGAGTTGTTGAGGGTGGGTGTGGCGGATCGGATTGTGCAGACGTCGGAGCAGGTGAGGGATGCGTTGAATATTCCGAGGGTTCCTGTGGGGGCGGATAAGTTGGAGGCTTCTTTGGCGTATACGAGGTTTCATGGGATTTCGAGGAGGAGTAATGCGTTGATTACGATTGTGAGGAGGAGGTTGGAGGCGTTGGGGAGTGGGAGTTTGGCGTCGCCTTTGTATGAGGAGTTGTTGACGCTTTGTCGAAATACGTATTGTGGGGCCAGAGAGAGTTTGTTGACAGTGTCGGTGAGACATCATATGGATATTTTGAAAGAGAGGCATGGTTTGGTCGGCATGACACGGTTGGCTTCGGTGTTTCTTATTCGGCTTTGTACTGTTGAGACTGCCTTGTACTTGGATTTCTTTGGTGACCCGCAAAAGAGGCATCATCCGAGGAAGACAACCAAAGGTGCAGTAGCCCAATCGAAGGATGACGAAGAAGAAGAAGGAGGAGGAAAGGCACCCGATGGTCAAAATGAACACAAGAACAACAGCAGCAGAGGTGCTGCGAACGACTTGAAAAGAACAAGTTCAACTTCTTCCCATCCTGCAGCGGCAACACTTGCCTCTCAGATTCTCTCAGAGGATGCCACCTATCGCGATGCGGAGTTTCAAAGTATGTTGGGTGGTCTCTGTTCGGCGCTTCATCGAACAATCCGCAGAGGACTCGTTTCCGTTCTTGATCTGGATGTCCTCTGTCAAGTCGTGAGCGTTTTACGCGAAGAACGATCGGCGGCGAACTCGTCCGCAGTGACGCTGGCCGCTGCTCGGGCTGTATCTGGGGTCATTCAGGACGCGCAAGAGCGCCTCATTTTTTGTGCCAATTCTGCAATGCATAAGGAAGTGGTGCGCTTTAAGCCGACTGCTGCGGATTTGAACTATCCTGGGAAATTGCTTGGGGAGAAGCCGAAGCCGGCAATCATTATTGATGATGAAGATGATAGGAATAAGAATGATGGTAATACAGGGGAATCCCAGGAGCAAACTCCTGCCGCTGCTGTTGACTCTAGTGGTGAAGGAAAGGCTGCATCCGCAGTCGACGTCACCGATGCTGTTTCTGCACAGCTCCGTGTGTATGAGTCATGGTTTCCTCCAATGCGTAGCGTACTGCGGATTTTGTCCAAGATTTTTCGTGTCGTGGAGCCGCGTGTCTTTGAAGATATCGCATTACAATCCGTCCAGGCATGCACCAAGAGTCTTAAAGATGCAAGTGCCCACATTCTGTCAAAGACTGGCCAGATTCATGCCGACCTCTTCCTTGTAAAGCATTTATTGGTGAGTCTTGGTTAGACCTGCTCCTTTTTGCCTTGCCTTGAATACTCTCATAATGCAAAGAAACGACTTGTTCACCTTTAATTCTCTTCCCGTGAACAGATTCTTCGTGAGCAGCTTTCTCCATTTGATATTCAACTACGGTCGGTCGAGCGACAACTTGATTTCAGTGAGGCTGGCAAGGCTGTCAGCCGATTTCTTGCCAACCGTAATCGTCGACTGTTCTCGATGAGTACAGAAAATGCTCTCATTACTCTCCTTCGTGAGGGAGTATCTGTTCAGGAATCCTCAGTGGATTCAAAGCGCGACTTGGAAGACTGTCTCCGCTCAGCATGCAATGATTTCATTGAGCATACATCTACTTCGCTATTGGGTCCGATTTCTGGACTTGTAGACCAATGCAAAAATGCTGTGGGCACTGGCACAGGCTCAACCGAAGCTTTGGTCAAGGCATCATTCATGAATGGAGTTGTGCGTGAAAGGGATATTTTCAAAAGCTGTTACGTCTCTTGACGCAGAGCTGGAGAATGTCTCAAAACAGATGAACCTATATTTGGAGAATACCGCCACACAAAGCATTCTACTCAAGCCAGTCGTGCGAAAGACGACTCGTGCGCTGGAAGAAATAAAGCGATTCATTGGTGATTTGCCGGATGGCGAAAACGGGTGGGATGCTAAGTTGAGGTCAGAGGTAATGCAACTGTCTGAAAGCTTCGAAACGACTGTAAAGTCTTCTACTTCAAAGCAGGGTGCTCGTTAAGGTAGTGGTTATGTAACCAATGACTTCTACGTTTGAGTCTTTAATGTCTTGTTTAGAAAGACTTCTGCACTATTGCATTTTGAAGTAATCATCGAATTGGAATCATAATTAGACGATCCATCCACTTCACACCCTCCCCTCCTAAACAGGGAAGTAGTCCACCTTCACATAACACATAATATATTGACACAGATACAATTTTTACATCGACCACAAACTCATCATGTCATTCAAATCAAATTTCTGGGTTTGATGTCATCACGGACGCCAAGGCGTTGACGACGAAAACGGCTTCTTACCGCTCGTGGACGTAGAAGGTGCACCTGTTGACGATGAGCCAACTTTCTTTGAACTACTCCCGACACCACCTGATTGCCCCCATTCAAAGCCCGAAAGCACATCTTCCCTCTTCTTATCATCTTTCAACGATTCACGGTATTGGTTTATTTTTGCAAATCGTTCAGCCCTATCCTCTTTCCTCGAGTTGAATTGATCTGTTCGTGCCTTCTCTTGACTCGAGAGCTTCATTTTGGTTTTGATTGTCTTGACGGTGGCTGTTGCTGCAGCTTTTCCGCCCTTGTATGCTGCGATGCCGCCTGCTGTGATTGCTGCTGCTTCTACAACGACCATGATGATTATCTGTCCTCCAAGTCTTATGCAAATCAAGGATGGCGTTCGTTCAGGGCTGAGGTTCTTCTGCCGACATTACACGAACACACGAGTAGCACACGAGTAATGTATTGCACAGTATTGCAGTGTGCGATGTGCGATCTCTTACATGCAGCTATGGTATCGTAGATATATGGTACAATACTGTATTGTACCATAGCATGCGGCTCTAACGAAGTTTGTTCGTGTTTTGTATGGTGGTATTGTATACCATACAATAGTGTATTGTACAATACAAAAATTCTGGGAGCCCACCACAAGATTGGGGAAACAAAATACGTTTTAAAACTTAGAGGCATTTTAAGCTTGAAATTTGTGTGAATTTGTTCTATTCTGTTGAATCACCTTCAGACGTCAAAAGTTCTTTGTTGCCGTTGACCGCAGAAAAACGATGAGATAATTTCAAACCCCTTTCACCCCCGCAGCCTCTCCTCCATAAGGTCTTCTGAAACCTTCAACGTACTATTGTCTGATAGTGTTCACTCGTTGCCCACACCCCACATGAAAAATCTCTAGGCCATCTCACACCAGGTTTGATTTCGCTTCATTTTCGCTCTGAGGTAGTCACCCCTTACAGATTTACTCCTTCAACTTAGGGCGGCAGTTTTGAACAGGTTGCCACTTCACTGGTTAGAAGACCTTATTCACCATTACAATCTCTCTCGCGACTCTTGCCATATATATTCATAATATCTTCACCAATGTCAGTAACTCTCCATACCAATCTCGGAGACATAAAAATTGAAGTCTTTTGCGACACCGCTCAAAGAACCGCATTCAACTTCCTCGCCCTCTGCGCCAGTGGATACTATGACGGCACTTCCTTCCATCGAAATATTAAAGGCTTTATGATCCAAGGAGGAGATCCAACTGACACCGGGAAAGGAGGCGAATCCATTTGGGGGGGAGCTTTCCAAGACGAGTTCCACCCCGATAATACGCACGACAAAAGGGGGATGGTTTCCATGGCCAACACTGGGACAAATACCAACAAATCGCAGTTTTTCATTACATATGAAAGGCAACCTCATTTGAACAACGTTTATACAGTGTTTGGGAGAGTACTCGACGGGTGGGATGTACTGGATCAGATGGAGAGACTGCCTGTGGAGGGAGAAGCTGCTACGAAAAAAAAGAATAAGCATCGCCCAATAAACCCACCAGTGATTAAGAGTGTGACCATTCATGCAAATCCTTTGGCTGATGAAAACATTATATATCCAACAAAAGATGGGCCTCCTCAAAAATTATGATTCATGTGCTGTGAATTTCACTTCGGCTCTAGAGAGTTGTATTGTCCAATAATATACTGTTCTGGGTCTTGATCTAAGAAGAACTCATACCGTATGTACCTTAAATGATAAATTCTAAGTAGTTTTCATTTTGAGATGTTGTCAAGGAGGGATTGCTCATTAGTTGCTGTTACTGCAGAACGAGGCTGATGAACTATAACATGTGAGGTATCAACAGTTGTGGCTATGTCTGGTGTGGTCTTACTTTTGCTGTTTCCAGCAACTTTAACACCTATTTTAACATTGATGACTTTGTTAGAGCCTTCTCTACTTTGGAACCAATCTACAGTAATTCCTTGTAAGGATAACGTTACACTCCCACTATGCAAACCAAAACTAACAGCCACAAGAATCAATTTAATTCACTATTGCTGTCAATAATTAGATATAATAAGATCAAGGACAGAAGTGTCTAAAACTAGCAAAGATATTGCTTGATGGAATTCGCAGCATACCTCTCTTCCACACAAGAGTTAGGTAGCTTTCATTTCTCTATGTCGAATAACTTCCCTTCACTTCAATAAAGCTGGAATCAGAAGGGTGGCTAATAGGCAACCCGTGCTAAATACTACATCCAAAGCATTGATTCAAAAACCAGTGATCCTTGAAGTGAAGTTATCGACCCTTTGATCCAAATGATCAAAGATACTTGCTGTCAAACATTAACTTCCAGAGCTTTGCAGTACATCAACCATTTGAGTTCTGAAAATTCTTGATCCACATCTCTGTAGGCACTGTGCACTTTTGGAACTATTGGGGTCAACAAGAAGGACCTGCTAAAAAACCAAGGGTGTCCAATCAGGATGACACTCCAGCTCCTCACGAACTTGATTGTATGCACTGTTCAATCAGTTTCCTTTGCCTTCATAGTGTTGTCTAGCTTGCTGGCTTAATGACAGCACAAACAGCAATGCTTTTGATGAATGCTTGAGGTCCTTATATGTACAGTATGACTGCTTGAAGAAGTAACCCTGATGACCAGTGAACCTCAGATAATTCACAGATATTTACCAGCCAAATCATGGCCTGGTATTGGAAAGGCTTGAGATGGCATGAAAAACTAATGCATGTTCAATGGGTGGAAGTTTGCTGCCATCAACAGCAGAAACCTTAATATCTCAAATGTCGTCAACATCCCTGCACTTTAGTCACACACTTCATAGTTGTATTGTACTCGTGCATGATCAGTTGCATACATGTTGATTGGCTTGACTTTTATTATCATTACATTTATCATTAGGTGGCTCTGCAAATTCAAATGGTTGAGCAGCAATCCAAAGAGGATTGACTCCAAAAAAATATTGCCACAGTTGCTTCTTGAAGAGATGATGCAGTGAATAAATAGAGCAAAAGTTGGTTAAGGAGAAAGTTATTTAATTATGTATGTCCAGTATCAAGCATCCACTCTAGCAGACTTAATTTTATCAACAAGACAGTGATCATTCTGTGGACTTGAGAAAATGGCATTAGTATTGTTCCTTTTGTTTTCAAGTACAAACATCCCATGATTCCTTTTTATTGTTTCTAATTCTAAAAAACACGTCATAATATAGATTTTTCTTTCTATTGCTTAGATGTGAATGGTTGCTTTTGTGAAGACTGGTGTGAACTTCCAGCAGTGGCATAATGGTCGCCATGTTTTGTTGAGATATCCTCAATTCGACTAATATATAATGCCAAGACCAGAAGACATTCATACCAAAACGCAGATAATTGAGCAGTCTCCGTGCTCTCTTGTCTTTGTTGTGATAGCTAATGCTAAGTAATAACCAAGGCCTAGAACTTTCTTCATCACACAATTCACACAAATCCTCATTCTTTCATAAATTCCAGGGAATAAATGAAACAATCTATCTAGTTGATAGGCGTGAGGTAAAACTCATTCACTCACGTGTCGCAATGCTATGTAGCTGAAGATGCCTTTTTGTAAAAAAATGACTAACATCTTTCCCAGCTAAACACTGAAAAAGGACCTACCTCGGGGGAGTTTGCCACGTGAAACGCAAGCTAAGACGAAGACTACGCAAACATCCGCGTCAGTCCATTCCGCAAGAAAAGCATGTCAGTTTCCCTCATTACGACGGTCACACGTCAAGTGAAGTGCCATAAGAAAGCTTCATATTCTTTCGCCTCAGAATACTTCTCGACACCCTTGTAAGCAAGGTTTTTATTGACTTGCAAAGGTTTGCACAATCATCCTTCGAACCATCCAAAGAGTCTTATCAGTTTCAAGATGCGATGTTGCACTTATAAATGCAATCAAACCTGCTGCAGCATTGTGTTTTTGCTTGTATATCACTCGTCATCACGCTCACAATATGGTTGCCGAAAAATATCCGACAATGGAAGTAATTCCGGTCTCGGAAATCCTCCACCCTCTGAAACGCTCAAATCTGTTGGGTCCTCCGGATCAAACTTGAACACCCAAATATTTAAGCGCTTTGACAACTTGTTCCATGAACGAAATGTTGCTAGCGGAATCAGGTTTTCTTCTTGGCCGAGGGGGGTCTCTGTTACTTTCTGTGTTGGGGATATTTTTTCATTTTCTTTGTCCGAGGTCATGACGGTGTGTTTCGCATCTTGCTTCATTGGTCGAAACGCCATCGAGCACATAGAAGTTCTATCAATATCTTCCATGACATAGCAAGCTTGTATTGATTTCTCCATAATCCACTTTCCACTGTCTCGAAGAATTTTGGGTCTCTTGTCTTTCAATTCAGTTGCGTTTGTTGCATCGTCTCTGCAGGCAAGTGCCGCAGATAATTGTTGTGCACTCTTATTTGATACTGACACGTTTTGCTTAGCTTTCTTCCCTTTGCTCTTGCCCTTTGACGATGATGATTGATTTGCACGCTTTTTGCTGTGTGTTGCAGTCTTTGGCTTTGATTTCGAGTTGTTTTCTGCCATCTTCTTCAAATTGACTTCGCCTATAACAACACCGCCCTTCTTCCTGGCGGTTTTGCTGTCAAATGCCTCGTTTTTCTGTTCCCGTTCCAAGTCAGTTTGAATTTCATGTTTGAGCTCCAGAGGCAAGATTCGACGTCCGATTAATTTATACAGTTGGCGTTCGTGGTCGCGGAGGTTGGAATTCCACCATTCTAAATCACTGGAGCGAATCTGAAGAAGCACTTCCAGGGTGTGCATTGATCCAACCCTAACGTCGAATAACGTCCTTGTAGTGATGCGTGGCATCGCGAGCAGTCGACAAATCCTCGGCGTCTATCTCCAACGATTCGTTTTGCTTTTGGGCCGCAAAGCTTTGAAACACCTAAGAAGAAGTCATGTCATAACTATTGGAGACTACGTCTATGACGTCTATAGGTAATCCGCTGGACGAGGCTTGACGTAAAGACTGTTTTTACTATTGTACTTAGAGTAGTCATACCTACTAACAGCCTACGAACAGCTACGAACGTACAACATAACATAACAATGTTGTTTGTAGCATACTTCTTTCATGCGCCTTCTAAGAGTTATGGTATCTTTTGTGCACCACAGGGTATCATCTCGAGATAGGTATTGTGTGGTAGATGCTTCCGATAATAAAACGAGATCAACGTCACAAAATCCTAACAAAATCGGAGACGCATGTCAACCTATGTCAACACTCACCGGCTCACAGCAACCGTCGACTTTCACTGTCATCTCGGGATCCGACATCTTCTAACCATCAGAACTCCATCATTGGTCCGGATCAACTAAGTGGCCGTCTATCTGGCTTGTGTCATAACATTGGTCCCGCAGCGGAAGGAATTCGCACAATCCATCACTGCAGTAATCCCTAGAAGGACCAAAAAGAAATGGAGGCTTCGACCGTCCTGCGCAAGTCGTATGGCTCAGTCGGCGGTGGCGAGCTCCGATCGGCCAACAACAGCAGTCCGCAGCCCATCCATCTCCATCCAACTCTCGACGCTCTCGACGTCGGTCCACATGCCTTTCGTAGCTCCGTTCCACAACCAATTTCTCAGTCGCCAGAGACGAAAACCCTAGATGTATCTCAGAACCGACGGATGCAATGCCTCTCAATGCCAGCCACTCTTAATAGCCCTCTCTTGAGGAGGAACTTCTCGTCTCCTGGGGATAAGTTGAAATCTGAGAAGCATTCGACGTTGCCACAATCGTATGATCCTTCTTTGTGTACACCAATGGTTCGTGAGAAGAGTCCTGATCATAGAAACGGCAATGGAGTTGAGAATTCAAAAGAAGAAACGAATAAAAACGAAAGTGAGATTCAGCTATCGTCATTTTTCAATTTACTTGTGTTCATGCGATTGATCAAGCTGCAAATATTGCATTTCCCACCCTATCATACATTTTATTCAAAACATGACTCTTACACTGTCGTTGTTTCGTAATCTCCCTCATTTTTCTAGGCTTCCTTTATTATGTGATCTACGCATTCGTCAACTCTATCATGTGCCTCCCATGTCTCTATGGCTACGCCTCCGTCATCTTTAACCATGCCATATACCAACCACACATCAATGCTCTGTCAAAGCTTGTTATTTTCAGTTCAGTCATTCATCAATGCTGCTTCACACTGTTTTCGACTTTGCCATTCAGTATCGGACAAGTGCAGGATGCGGGTCTCATCTTCCTCAGTGCAATGAGTAATAAGATTGCTTCTAGAATATTGGAAGATCCTGGAGGAGATGCCGAGGACGTTGCGGAAGTTATCTTGTCTACCACAATTGTTCTTTTAGGGTTGGCAACTGCCTCTTTGGGAGCTGTCTTGATTTTGATGGGGAAATTTCGACTTGCGGATGTGGTTGCATACTTGCCCCTTCCAGGTATGTGAAGTGGTAGCGGAAATTGCTATCCGAATGTATGCCCAATGACGAATCCTTAAACTCGTATCCTCATTTTGATCTCCGTTGAATTATGTCACAGTTGTCGGAGGCTACCTTGCATTCATTGGCTATTTTTGTCTCGAAGCAGGAGTAGCACTGTGCATCAACGACACTATCATGAAACCATCTGACTGGACACTGCTACTCGATGAACACTCCCTTCTCCTCGCAATTCCTGGAATTCTATCTGGTATTGCCCTTACCGCAGTCGCACGCAAATGCGAAGACGAGGCAATGCTGCCAATTTCAATGGTAGTAATTCCGGTGGTATTTTACATCGTTTTGTTCACTGGGGGTTGGACCATCGAAGAAGCAAGGGAAGGAGGATGGGTGGGAGAGACGTCTCCTCCTGTACCAGTTGTTGATCTTTTTCATCTCGTCGATTTTGGAAAGGTTCGATGGGATCTTTTTAAGGATCTCATTCCCACTTGGTTGGGTGAGTATCTATTTCCAGATCCATTTGGAGAACACTGCCTTGCGTACCATGTTCTTACTGATATTGATGCCATTTTAGGAATGACCTTCGTCGTGTCGTTCTCATCCTGCTTGGATGTTGCTGCAATCAGCATGGATATGGGTCAAGCATTAGATACGAATAATGAACTGATGACTGTCGGCATTTCGAACTGTGAGTATGGACAACCTTTTTTTCTTGTCCGTATCTTACTATGTCTTTTAACACTCTTCCCTTCATTCAGTTGTATCGGGATGCTTGGGTGGATTCACTGGATCTTATATTTTTAGTCAAACAATATTCACGTATAGAACAGGATGTCGGCAAGACACATGGATTGCACTATTATTGTCGTTGCATCTTCATTTTTAATCCTTAACTCTCCCTTCCCTCCCCATTCGATATATACTTCAGATCACGATGGATTGGAATCTTGGTGGGGTTGAGTTTTCTTGCGGGTAAGGTTCAACGCAAGACATTGATGACTATTAAGAATCAGCTGTATATACCTAACATTCTTTTTGACATTTCCTTGTCATGAAAGTTGTGATATCAACCGTCAACTTCTTGGAGATCACTCCCTTATTCTTTTTAGGTTCGACTTTGATATTTATTGGTTTTGACCTCATGTATGAATGGATAGCAGAAGTCCGTCATAAGGTAACCACGAGTAGCTCCTCTTTTCCTTTGCAATGTTTCTCGATAAGCACCATCCTTTATCTCACCACAATCGCGTAAATTTTCGTTGTTAGCTTCTTTTGTCGGAATATCTTGTCCTTCTGGCAACATTTGTTGCGATTCAGTTCCTCGGTATTGATGGTAAGTACATCATCCCAAATGAAGTTTTGTCTCTCCATTCTCCTTCTAATCTTTCGATTTTCTGAAAGGGGGAATTGGACTTGGGATTGTTGTTGCAATTTTCGACTTCGTTCTGACAACCGCTAGCGTGTCGAGTGTGTCAAGGATTAGAAGGCGATCCTTAGCGTTCTATGGTCCACAAGAGAGGGCCTATATTGAAAACAATGTCTACAGTATGCAATATCCAAAGATTCTCATCCTAGAGGTGAGGGGAGCAGTATTCTTCGGTTCATCAATACAGGTGCTCAGCAATATTTTAGACGCAGCTGGGATCAACGCCAGTATCCAGGAAAAGGCAGAGATATCCAGAGTAAACAGTCCTCTTCCGCATCATTCACGGATGAATAGTATTCGGATTTCTGAAAGTCTTTCGCCGGCGTCAATCTCTCCAGGCACAAGGAGATTGAATAGACGCCAAGAAAACAGGAAAGAATCAGACAAACCCAAACCTGTCTCTGTGGATCATCATATGCCAAGATTTCTTGTGCTTGATTTATCATCTGTTTCGAACGTTGACGCGTCCGCGGCGAGAGGTAGGGAGTCTCTTACAACTACTGTTTTCTTGTTGGTTATCTTCGTACTCGAGTACCTCACATTCTTTATATGCCTCGACCCCATAGGTTGTTTTTTGCAGCTAGCGAAAATGTGTGCTGCGAGACGTATTGTTGTTTGTGCTGCAGGTCAGAATGGTCGCATCGATTGGATAATGCAAACCCATGATTGCGCTAATCACATTGACGCTGAAGAGATGACTAGTGGAAGTTTTGATAAGAATCAGAAAATCATCCTGTTTGACGATTTAAATGATGCTTTACAATTCTGTGAAAAGATTTTAGTTGCTGAAAAACCGAGCAATCTTGCATTCAAACGCTTTGAAGACTTGGCTGGTCCTTCTGGTGAGATCACAAGTATAAGCCTCTCGACAGCATTCACTCACTTCATAGGGGTAGAACCTGACCACGCTAAAGCTCTCGAGGAATATGAGAAAAGTAAGCTTTCTTTCCATACAGAGACAAGGTACAAGTTGGGGGAAACCATATTTTGCTCTGGGACAAATGCAGATGGATTTTACATTGTTCTCTCCGGCTCCGTTGTTATATTAAAAGATGGAAATCGTAGTGACAATGAGATTGTTTCTGGGGCAGGAAAACAGCACGTCATAACGCGGCGAAATATTATTGAAAGTGGCCAGGTTTCTCGTATTTTATCGGTTGGTAGTATTTTTGGTGAGTGTGTGCAGACCTCAGTCTTCATTTCAAGATATGCAAAATCTGACATGCAAAGGTTCTTGCGTTCTTCCGAAGGATTTGTTGATTTTGTCCTGCAGAGGCCGCGTACGTTTTCAGTAGTTGCAGGGGCTGAAAATGTGCTTATTGCTAAGGTAAGCACTACCTACGGTGTAGTTTCTCCCCTATGAATCACAAACTAACAATCAGTCTTGATTCCTTAGTGTCATCGAGACGGCCTCGATAGATTGAAGGCCGACAATCCCGCTATGGATCGGTGAGGCCATTTCAACTAATAGTGTTCATCATTCTTAGTCCATTTATTGCAACAAAAGTCTCTTTTCTCCCCTTCAGGATCGTTGACAAGGTTTTGCTATTGTGCAGCGCTGTGGAGCTTGCATCCCGCGATCCGTAAATTCTGGGTTTGGGTTTTAGGTGTAGAAGTTGAGACACTAAGTATTTCGTCACTCCTATGATTTCAATTAAGATGTGGTGTTTCGATTTACAGTCGCAGTACGCAGTTGGATGTGTGATACAAAATTTGTAGCTCGTTAAGTTTCGCCAAGAACAATTGTACTACTCCTGTCAGCGAATCTTGATAGATCCAAACATGATGTAGATATTAGAAAAGAACTACTCACTTAGTTTGCTAAGGGATTCATTCCACTATGGTCTTCTCTTTCTTATTTCCTAACCCACGACCCGACAAAACAACTTGCGACAGAAGTCCTAGCAAGAAACCTCATATCAATCAAATTTGCTGAAAAGATGGTCCACTCTAATGGTGCGACTTGCCACCAGGCAATTACGGCTCAAAAGCTGAAACAGACAACAGTCCATAGGCACCCTCCATACGGCTCTACTGTTACATGTAGACCTTCACTATCTAACAAATAGGTAGATACTGAAGGTCTACATGTAATGTAGACCCTCCCGGATTTGGGCCAAAATCTCAGACAAAAGCTGGGAAAGAATTTTTCACGGTCACATCACACATTATAGTGATACAATACGTTCCCCCGACCGCACCGCCCACCTTATGGCACCACATATCACCACACTAATGGTAGAGCAACAATTCATGGAGGCAAGTTTTATGGCGGAAACGGAGAAGAAGTATTCGGCGAATCAATTAAGTAATGTTTAAACAGCTGAAATTAGAAGACAAATAAAATTTATTTTATTTATGATCTATTTAATTTTGCGCGTGGATTTGTGTTATTGTAAACTTTGTTCTCTGCTGAGTTTGTCCTCTGATCAACACTGATTGATTGTTGTATTTGATTTGTGAAAATCTGGAATTGGAAGTTGACCTGTCGTTCTCTGATCAACACTGATTGATTGTTGTATTTGGTTTGTGAAATGGAAGTGGAAGTTGACCTGCTGTTGTTGATCAATCTAGAATGACCATTATTGGAGGAGAAGTTTGGACGAGACTGGTGATGTCTCGTATGAGTATGAGCTCGGAGTCGTCTTGAAAGGCGAGGTGAATGATAGCTTCGAAGTCACGCATTTGAATCGTTGGCTTGATGTCCCTTGTGCAGGAGGTGATTATGTTGACATTTTGTTGAGGTATTTCAAATCTTCGAAGAAACTGCGAAGACAGTGAGCGAGTGGCACTCGATGTAGGTTCGTCAGATGATTGGACGAGTTAGGAATTCAGGAGGGATAGTTGTGGAGGTGGGGTGAGCAATCTATCAGGAGTCGAGGAAGGAGAATATTGATGTTTGTTTTGCTCGGAAGATGGGGAAGCGGTGGCTGGCGTTGCGGTACCATTGTCGAAAGGATGGAATAGCAAGAGACGGCGTCGCTTTGGTAGGAGATCGATGTCTGGAGGTTGCGTGAGCAAACCATCCAAATCCGATTGGCCATGGTGATTGCTGTCATCAGCAGCATGACCGTTATTGTCGTTGGCAAAATGGGGAGATGCCGTCCCGGTAGAGGCATCGTCACGCACGAGACGATCCAATTGGAAATTGGGTGAGATGGCAGGGCTGCGGTGGCTCTGTTTGCCTCCACCATCGTGCGGTGACGGTGAAAACATCGTTCGATGTGAATTGTGTATTGCAATTTACATGCAAAATCACGGTGACAAGAGGCTGGTCATTTCAACATGTAGCACCGGTGAAAGTGTGTGCCCCCACATATCGCCCTGACCGGAATGCATCGGAGGGCAGTACTCCGGAAGGAATAAGCAGCAATTGCCCTTCCGGTCAAGCAATAGCCGATTTCCATTTCGCCATGGTGAATGGCTTAATTTGTTACTGGTAGCATTGCTAGATAAATTTTTCGGCGGAGGCTCGGATTCTTTCCCAGCTTTTGTCTCAAAATTACCTCTAAATTTTTATACATTTACTAGCGATTAAGAGTAGCGGCTTAAAGGTAGGTGTCCAAATCCGGGAGGGTTTCACCACGATGAAACCGTCACCTATCTACAGGTACAGGTGTACGTCATCGTGGTGGAAGCCGTATGGAGGGTGGTCCATAGGGCCAACAGAGCAACGAATCTTGATGTTTTGTATCTCTTGAATGCTGAGAGAGAGGTTCACGAAAAGAACACGGACTTTGGTTCTAAATGCATTTTGATCATGTGACAATGAGTGAGATGATGCTAATGAAAGTGACTAAATGATGCAAAAAGTCCTTGCAAATTTTGATAGACAATCATTCATTGCTATTGTGGCAGTTGCAATGGTTTCGTGATTGCTGTGTTTTCAATTATCACAGTGGTCTGCTTTCTCATTTTTCACTTCCTTTGCACGTCCACACACTGATGCATCACTGGAAGTTCTGGTGGATGTCAAAAGTTAAAAGTTAAAAGTCATCTTTCATCCAGCTTTCTCTTAATTTTCAATTAATTGGCAATCATTGATTCATCTTGACAGTAGAAAACAGACAATGTTGATTTTCTTGTTGTTTTAACTACACACTACTATGAAGGGGAATGATCTAATGATTGAGTTTTGGTGCACCACAAATGACATTTGATGTGATTTCCTTCCCATTTACTAACAGTGATGAGAGCAAGTAAATGGCAACAAGGACCACTTCATATTTTTACACAACAAGGACCATTTCATATTTTTACAACATAATAGTTCGTCAAGCAATAGTGTGCCCTGACATGTAGAAACTACATCTTAATCAAATAGTATGCCATGGCATGCATTACTACAAGAAGATTATACAGCATGGTGATCAGTTGTGGTACTCTAGGAAGCTACCTGCCCCTCCCTTGGAGAGCCTGTCTTTTGTGGATGGGCACTTACTTGTTCAGCATCTCAAGCCAGCAAATATAGGAGGTTGCCTCTTTATCTTCCTATTCTTTGGGATTGAACATTCTCCAATACTCTTCATGTTAGATGAAAATCATACTTCTCATGAAGAATTAATAGAAAGCCCTCCTATTTGTACTACCAATTCACTACATATACAAATTTCTTGGCCAACATAGTGCAGTGCAATCTAAACTCCATGATCTCCCCTTATGCTGAGTGTTGCTCAACAAGATTCTCCTGATTAAAAAATACACTATTCTACCAATGAATATGGGCAAAACAGGATATTCAACTTTGTTTATTGAATTCTTGGGAACTCAAAAGACTACCCTATCAACTTGTTCTCATTGTTCACTCATTGTCATTGTTGGTGAGGAATCATAGACAGGTCAGCAGGCCCAAGAAGCTGGTAAGCTGCTGATGCTTTACACACAACAAATGGGAGCACTCTTGGGCCCCTTCAAGTTGTGACATAGGCCAAGAACCTACTTATTTAGGACTTTTAAAGTACCAAATCAATATACCTAGATAGGGATTAAATCAGATCTCCCCAGTAAGATAGGTCCCAACAAAGGGACAAAGATCCATATCTTTGATCTTTAGAAATGCACTGCCCCAAAGATCCATATTTTGGATCTTTGCCAGTGGCACTGCCTCTTGTCAGAACATCCTCAAGAGAAGGGTAGAAACACATCAGATTGGTGTAGAGACCTACACAAAATCTCATTGTTTTGTTTTAGGATGAAAGGGATAGCATGGCCCTTCTATCCTCAGTATATAATAACAATTAGCTCACAATTTACCAACACCAACAAGTTGTATACGTTTATCTAGCCATATTTGTACTTAATATTTTTTCTCTGAACAGCTTGGGCCAAGGTGTTACTTCAGTAGAAGTGTTGCATATTGCCCACACCACCGTAAATTGTTGTGAGGAGGTGAAAGGCCATACAGTCAATAGAGGAGCCCAACACTTTACAGGGTGGTCATTCCCATGGATGTCAGCCCACTGGATAGAGTCTATCAGGTTGGAGTACACTAAGAACACTTGGGAAATTATGGAAAGTACATCCTTGTGTGCTCATACTGAGACCTGTGTAACTTTCTGTATTGCTTTCATGGGAGAATTATGATTCTGGTCATATTCTGTATAGTTTCAAGGGTTACATGGCCTTCTCTAAGCACTGCATTTCGGCCCTTTGTTACAGTACTCTTGTTGGATGCACAGAGGCTATACTACCTGATTGTATCAAGTGCTTCTTGGACATGCACTTATAATTCCTGGGGAGGACTACATGGCCACACTATAACAATAAACTCTACTTTATGAGGTAAAATGAGTTTGAGAGTAGTAGCAATACTCTCTACTCCTTTTCAAGTTCATTTTTCTTGGAGATGTATGGAGTGGAGAGTTTACTCCATTCATCATCATTTTCTCTCCACTCAGCCTAGCTGAGCTCAAGTCTATCCAAAGCCATCTTTGAATGGAGCATCCTCCTTAGGACTGCTAGCATGTATGCACCAGTAATTAGAGCTTTGTAGAAGTTCTAAGGAGTTTGACTTATGAGCAAATTAACTTGATGCCACTTAAAGAGGTCTGACAGCAGTGAACTTCACAAAATCTCATTCGGTCAAGGCAGACACTGGGTCTGCTATAGAAACCCAGTTGAGTGAATCATAGTGACTAATATGCAGGGGCCTAGTGTGAAATGCTATCAATCAATAATGACTTATTGTGAAAAACTGAATAGTAGTAGGTACACAAACCGGCCATTTTCTGTATAGGATTGATTCCTATGTGTTAAGGTAGTTGGTCAACAACAAAGGAAGATACTTCATTGATTCATAACATAAGTAACAGATTTTATCCTATTGTTATCAAGACTCAAAGATGGATGCATACAGATGAAACACACATGTGCTATTATAAGTGTGACTTGGAATATTGGATCACAAATGGGTCTTCCTTGACACAATGTGGTTCTTGCTATTTCTATGATTTTTTGCAATCATTGTGGATGCTGGATGCATTGCATCTCATAAAATTATGCTACTTCAATAGAGTAGAGTGGATTCAGTAATAGGCTTTCATCATTAAGTTGTATAGAATTTTGCCAGGCATTCCTTAGAACAAGTTCTCATTTGGGGCTTAGAAAGGTAAAGTCATAATCAGCCCTCCTTTTGAAACAGGTGAGTATTAATGTCATCACAGAGCAGTAATTTTGGTGTGGTACTTGGCCTGTTTTTGGAGTAGGCAAGAATTTTGACAATGATACTTCTAAATGCATTAATTTTGGCATATCAGCATCATTTTTCAGAATTAATATCACTTAGATAACTTCCCACTAACGACAGCAAACAATATTCCTATTGGTTCACCAGTAAAAATAATTGCCTGTCAGCATATGTATTTTAGTGCAGTATCTTAAATACGTACCGGAAGCCCTGTACAATATTTTTACACAGAATTCTCGTAGATGTTCTCATTTATAATTGAGTTAGACCATTGTTTGCCTCTTGTAAAGCACTTAACCAAAGAAGTTTGAAATTGCAGTCATTCTCATTAACCAAACTATAACAAACTATCTCAATTATTATGAACTATCTCTAACTATCACAGACTTTCAAAAACTATGACGCAAATAGCTTGTTTGTCATGATCTATGATAACCAAAGGGAGCATAATGAGAGCAGTTTGAACATCCAACATATAATGATATACTAGACCTAGAAGCTAACAATACTCAACTTTCAACCAATGCGTCAACAACATTCATCATGATTCACAATTATTCACCAGTCCCCCCAACTATAACATCAACATCAGCAACAACAATGATCAAACCACCACAACAATCACTCAACAACTTGGTGATAAACCAAGCTCTTCCTTTAATATTTTATGTAGGTCTGAGTATGTTAATGCTGGCACATCATTGAAGAGAGAGGATAGTGTCTGGATGCACTCTTCAGGCAGAAGCAAGTTAAGATTTGCTGGGTGCTGACCAACTGTGACATATACCCCACCATTGGCACGACATAAAATTAATAAGTGAAGTGTATTGCACTGGTGTACATTGTTAGCTGATACCATTTTTGTGTAACAACACAAGAACTTCCTGAGCATCTGCACGGTTGCTAGCAATGGATAACATTGTTTCCTTTAGAGTGGACTTTGCTAATGATTCTAATATGGGCTGCTCTCGATTAAATTTTCTGTCAGAGCTGTTATAATCATGTTGGGTATGCTCCAAATCCTTCTCAATCCAGACAATAGTGTTTACCAATTCATGAAACCCACTTTTGTGCTTTTGATACTCACTGTCACTCAATTGGAAAGTCCACTTGTACAGTTGAGAAACTGATGAATTGGGATTTTACCTATGCATAGCTTTCATTTGATAATCATTCACCATGGACCATGATGGCTGCTGTCAATATGATACAGGCTGCTACAATCAGTGAGCAGCACTGCATTTTTCATTGGTGACACTTTTGATGGGTAGCATAGGCATTGACAAATGTTTTGAAGAAAGGTTGAAATCGGAGATATTTTCCATCATTGAAGAATGGGTGCATTTGTAGAACCAATGATAACACATACAAGGGGAGGCCACAGAAGTTGATATTCTTTGGGCAATTGCTCCCACTACAAAGGAATGGAACCTGGGCTTTTTCATCATGATTGATAGATCAACCTTGGATGTGTTCTATGTTGGGTGTATGTGTGTGTGGTGCAAGAGGTTTCTTGTGATATAAAAATGACATCTTGATAATGGTCATAGGTATGAGCTCTGTGGCTTCTGTTCTACTTGGGCAGTCATTCTTTTCCTCTGATCTTGCATATTACGAGCAGAAGCAGAGCAGTAGCTATTACTTCACTTGAAAACTCTGGAAAGTTCTAATATCCATTGACAGTCACCTTCTTGCCACTTTCAACTAGCTGTTACCACTTACTTTCTTGCTCTTCTTGTTTTGGTCAGGAATAGATATATCTGAATTTGAATCCAGATGTATCTGACCAATGATATGACTAAAGCGCCGGATCATTAATATCACAAAGGAATCAATAAATATCTATTGCAATAAAAACCCAGTCAACAGAATTTGGATGTCAAAGATTCATCCATGAGCATAGAATCATTTCCAAATCAAGAGAAAGCTAGTGGAAAGCAAGCCCTTCCATTCATTTTTCCTCATAATTTTCATTTTTGACAATCTCCTGATCCTTCATCAACACACCAACATTTTGTTGGCGTTGAACTGGAAAAGGTGCAAGAAGAACACTGCAGGCCAACACCACCAGCATCATCACACAACCACCACCATCATCAAAGTAGTGATTGATATTATTGTCTCACTTACAAAAGATTCCATGTGAGTGATATTTCTTGGCTTTTTTATTCCTACTCATCATCACCACCTAACACATTGTCGTGTCCTGTCATCATTATACGACATGTTCCATTTCAAAGTCCCAGTTCTTTTTACTCGCCTCTCTCTCTCTCTTGGCATTCAAGAGATGCAAGATAACATGACGAGGGGCTCCATTGGCCCAATGGGTTGTTTATCACTTTCAGCCATTGATCGCTGATTTTTTGGCATCAAGTTCCACAAGGTGAAGAGGATCCATCTTTTTAGTGAATCGAACTGTCACTAAGTGCAGATGTTTCCTGATATGACTGTCACATGCAAGGTCAAATGTCAAAAATCAAGACATGAGGATACTATGGTGCAACAAAAGTGCTTCTTCAGTGATTTAATCGTCAATTGGTACTATTGTTTAGTTTGATTTGTAAATAGATTTTGTAGGTTAAACAAAACAATATTCAGGAGTTGTTTTAATTTTAAAACATATTCAACACGAAAATACAATGCAAAATTACATTGGGTCAGATTTAAAGGAAGAATAGATGACACTGAAATAATTTGCTATTACCTTGATGTAACTGATGTTGACTTTTTGCTTGTACTTTCAAGGTTGATATTTAAATGAAGTCAAGGCGCCAATTCACTGCGCGTGCGTGTGAAGGAGCCACCTCACCATCGAATTGGCAGCTGAAGTACGGTGAAATTCAATCAAGACATGGTTCCAATGATTCTGATGAGGAAGATATTGGCGCCTGGCTTGAAATGGTAAAAGAAAAATCGCGACCCGAAACAGTAGCATTAGAAACATCTCTCATTTCGACCGATGACGAGGTTGCTGAGGTCATGATGCTGATGGATAAGATTCTGTCCGACCCAACTCGAAATGAAAATTACGGGCATCGACCCGCATGTCGAGGACGAATTCGACCAGTCCAGCCTAGATTTCATCTCATTCAGCACTGATTTAAGACTTAACCACGATGAGTTACTCGCAATCTACCCATCATCGGACGAAAATGGCAAACACTCATTCAGTGATGATCACATGATTAAGCTATTCCGCAGAGCTAGAGACGAAAAGATGCTGAGAAAGTGCATTGGTTGTTGGACAAAAAAATCTAAACGCGAAAAGAAACGTTTGGATCGGATCGAACACATTGTTTTTAAGAAGAAGGAAGGGAAGTTGCTCGGCAGATCATTTCTGAAGTGGAAACATCATGCTAGAATGGTGAAGGTGAAGGAGACAATTCTCATCTGCAAATTCGGTAGATTAACCAGTAAGAGATTCCGAGGAGCATTCTCAGAATGGAAAAGAAAAGCAATGGACCAAAAATGCATTGAAAGTGAGGCAATCGACAAATATAGAGTCAAGGCACTGTGTACTGCATTCTCGGGCTGGACTGTTACGATCTGCGAAGCAAAGAACTTCGGCAAAGTGAGTTCTGATGTCTTCTTTTGTGTGTTACCAGACCAACTTATAAGAGAGTCATTTCTATCTATTCTGATTGACACCAATAAAGGCACTGGGAGAGAAGGTTCGAACCAAAAGCAAGGGTAAAGTCTTTTCATTGTGGCGAAGGTTTATTCAAATGAAAAAGGCACGCAGAGAAAGAGACGAAAGGGCGAAGCAGATTTACACTGTTCGAATTATGAGATCCCATTTCACTCTCTGGCTGGCAACTTTTAGACGCACTAAGAAGCAGAAGACGGATCAATTACCATTGAATGAACAGTTTTCACAAACACAAAGTTATAGCTCAGTCGTAAAACCCCGACATGAAATTTCAGGATGCAACACTGCTATTGAGGTCACATCGGCCGATGATCTCTCCAATGAGGCAAATCGGACACACTATAACCTTAAAGAAAGCACCGACAAAGAAAATCACTGCCCAAACATACTCCCAAGTCCGCTGAAGACGACCAACAAAAAGGTCACTCTGCTGAAAAGTCCAACTCCAAAGTTAGTGATGGATATGCAGAAGCGTCAAAGAGATCGCGAAATACGCAGGTGCATTCTCCGTTCAAAGTATGAGCAGTTAGCAGTTGAGAAAGAGAAACGCGAAGAAGAAGACAGAAAAAGAAAGGAGCACGAAGAATTGATGATCCAAAATTCATTTATGCAAAAGAAGGCGGAGGAAGAAGAACGAAAACGTAAGACGGTTGCACGCAGAAAACAAGCATGTCGTCTGGCAATTTTGCATTACAGAGTGACATTGCAAAGAAAAATCTTCAATCAATGGACCAAGGTACTCCAAATGATGGCATTCAATGTAAAGAAGGCGAGTGTTTTGTTTGACATGGAAGATTTAAATTGCCTCAAACATAAACTGACAGATCGAGCAAAACAGGCATACCTTTCATGGTGCGATGTCATCAACGAGAAATGTTTTCAGCAATGGCGAAAATTCAAAGATAACGAGAAAGAGCAGAAAACTCAGAGAGCACTGAAGAGACTACAGCTTGCAGGTGAGATCATTCCCGTACTATATTTTGGATTCCTAGAATACTCAAAGCTGTGATTGTACCCAGATGATTTCAATGAGCGTAGGTTATTGGCGAAATCCCTTGTTGCGTGGCAAGAGATGTGCGATTACATGAAATTGACTCTGTATCAAGTGCGTCGTAAAGTCTCGCGTAGATATCGAGGCCTGATCCTTACTGCATGGCAAGAACTGACTATCAAAGCAAGGGCCCAACGCAGGTGCATTGAAGAACGTGCAACGAAGTTCGGACAAAGGCTCTGCCTCCGGACAGCGATTCATCAATGGCGTTCAGGAAGCATTTTTTTCAAGAAAGAGCGAGAAATGGAGAGGATGATTGCGGCGAAACGGATGCAGGTTTACAACTGGTTAGGGGAGTTATAGTTCGATTTGTTGTTTTATCAATTTCTTTGCTGTCATAAGCGACGAACAGCAAATCTCGTGTTGCTCTACGAAGCCCCGCCAACGTTCAGCCTAATTGTTCTCGTCGCGAAAATGTCTACGAGGCTTGATAAGTCCACACTTGCACCGACACCCTTAAATCAGGAAATTAGATAAGATAAAGACATGTTTCTCTCTGTTCTCTTCACGTCCACTATAACCATTGTCGCGTCTACCATAAAAACATGACATGGAGGGGAAAACACGGAAAGAAACCAAGTCCTTGAACCCGATGATGCATCAAGAAGTATTGACGTCACCGTTCAGCCGATATAATTCTTCCCAACTCCGAGATTATGCCAATTTCACGCAGCTTCCGAGTTGAAAGATAGTCCAACTCTGCCGAAGATCCTTCTATCGAATCGTCTGCAATCATTGAAACGACACGGCATAATGCAACTTCATGGCTGCCACAATCAATCATGTCCGCCTGCAGCTCTAGTTGCAAATAGTAGAGGCAATCTGGAATGACAGAAGGCCATATCGCCGCATCTGAATCTGCGTCTGTAAAGTCCAATTCCCGCCATGTATATCCTAACTTTTCACACTCTAATCTCTTGTCCATATCTCTTCCAGATGTACTCCCCAGCAATCGAATAAGGGCACCGGGCGTGATGTCGTCCTTGTACGAATCCCTGCAGTATAATTGATGTGGTGTCAGCAGTTGCAACACTCCTCTACGCTCTCTAGCAAAGTTTTCATGAGACAAGGTCCCTTTGAAAAGACTAATCGACCACATTCTACATGGTTGAATGCTGACAGGTGAAGCGTATGTCAAAATGTTCATTGTATCATGGGGCCGATCCTTGCCACGCGTCGAAAGGGAAAATGTCGGGGCGTCAATCAACGGCGGGATGCTCGACAGCTGAAGAGAATTACTGGGACGCGAACAGAGAAACAGGAGCGACAGCCAACATAGCTGCTGAATACATCGAGCCAGACGTGGATGATGCATTATCGCCGTGGTACTTGAAGATGAGCGCTGATGGAAGGAACTATCGACACTGAAGCCAGCTCCAAAAAAACGGCGCCTCCTCGAAACTTTGATCGGTTGAGTGTAGAAGTATCAATGGCAGATGTGGGATATCATGATTCGGCGCAGCATGAGCTTCTTGAGGCTTTCTTGAGGCTTTCTTGCATGAACCGTCTACCTCTCTAGCTGGATTAGAACAGATTAGAACTCGATCAAGAACAAGCTCATAATGTTGTCACTTTTGATGATGCTTGCTCGATATTGATTGCAGTAGATTGCAGGAGGATTGCAGGAACCGAGATTTTGGCGATGCTACTTTTCTCCGCCTTTTCTCCTATGTCGCGTTGATACCCGAAATATAGCATTATGAACATAGATGAACATGATGCCAACCTTGTACCAGTTGTACCATAGACCTGTTGTAGAGGTTGTAAGGAGGTTGTAGACTCTTGTTGGCCAACTTAATAAGATCCTCTCGAGAACCCAATCCCGCCCGAGACTGCCCGAGACTGCCCGAGACTGCCCGAGACTGCCCGAGACTGCCCGAGACTGCCCGAGACAGCAGCTCTCGACAGCTCTGCTCACTCGACACCCGTCATCGCCGCATCATAGCTGATTTAAGCCGATCTTCATAATCTAAACATCGCTTATGGAATCAACAAAGCCAGCCAATAATGGCTTGTAAAGTCTACTAACAACGCAATCTAATTATGATTTCTCTTATCCCTGTGGGCGCAGCTTTCGCGACTGTTATCTTGCGAGTGAATGCGTGGTCGTCTTTGTCGCCACTTGCTTCAGGGGAGCACCGCTGCTTTGGCCGCAGAACTACCGCAACGAAAACGCATCCGGATTCTCGGTCATATTATGATGGGGAGAAGTCATTGGGTCGACGGGAAACATTGGGAGCTACATCTTACACAATCTAAACTGCAGAGACAATCCTGATCCAATATCTCTATTTGACCAGTTTCAACGAAGACGTGCTTTCCCTACGCCCCGTGGTTTGTCGCCTGGATGCATTAGCAGCCCAGATAGTCCTATCTACGCCTGCATCCCATCGCCTTCAGCCAGCGCCGTGTGGGATGCAACAATGCCACATCGAAGAAAAGATTTGGTGTTTCTCTGCAATTGTGTGCCATCTCGTCACTTAAACTTTTTAACTGAACAAGGCGGTGAAATTGGTGCCGAAGTTACTGTCGCGATACTTCATTTTGGTGTCTCAAAACAACCCGTCCTGAAACTCAATTGCTCTCCTCAATCTCCACCGACTGTGATCTACGGCAAACATACTGATGTTCTCGCAAAGCTGCTCGAGCGAGATGGAGTGCCGGTAGTCATCGCAAAATCTTCGCAAGAATTGCAAATTGCTGCTGTGAAAAAGCTAGCCTGGTCATGTTTAATGTGGTTACTTTGTCATGATGTTGGTCGCAATGACTTACCAATTACAGTGAAAGAGGTCCATGCATCTCACTCCATCAAACTACGGCAGATGGTCGAAGAAATTATGCCTATGCTAAAATCTCTTGCCACCGAACAGTGGACGAAGAATCAGCAATGTTCGTCGCAGTCAATTGGCTCGACTCAAGAAATAATGGAATATCTGGAAGCATATTCCATGTCGATATCAGGGGGGAATGTCACGCCCAGTCGAGACTTAGCCTTGAGGGAAATTAACGAGCGTAATGGATTGATTGTCTCATTGATGAACGAGTCTCAGAAAGACCACTCTTGCCACTTAGAGCTGATACGACGCGTTGCAGGTGAAGAATGGGTTACAAAAGTTACGAAATCAAGAAACGCACCACCTAGTGTGTCAGTAAACAATGGCAACAAAAGATGTTTCGAAATGACGAGAACTCGTTGTGCTGCATCAGATGTGACTTTTTTGTCTCACATCGAGACAGCTGAAACAAGCACTCCCTTATCTTCACAAAATTGTTCCAAATCTGTTGTCGTCATTGGGTCGGGAATTATAGGATCTTCTATCGCGTATCACTTATCTCTTAGAGGCGTCAATGTCACTGTTATGGATATGAAAGCAAATCTTTTGCCAAGAAACTCCACCAGTGATGACATTGATCCTGGGACGGCCACCTCATCATCTTTTGCATGGCTTAATGCTAATGATAAGGCCCCGTTGTCGTATATGCAATTGAATCTATTGGGGATGGAAATGTGGAGAAGACACCACTTGCTTAAGAAGTATCCAATATGGTCAGGATCATTGATTCGAAAACCGAAATCCATAACACATACAAGCTCTTCATATTACAGGTGTATTGGGCCACTGTCTTTAGAAGAAGCCCGTCGCCTAGAGCCAGGCATAGACTGGTCCTGTAGTGAATTCTATGAAGGAGGTCAGCTGATGGAATCGAGCGAAATTGAAAGCGAATTATTTTTTTATCCTCAAGAGGGGCATGTTCACCCTACGGAAGCCGTAAAAGCACTACGTATCGTGGCACAAGGCAACGGGGTTTCATTCAAAGAAGGTGTTCAAATCCATGGCCTTTCTCGCGATGAAAACGGAAACATCGTTGGAGTCAAGTATTCAGATAGCAGCACGGAGGAAAAAGTTCTTCAAGCTGCAGTGGTGATAATCGCGGCAGGATCAAATTCCTCGACACCTGTTTTTGGTATAGATTCCAGACATATC
The DNA here is from genome assembly GCA_013187285.1 of Cyclotella cryptica. Taxonomy (NCBI): domain Eukaryota; phylum Bacillariophyta; class Thalassiosirophyceae; order Thalassiosirales; family Thalassiosiraceae; genus Cyclotella; species Cyclotella cryptica. Next base: position 116,051 of record JABMIG010000116.1, read on the forward strand.
CAACTGAAATACGAACCCGGAATGCTTGCCTATACCAAAAGTCCTCATAGAATCAGAGAAGATAGAAATGTACTGCAACGCATTGTTGTTGATACTATCTCTCAATCGCATGTCTTACGCCGAAGTGACGGAACAGTAGTCATAGGTGGCGGGCAACTAATCGTCGGAGGAAACGCTGCAAAAGAACAGACATCGCACAATGAAAACTTTGAACCGCCCGGACATCAATGAAAACATTGGTAGAGCGATGTTGAAAAATACGGTGAAATCCATAAGTCCGTTCGAGCTACAAGGAACGAGCAGTGACATTTGTGCCTTGAAAGTAACCCGTGCAAACCGTCCAATGCCTTCCGATGGTCTTCCCGTTGTTGGTTTTATTGATTCTGACAGACTGTATGTTGCAGTCACTCACTCTGGAATCACTCTTGGACCCTTACTGGGAGAATTAGCAGCGTGCGAAGTATCGGACTATTTGATTCATCAACATGGTCATACTCAAACTCGTCAACGCTCCCAATTCCAAATTCTGGACGATTATAGACCTTCCCGATTTAAGACGTACTTGTAGTCTAGCAAATCATATTGACGGATGATGTTACATCATTTAGTACAACAACTTTTACAGCATACATGATCAAATTTATCCTGTTTGCCAATCGAAAGCAATATTGTCTTGATATTCAACACTACATAATGCCAAACCTCTGGCAGGCGCACATATTCGCCTCATTCCAAAATCGTTGGTGTCTGCTTGCATCAAGGTGACATTTTCTCCTCCTCCTAATGCTTGGCGGATATCACTTACTTCCAAATGGCCACATGCAACAGCGACGATCGTTCCTACTATGTGTCGAATCATCTTGTAGAGGAATCGATCGCCAGTAATTACCACAGTAAATGTCCCGACATTGGTAGCACTGTAATGTTTTGATCCAAGGCAAGAACGCATTGACTGAACAGTTCCCATGTCATTCAATCTACTTCCATGTTTCACATTTGTTCCCTTTTCCCAGCTTGGTAGAATTTCAGCCGATTCACGAAATAAGTCACACCTCCAAAGTGTGCATATGGAATTTTGAATTCTACCTCGATCGCTTCCACGGAATGCCGATCGAAAGAGAGTATAGTCACGTGGTTGTATCGTCTCTACGAAAACATTAGCAGCTTCAAGTGCACGTTCAAAGCAAAACTTTTTTCCATTCATACCGACTGCTCGATTTGACGATCCATCCAAATGCCAGATGTGTTGCGAACGCATGGGATCTTGTATTGGTCCCACGGCGAATTGATACCTGTAAGTCTTACTCTTGACATGAAGAGTTGGATGAAATGGTTGAACACGTTTGTTCACCGTATTAGACTGCGTGATTCCTCCATTAAAAACAGGATCTTGGACACCTTTGACTGGTGTACAGCCCGGAACAGTAGGCGCAGCTGACGCCGCAATGATGCGAACGTCAGGGGGGAGCATTCTGTTCAGAACAAAGACCAATTTAGATAGGTCTGAATCGAATGGCAGAGGAAGAAAGATGCTGTCTGTAGGTGAACCAGGCCGTAATTGAGCCCAGGTGACGTTCGAATTCACGGCAATGTCTGTATCTTCTCGATTACGTGGAAAACAATAGAACTGCGCAATCAATGAAGTAGCATGAACACCGGCATCTGTACGGCTGCATGAATCGAACACAATGTCGTTCGGAGAAACATTGCCATACAACTTGGCCAGTGATATTCTCAATGTATTCTCTACAGTGCGGGTATTGTTTGATTCTTTTCCGTAGCCACTCCCTTTCCGCTGTAAAGTGCGACTTCTCCTTGATTGTTTTTGTTTGGGTTTACTGAATACGGTTGAATTGTGTTTTGCCGATTTTGGTTGTTTATCTCCAGTCCAACCACGAAAGTAAGTGCCATCATATGCGATTTTCAGCACAGCAGTTGTGAGAATGACATTGGAGCTAAAATCTCTTGATGCCATGTCATCGGTATCATTGCTGCTATTAAGGTCTCTTACGTGATCAAGCATCACTGCTTCGGAAGGATTCGTATTCTGCTCGCCAAGTTGACTTCTTCCCCTGAAACCTGGAATTGATGGGATACAGGAAAATGCGCGAGCACACGGAAGCGCTGCCAATCCATCAAGAAACGACAGTTCAATAATCGTCGACGTCAACAAAAAGCCCAACATCAAACGCAATGCAAGCCATCGCGTGACCACTTGCTGCTGGAACTTCATCGTTGGTACGTTTCGCTCATGCCCCTGACACTGTACAATAAAATTGAATGTCTTCGTGTTGGCGCTATATTATAACTACTTTACGAGGGCGCCGTAAGCACATCAACACAGCGCTTTTGTGACAGTTGTCAGTGATGTGTTTGTTGGCGTCACTTTGTTATGAGTAAATTGGTGGCAGTGGGTCGATTGAAAGGGTGATGTTCTCTGAGCGAAAAATGTTGTCTGAGTTGGTTCACGGTACTATACGATAAGGCTATCTTGTTTCACGACATCAAGGAATTACTAGTAATTATCTGTTTAGCTAACTTAATGTCTAGATCAAACTCACTCATGGTACTCCTATCACACCTTTTCTCTTTTTCTTGAATATTGGCGATGGAGGACTTTCTACAAAAAATGGGACAACTCTCTATTGTTTAGTGGTATCGCAGTTCAAAAACAGTTTCGGAAGGCCTTCAATCAACAACCCAATTTCCAATTTGTCGGTTATAGGTTAACCTAAAATTATTTTTTATCATAGGAGCCGCTGTAGGAGCCCTACGCCAAGCCAGGTCAAGTCTACGCCACTCCACAATTGTTCCTTGATCTTTCCAATTGGCCTTTCTCTGCGGTCTCGCATTGACGTCGCAACTTCGAGCTACCATTGATTTGCGACAAATCATCATCATGTTGGTCGAAATAGAGGCATCGATAGACGGCACAAGCAGCTACAACATATTATTTGACGAATCCAAGTTGAGGAACTCCACATGCCAATCGCGTCGAAAGAGCTCTATCAAGACCCAGCGGACAAACTGTTACATTCGAGCGCAAGACCTCAGATTGACTGACGAAAATCTCAATCTTTGCAAAAGTGAGCATGCCTTAGTGTCTTTGGATGGGAGCGGACTTGTGGCGGTAATAAGTGGATTGGTTACCATTGGACTGAAAGAAGCAACCGACGAGTCCAACCGCTGGTGCGCAACTAGCAGCACGGATAAAATTCTCACTAAACGCTATAAAGATATGAAAAATGGAGTAAGAGTTAATGAGGGAGCCACGGGTTCATGGGAAAATGCTGCGTCGGGAAAGGATGTCCTCATTTGGTCATCTAAATGTACCCGTCCAGGACACGGTTCTGATTATCCGGTCGTTAAGGCGCGTGGTCTCATCCCTGCGTCAGCATCCGAAGTTGTTGATTTATTGAGAGACAGTAGTCAAGTAGTAAAATACAACAAAATGTCTATCGGAAGGGTGGATCAGTTTATTTTGACTCAACAAGGAACCACTTCAGTGCACAGTTTACAAAAGTGTCCACAGTTGGGAGTTGTGGGAGAAGTGAAAATTATGAGCAGCAAAAGCCAGCCGCCTTTAGTGCGAAAGCCCCTGGAGTTCAAAACTTTATTCTATGCTCGTCTTCTAGACAAAAGCGACGATGTAGAGTTTGACAAAGTGGCGTACATCACTGTGGGTAGATCGGTATGGGAGACACCTGAAGGGACAACTGATGGAAAAGACTCTTCGACCACTCGATGCGAGATTCTTCTGAGTGTCAATTTAGTACGGGACGTTACCACTGACTCTGGCACACAATGTTGTGAACTAACAAGCATAACCCATGCAGTTTCCCCCGGAGTTCCTATGTTTTTGGGTAAGCAGATGGGTCTGATGGCTGCGGAGAATTACATCAAAGACATTCGAGCTATGTTCGAAAAGCAGCCATGAGCAAGTTCCTGCCAAATCACGTGTACGATGAAAGATGTAATAAAATGGATTTCATACATCAACAAGAAGAGCCGATTGTGTCAAGTATGAGGTGGCTTGTATAGGAGGGTATGCAAAATCAAGAGCAAAGTAGTGTGTAGCATAGTATTCGGCCATAAAAACATACAGATTAGGTGAAAAAATGATTGTGCAGTAGGTTCTGTGTCGAAGGTATGAATTTGGCCTTCACACGTCTTCATGCTGTTGCATCTTTTCAGAAAAGGTATAACTTGCCGTTAAAAAAGACAGAGAGATTTATTCAAGAACAAACACACCCAGTAAGACAGGTTTGACACAAAGCCTGATCCCCTCAACCCCGCAGCAAGTTGGAAATTCTCAGTTTAACTTAGTAAACAGTACAAGAAAAATCGAAGACAGTATTTGACACAGTCACAAGATTGCCATAATAGATTTATGTGTTTCCTATCTATTTTATTGCTTTGTTTTCTTTAGTTTATGCATAATCTAATTTGGATTACTTATTATATGCATCCATTGATGATGATATGCAGGGAATCCTTTGGATTCCTGGTGACATTAGTCATTGAGGTCACATCCATGGAATTACAATTGCTTGCAATATAATTATTTTCAAATTCCCTTCACCTCCCTCCCCTCACGCTCCCTCTTTCTCCATACTCCCTGATGCTCCCTCTTGCTCCATATCACCCCCTCTTGCTCCCCTTCCTTAATCAACAAGCATCAAAAGATCGATCCCTGAAAATGAGGTCTGTTTTTGTATATACTTTTGCGGTCTGCTGCTAGGACAATGGCACTTATCACTCATGTTAAAATTTCTCTTTATCTTTCACGTCCATATTTTAGCATTCACATTGTAGGCTTGACAAATGGAGGGTTGGGTTGTAACTGTGGTATGCATGATGTCTGTGGTTCGGCAGTATACAGTGGATCCATAATTGTACTTAGGCATGTTGTCGTGGTCAGGGGTGATGAGTTGCATGCCTTCTTGGTCCGAGATGGCCTTGATACATGCAAGGTTGGCTTTGTAGCAAAAAGTCATGCAGAGAAAGATGCCGAATTTCTTGATGGATTGTTTCTTCTAGTTAATAGTGTCATCACCACAGAGAGTGTTGCTGTTGAAGACCGTCACAGGATGTACACAAACTATGGATCAGCACAGGCGATCATTATTCCTGAAAGTAAACCAAGGATTGAGTAATCTAAAGAACAATAACAAGTAAGTTTTCATGTTGGAAATCCTTAATTTCATACTTTTGGAGGATCTACTCATTCTTATAATGATCATCGTAGCTTTCCCTCTTTCTTTTCTTATCAAATGCATCACCCGAGCAGTCAATTAAGAATGTTTGATCAAAGTCCATTGCATACCTGTGTGTGTTGAATTGACTCATCATTTTTCTATTTTCTCTTGAGATATTAGGTATGCAGCATTCTGTTCTGCAACCACATGATCATTTAATTTATAAGCCTTGTATGCTAACATATATGCCCTTGCTCTTCTACTAAATATTTGAATCAACTCAGTGGTCAATAACTCTCTTGCAATACAACCCTTCACCAAGGAGACAAAGTTGTACCTTCCCTTCTTCTTTGAAAGGGAAACACATCTGTAAGTATTCTTACTGTGGGCTCATGAATACTCAACATCCTCTCCTGCCATTTCTGCATGGTATTTGGTTGTAAAGAGTGCTCTTGCACCCATCTTCTCACATATGTATTCCAATTGCAACTTTTCATTCCCAAAATCCAAATATGAGCCATAATGTGCTCCAAAGATAACTCTTCTACCAGCTCATTGTTATCATTGAGTACTTGTTTCTTGTACTGCTGCATATTTTTTGATCAATGAATCCACATTCCCAGAGCACTTGTAGCAGTCCCTTTGGAGCATTTTCCCAACCACGGATTTTCTTGTGTGTTTGGATTTGTATCACTGAGATTTGTAATTGCTGAGCATTAAAGGGTAACTCCCTAGCTTTCATGCATCTCAATTTTACTTGGCCTTCACCATTTCTGAATTCAGTTTCCATCAACTTCTCAACTAACTCTGCCTTCGTAAGTTGCTTTACCGTCTGTTTCTCTGATGTGGTTTCAACATAAATGTCATGCCTCTTGGACTCCTTGGACTCTAAATGATGAAATAGACCCAACCGGAGATCAGAATCTGACTCGTATGTAAGAGTTTGCTCGCAGCCAACTCTAACCATTCCATCGATTGATGAATCATGATATGGTCCAACAAAGCCTTGGTAGGATTCGATAATTGTATTTCTCATAATTATGTTCCACCCCTACTCCCATCTATTTCTTAGCATCTAATCCATTCTAACCTTTCTTAGCATGACCACTACTGTGATCAAAAAGAATGCAGTACATGTACCGATAGCCAGACAGATGATGAAGACAATCCAACACATTTTCAACTTGGGTGATGATATGGTTCCCAGACCAATATCCATTTCCTCCTCCAAATCAAACAGCCTAACCGAAGGATCCTCCACAAGGTCAAGCTTGTACACATTATATTGTACCACCTTTCCTGCTTCGTTATCAAAATACATCTTACGCATTCTTTGCTGCCTGCAGAGAATCTTTGGAGATGCCTACTCCCCACCCAAATTCACAGGACTGAAATGCTGATATCATTATCCCAAGACCTTTGGTTTTTGGCAGCAAGGGTCTCTCAGCATTTGGACCAACCGGCTTTATTGTGTTTGTCAAGTTCTCATTAAATACTGCCTCGTCTTGTCCAATTATGATTGTTGGTCTATCATGAGCATGTGATCTCACATTCACAATCCCTCCGAACGGGTGCTTTTTATTCACAATATCCTGCAGGCCATTATGATCACCAACATGTAACTCTACCATGCTTCTAGCTGATCCAGTTTCTGTAAATCGATACCCATCAGCCAAAATCTTGTCTTCACCCATAAACAGCTGAAGAGATTTGTATTCATCTAATCCAAGAGAAACCCATCTGTGACAGTGTGGCTCTATCTCAGTGAGATACTATGTTGTGATGAACTTTGATCGATGCTGTATTTGTTCTGGCTTCTCGTGACCATATAGATAATACAATTTCTTGCTTCTATCTCGTGTAAACCCCATCCAGTGTACCCAATGAAGGACAGTGCTATGAGATGGAGGTGTACTCACATAACCTGACATCAGTCAATTCTCTGGTGATGTAATCCAAACGTCTCTTGCATTGTTATAATACTTGGGAATAACATGGCTCATTAGCTCGGAACGCAGCATTTCCGCAGAAAAGTTGTCCACATTTGTGTACAAAACTTGTTTGCAGTCAACAGGAGATTCATCAAAATACTCAAAGAGTCATGGCGTCCTTCCTTTCCTATTCTGATAAGATGGGTTAGGGTGGGGAAATTTTCCTCCGTTTAATGAAAATTGTTTATTCCATGCTGATAAAGTTCATTTACTAACTGCTGTAACAATACCCAAATTATTGCACAGCAGAACTGCATTCCCACAACAACCACTTGTGAAATTCATTTTGCCTTCCCTAATCTCTCCATTGCATAAATATATGCAAGTTGAAGAAAGACACATTCATTGCGAATTGTGAAAATGTCATGCTGGGACATGTGCTTCCCCCAACCAAAGTGATTTTATAGGCTTCTGAACACTGTAATGCTGATGTCAATTGTTTCACACAAGTCACAAGGCAATCAAACACATCCTCCCCATGAGTGCAACCAAATAACTTGGCAGATTCTGTCGAGTCCCAACATACAGATTTGGTTGCTCAATCAACATTCCTCTTAACGCCACCTCCAATTTCTCTCATGGGTGTAACTGTTGTGATAGCAGACAAAGTTTGGGGTCACACCCTCATGCATCGGTTAGGTTTCATCAACATTATTCCTTCCCACAGCAGCATCTGACTGATAATTATTTGAAGGCAAAGACTCTCTGTTCTCATAATTGCAGACCAATGAATTTGATGGATCAGGTGGAGGTATTCCATTTGTGCTTCAATAGAAGAAGTTGACACGTCTACGATCATCAGGAGACCATGGACACTTCATGCTGAAAGATTTCTGAAAGATCATTGTATCACTGTGGTGGCTGCCATGAATTGGAATTATTGTAAGAGCTCTACTAACATCACACATCACTCCGGCTCAGATCAATCTCATTTTTTAGTAAGGGGAAGTATCTCTTCAGTATACGGAGCCAACTTTCATCACAAATCCACTGATCCTCGAATTTTGATCCATCAGAAAGCCAAGTGTTGGCGACAAATGCATCTACAATCATCTTTCTCTTGGGGGATGCATAACGTTGCCTACACTCGATTGTCATTGCACCTTAATTGCTAAAATTGTTCTATTAGTAGAACTGAAGAGATCTCGTGAGTTGGGTGCATGGGGAAATGGGTCACTGCTGAGTCCACTGGCTGCAAAGTTGATGGAACGGATGTCATGGCTATCATGAGAAAGTGTTAGGTCGTTGACGGCCCACAACATAAGTAATTCTAAAAAACAGGTAGCAAACAACATAGCAAGAGTATACATCATGGGAATATATGATAATTCTACGCAGCTAGACAAGTCGTGTATTGCTCACAAACCATAGTGCGCTCCTCGTGCGGTGGCTAGCACTGGATCGGGTGTACGTCTGTGCGTCGTCACTTGTATTCTCCTCCTCACAAAAACAATAGGTATCTAAAATCATTCAAAGCTAGCACTCCCCCTCCGCTAGCATATCATCATCTCGTCACGTATCGTAGCTGCCTCCATAGCCGCCACTTGCCCCTTTCTGGCGTCACACTACATAAAACATCGAGATTAACACTCCTGTCACTTGTCACAGACTTGCCACCATGGCCCCTGTTCCAATGCCCGAGATCGAGGAAGTCGAAGACGACGTTCCCGAGTTAGAAGAAGCCGATGATGTGCCCGAGCTTGAGGAGTCTGGTGCAGCCGATGCTGGTGCTGCCGGAGGCGAAGGTGGCACCCACAACCGCGCTGAGAAAAAGTCACGCAAGGCGATGCAAAAGCTCGGCATGCGTCCCATCCCCGGAATCTACCGTATGGCAGTCAAGAAGTCCAGCCAAGTTCTTTTTGTGATTAACAGGCCGGATGTTTATAAGAGCCCAACTGCTGACACCTATGTAATCTTTGGTGAGGCCAAGACTGAGGATAGCGGCCAGATGGCAGCCGCTGCTCAACAGGTCGCCATGGCTCAGCAGGCTGCTGCTCAACAAGCTGCCGCTGTTGCTCCTGCCTCCAGTGCCGAGCCAGCTGCGGAAGAAGCTGCCGGTGATTCTGCAGCTGCAGATGAAGAAGGTGTTGAGGCCAAGGACATTGAATTGGTTATGAGTCAAGCTGGTTGTACTCGTCCAAAGGCTATCAAGGCACTTAAGGAGAATGATATGGACTTGGTCAATGCCATCATGTCCTTGACCACTTAAGTAGTCTCTAACTGTTAACTCATCAATTAATTGTTACCACTATCATCGCAAGGTATCTCTTGTCTATATGCCCACGATTTCTCTCGCATCGTTTGAGTTTTCTTCGCTTAGAAGGAAAAATTCCTTTGTCGCAGTCATCATTTCTTGAAAGCACGGAGTTAGACCACAATAGTTTAATTACAAGCTTAGAATCTGTACAAACATCAAACTTAACAATTCTCAAAAACGGCACGGATATCTTTGACGTAATTTCCCGCCGCTGCAAGTCCAACACGTTTGCCAATTGAGAGGGGGATACCACCAGGAGAGACAGCATGAGTTATGGTGGTAATTTCGCACCAGTTCTCTCCACTATCACAATCCAAGTCGCGAACTAAATTTGCACTAAGAAGCATTTCACAACGCGTTGCAGACGTATCTGCTGCTTCAGCCTTCCCATCAGGCGTTTCCCAAACCGATCGACCAATAGTGATATATTTTGCTTTTTCACCATCAGAATGGAGACGACGGGCGTGTAGTAAGATTCGTAGTTCAACGGGTTTTCTGACAATTGGTGGCTGAGTCTTACTACGAACGATTTTCGCCTCTCCCTGGATTCCAGTATTGGGACATTTATGAGGCTGGTTAACTCCTTTCGAAAAACAGTGCTCATCGACTCGTCCTAACGACATCTTATTGTATCGTTTGACGCTATTACTATCCAACAGTAGTTCAACAACTTGCAGTGCTGAGGTAGGAATTAGGCCCCGAGCTTTAACCATTGGGTATTCAGATCCATGACCATCATGAGTACAAGGTGCCGACCACACAAGTACATCTGTCCCAGACGCTGCATTTGGCCACGAACCCATCGGGCCCTCCGACTCAGCATTTCTTTTTGTGCGTTTGCTGAGAATTTTTTCAGTATCACGTACTGGGATCCAATTATCACTTTCATCCATTGCTGCCTGCAGACCCCTCTCGAACAGAGCATCAATTACTTCACTCAAATCGTCAGCGTGAAGTGACCGCAGCAGCTTTGAATCAGATTGATTTGCAATGCTAAGGTCATGAGCTCGAATGAAAGACTCTTGTTTGCAAAAAGTGACTCTGATTTCATTCTGCTCTCGATGTACTGCATCTGGACTGTTTTGTTTCTCGGTTCCATCAAAAGATTCCAATGTCGATGCGGCAGTGCTAGAAGTTTCACTGGGAACCGTGTCGTAGATCGACGGAGAAACGTCAATGTTGTGAGGTCTGCTTCTTTTGGAGATAGTGTTTTTCGTTAATGGGGTTGCATCCACGTCGACTCTACGGTCATTGGTCTCCGTGAAGATGGGCTGGATGATGTCTTTGTCATCGATCTGGGACGAAACCGATTCAAAAGAAGCCGTACTTCGAGGTGTAAAACAGGCATCACTTTCTTCGCCGTCCACTAAAGATGAAGTGGGGGTCAAGAAATGCAATCGATCGGATGACCCAGAACGCGTTGAACGAGCACTCGTATCCCCTTCAGAGAAGGAATAAAATGAAAACTTTCCCGAAGACATCCCTCCCCGCCGCTGTGAAAGGTTGGAGAGCCCTATCTCTACTTCAATTGCAGCACGCTGAAGTTCACCGAGTTCAAAGTTTGCAGAGAGTAAATGTTCATGAGCCTTTGTTAATTCGTTATGTGTAGCGACAAGACTCCTTTCCAGCGAGAGAATATTGGAACGAATAGTTGTAATCTTAGACCGAAGAGCAGGGATGCGATTGTCCAGGTTTTGTGCTTGGTCTGTCAATGACTCTCCACTTAAGGTGTGTGAGTTGATAGATTCATCTTCCGCAAATGAAGAAGTTGATGCCAAAGATTTCCTAGACGAATTAGATAACTTTGAATTTCCAGAACCCTTGTAGCCTACAAGTTTTTTCAATGACTTGAGAGCTGAGCTTCTCTTCTTTTTCTTCTTTGACAAATTGCTCACCATGTCATCATCTCCCTCAACAATCGTGTCTATTTTGAGCACATTCGACGATTTCGAAGTGATGCCATTTCGTGATGTCGGCCCCAATCTAGAGTATTTATCACAGCAATGCGAGTCCACATTTCCCCGCTCTGAAAGATTTGAAGATCGGAACACGGCGGGAGGAGAGTAGTAGGCTGCATCAGAAAAATCGTCATCCGTTAGAGAAATCGATTCGCCCACCAGTATTGAGTTGTCTGAAGCTACACCATCATCGTCTGCTGCCGCCGCCGCTTTGGCGCGAGGAGACGAATGCCTGGATGAACCTAATGTTGCAGAACTGCGGGGCAAAGCGATGCGTTTCCCCCCAATAGAGGTTTGCCCATTAGTGAAGGAAGATTGATTATGCAACTGTGTCGATACCGGAATGGTCTGAGGTATATCAAAGATAGCTTGAAGAAGAGGATCAACAGCAATGTTCAATTTTTGCTGCGACCTGGCCTTAGCTCTGTTCATTGCTAAAATACCAAGGGTACGAATGATCCAGCATTCGAGACAATGATACTTCTTATACCGATGTTAGATTCACCAACTCTGTGCGGCAACACGCAAGGCAGGACTATGGTACTGTCGCAGACCAAAGTAGAAATGAAAAATGACACTTCCCCTGGAGGAATGCCTCGTGATGTGGATTCGCAATGAAGAATACGTGACGGCACAGGTGGCACGCACATTGCTGGTAAAGGGATACTGAGATGACCGTAGTGCGCATTTCAGATACCTTTGTGGGATTTTTGATTTTTAGGCGATTCTACTGAATTAACTGTATACAATACCAGAAATGGCCACTGTTGGTAAATTTGACAGACTCTCCAGCAATAATTGCTCAGTGTCATCATTGGCATCTTCTTGAACAAAGTAGGTTTGACAGAATGATGCTGGATCATGATCTGAAAGATTTGGATGGTGTCGACAATGGACAATTCATCTGATAAGGAACCAAAGTCCCTGCCAAAGTACAACGTATCAATGTCATCACCTGTTCCAGTTCCAGGTATAACTAGGCATCAGACACAGAGTTCTGTGCAATGTCAAAGATGATGTCATGTGCCATACTCATGGCAACACAACAACATCAGCAGAGGTACTGGAAGCAAGTACAGAATAAAGGAAGACAGCCAGTAATTGAGAGAAAGAGGAAAACAAGAAGGAGGTGTAAGCACAAGATACCAAGGAGGATGAGGATGTGAGTTCAGTGTGACTGCCTCATGGCATCAGCTTATGAGGAGGAGGAGACTATTGCCCCAAATCAGTGAGTGACATGTTTAAACAACTTGATGGAACCTGAATTGAACACATTTGACAAACTGACTTCTGCATAATAATAATTCATTTTTGTACTTATTTTCCCCTTGTCGAATGCATCTAATCACAAGAATTCATCAAATCAATCATCAACAACGAGGTCAACCAAAAACATGAAGATGAGGATCTTGCATTTGCTCAATCAATCAAGATGATGAATGTACAACTCCTGACACAAGTTCCTGTCATAAAGGTAGTGTTGAAGATAAATCAGATGTAAATCATGAAGGTCACCTCAGAAACAGAAAGTGATAATGAGAAGGTGTTTTGGGGCAATCGTTAAACTTTTGGGTAACATTATTTATTTCTACTGCTTCATACACAGAAAAAATGCTATCACACTAAAACATTCTCAAAAAGCATTGAGATATGTAAGAAGTCTCGAGATCATTCCATAGTCAGAACCATGTGAGAAATGCAAAACAAATCTAGAAGAAAACCTACTTTGTGCAATGATTTATCCTACTACAACATCAGTTGCTTGAGATGTCACAACAGTTTTTCTTCAAGGTACATTGATTTTATCATGGTATGACAAACAAAGGACCAAGAATCAAATTCATCAACACCAGAAAACTAGGACCCAATGCCTACAAATGCAAGCTTGATGATTTCTTCAAGAGGGATACATTCAATAGGGGTACATTCATGGGCCACAAAAGGTATAAAGTGTCAAATTAAGGATCCAAAGTCCTTGATGACTTTCACCTAGTCCAATCATCCATTTGAACACCTGACCTTTAGAACAAAGCTAAATTTAATATGATAATGTGTTTGGTCACCAATCTGTATTATTCACTTGAATCTCACAGTAAATTCACAAAAGACACTCAAGAATTCATGTTGTACCTATACTAAGGAAAGTAATGAAAATTGATGCTGCTGAGTGTTATTTCATTAATGGCTTTCTATTCTGGTTCCTGTGGAAAAAAGTTGCCAGAAAAGATGGAATCTGACTTTCTTGCACAGTGGGTTTTCACAATAAGCTATAAGCTGCATCTGGATGAAAATCATATTTGCAAAAATTCAAAGTGTCATGGATGGCCACAACTGCATATGTTAATCTTGAGATACCCTTCAATGGAAATGCTCTGTCACTGTATTGCAAAGCTGTGATAGTGTTAATTGATGGTTTCATGGCACCAAGTCCTAGGTGATGACATCATGTTCCATTCTGTTGACTAAAGATTGTATGAGTTAATTTGATTCTCATATTGAGTTTGTGTGTTTTATAATACTCCAAATTGCCTAACAGCAACACACCTTGCCAACATTTGTGCAATCAATCTACCATGCAATTGTGTCGTCAGAAACTGATTCTGAGTTGTAGAATTCCTCTTCCCTCACTTATCCTCTTGTCTTTATTTGGCAGTAAGAACATCTCTGAAACAAAACTCCCCACTCAAGGTTTGCTTCACAGGCAACAAAGCACATTTTCATAGGTAATATCTTGAACTTAAATTACAAGCAGTGACACTGCAATGCATGTTGCAGGAAGTACATACAACTTTTCTCTTCTGTAAAAGTAACTCCTTACAATTGTTTTCTCCAGATGTGAGTGCTTTAATTAAACCTTTTCTCCAGGCATAATGCAACATAGTGTCATCTTTATGGTCATGAATATCTGCTGCATTGAATTTCTTCAATTCAACTAACTTGTATGTCATAGGACCTCTATTTTTCTACTGAAAGAGACCTAGTATTTTTACTGCACAATGTGATCCCCTTGTGGACTGAGAAAACTTCACCACTGCTAATCATACAATTCTGAACCAAACAAGCTGAAAATACACCTAAAGATGATCAACCTTGAGTCTCCACATTCCGTCCTTGCCTCAGTGTAACAATGTATGGTGTGCAAGTCTAGTAATGAAATCAGTTGCGCACCCATAATTGCATGATGAAGCAAGATGCCCAAAACTTGTATTTGTCTGTGTTTGCCCACTCAAATGCAACTTCTGTTTTTTGTCATTTGATTTTTCATGCATTTAAATTTGCCCTTTGTTGTCACACTTTTTATGATGATGTCAATTGATGGAATTCATTTCATCAAGCTTGCTTTCATACTCACTTGTGAGCTCAATTTCATCATACTTTGGACATATGTGTTTGTTGAATTGACCGATGTTAAATTGAAAAAATCTCCAACTTTACATCCTGAATACATATTTTTCATTGTTTCTTTCAATGAACTGCTTCGCATCTCCAAACATAATGTCTATTTGCTCTTTTCACTGCTGCAATACTTTGTGAAGTCCCTTGATCTCCCTCACAGTCATAAAGAATATGACAATGCCTATCAGTAACTCTTGTTGACATACTCCTTGAATGATGTGCTAGGATCAGCAAGTGGCAATCCATGAAAGATATTCAATAAATCATAATAAAAATCTCTTTTCCCTGCTCTTGATTTTCTTTGATCAATACTAAGTCCACCAGTGACACCAACCTTCATTCACATGAACTTCCAGAGATTTTTCAATCCTCACCATGATATTGATGAATGTAATAGCGAATAATTGGTCTGCACATAGGTTCAGCTCCAATTAAATCATCACATTTGCATTAACAGTCTTATGCTAAACAAGTAGCATTATTGGAGATGTAGTGGACTGCATAATTTATTCTTTCTAGCCATATAATTAATCACTGGGATGATGTATGGCTTCAAGGTGACCACACTTCCTTACTGATCCCTCCATAGAATTCATCCCTCATCAGAACATTCAATGATGAAAATATAACTCCACACATATCAGTAGGGTCTTGAAGATTTTCCTGTGTGATTTGTCTTCCTGTTGGATCCCTGTGCTGATAAGTCTGGTACTATTGTACAATGCTTCCACATATTGACCTTTTTCACAGTATTGTTATTGATTTTACCAAGAGTGAGTCCAACTGGTGTAACACAAATGACAATCCAGGTCATTATGGGATTGTCTATGTGGAAGATCAGCTGTGACGGATGGACTGTTGAAGGTTCATGCTGTCTAGGACGAGAACTATTTCAATGAATCTCTATCCTGTAAAACAAAGATCATTTGTATGTTCTTCAACTGTTGTTGGTTCAAGTATTTCAATGACCTTTGATGTTATTTTCTCGGTACCATTGAGTAAGCTAATTACAACAGCCTTCAGATTTAAAACACAAATGGTGATTTTTCCTTCATTGCTGGAGGTGACTGATAATTTGATGAGTTTTCAGAGAATATTTGTTTGTCATCCCAACACCATGAAATGCGTCACTTTTTCATGTCGAAATCCTAGTCATTGTCAGGATGAAAACAAATAACTTCTTGTCTACTTTCTGTCAAAAGAAAAGTAAGATCAAATATTGATATCAGTCTTTGAGATGGTTGTACCTAATGTTTTTGTCTCCTCATGATTTCTCTTTAGCTTCCGCTGTTGTAGCTGTGATTGTGTCATACAATATATCTTTGAGTGATTCCTAAAAATTCTACGGCAAATTCTGCATCAATGATTTTGTCATTGCTATCATCATTCATCATTGGTATTGATAAACATCTTTCAGAGATGGCTATTAGTGGCTGAGTACCATCTACGGGAGGACCGATGGTGCCCTAGAAGGATGGCCAATAGGGGAGAGAAAGTGTTGCTGTGCATGAGAACCCTGTGGGGGTGATTTGAAGACATGGGGAGGACATCAGGCATGTATGTTACAAAAGCAATGGAGAAGGCATGTACAAAGTTAGCTTTGTTGATGTTTGTGTACAGATGCCACCATTCTATTTCTATGATTAGCATGATGGCCTGGTAATATAATACAGTCGATTGTCTTTTTACAGTAGCATATGTCCATATATATACACGTGATGAACAAGGCAAATTCCATGATGTGATAAGTCCTTCTACATGTCTGGTCAGTCTTTGACCAGTCAATAAAAACTTCATGGATGGGTTGACGTAAATGCAATACATTACAATGTCATACTAGACCACTTCCTCAGATACGAGTAAGTAAGCTTTCTTACTATGAGAGGGCTCTGAGATTTTTAAATGATAATCATCTATTAATACTTGAAGGTTAAAAATGACTGTGATCTCTTCATAATTCTGTGACATTGTGTCTATTTAAAACCAAACAATGGTGGACTAAAAGCATTTTTGCCCTCTAAATCATCTGAAGTGAGTTAGAACATGAACCTGAGAACTCACTTACTTCAAGTACTCCAAAATTGCCATGCTGCATGGCGTGCTACTAATATGGCACACTTTCAATCTCATTGTCACTATCATGATGACAAAAATAATAGTTTGCAGCCACGAGGACAAGGTTGCTTCAACACAGTCAATCCTATCATGTCTTTTGGTATAGCCCATTACCCGATTCAAAATAGAAGAAGTTACGCTGCAATGCAAGAGAGCCTCTGCAAAAAGCGGTCATAAGTACTTGATTGTGTGATGAACTAAATTTGTAATATTTTGTTTAAAAAAATAAACCAGCTGTTTCATCAATCAATGTGGCTGATTCGCTCGAGCGGAAAAATGAGCTTTTCTAGAATAATAGGGAATAAATGATGTGTAAGCTTCATTTACAACAAATGAGCCTCACTGGATTGTGCAACAACGAGATGAAAAGAAGACACCACAACACAGTTTATGATGTGTTTCAATTAATATCTAGTTACTCTGGCATCATCTCCACAGGCTTCAAAATGCAAATGCCAGTTATGCACGGCGTTCATTCCATAATGAAAAGTATAAATAGTTACATATCCAAGATTTAGGGATCAATCCTCATCATCCAAAAATAGTTCTTCGAGCTCCCACTCTTCAAAATCTTGCTCAAATTCTTCAAACACCGCATGGAAAAGACAAGCTGGCTTTCCAGTTTTACTAGATATGAATCCAGGATTGCCTTCACTGTCAACATCTGCCTCTGAAATCCAACCAATTACAGTACCGACAGAGGGCCCATTTGGAATGTCATGATTGTCTGCTGGCGGAGTCCACTGAATTCGGCGAGAGATAAATGGATGGCCCATTGTGCGCCAAGGTGGATCACCTTCATCAAGGGAAACATCATGAACTTGCGGGTCTGGCGACATTGCTTCTTCTACTTCCTCCTCCTCCTCATCGTCTTCCTCCTTTACTAATTTGCGCTTTCGACCCCTGGCGGTTTTCCCCTTCTCTTTTGTTGTTGGCTCAGACATGTCCACACCAGCTGCAGCAAAAGCCTTCTTTTTCGAATCAAATGTTTCCCCCTCCGGAGATTTGATAGTCCATTTGAAATCGCCGCGTTTGCGCTCCGACTTGCGTGCGCCCCACCCGTCGCGAAGACCAAGTTCCGCAGCAAGCGACAATTCCTCAGTAGAGTATTCTTCGACTGCTTTCTTCGCCTTACTCGTCTTGCCCCCCTTTGTTTTACCACCCTTTCGTTTTTGTGCCTTCGGTGTTTCCACAGTTACATTTACTTTAGACTGTCGCTTTTTTGGAGTTTGCTTTGTAGACTTCTTCTTTTGCTTTGTTTTGTTAGTTGCACGAATGTAATCCTCACGAACATTCGATTGCACTGCATCATCGGCGTGATAGTGCACAGAGTATCTTAACGAGCCAGAGCCATGGAATTAAAGAACACAATTCAGTAGCAAAGACAGTGAACAAAACACACCCCAGATATTTGAAGATCAGCATCAAAAGCAGTCAATATGAAACTAACCTGATATCATCTTCATAGTCAACTCGCTTTAAAATAGTGGCCTCATACCATTCACACTCCTCCACGTCATCCTCCTCGTCTTCGACATAAAGAACTTCAACCACATCTCCCTCCTCAAACTTGGGCTCCCTGCCCTTCAACTGCCCTCCCCGATTCTTATGAGACGTACTACAATACTCCTTATCATCGTAGTCATCGTCATTGTTATCATGAATAACATCATCGTACTGCGGACGCCAAGGGAACTTGGATGCCGCCACCAACGCCGCAGCATGATTGTAATACCCATCCGGCTGCGTCGCAGGGTCCCCCGCATAAATCCTATCCTGAACCGCGGTAACGGTGTGAACTCCATCGTCTCCATGATGGACCGTCGCCGCTCCCTCGGAGGCCATCATGCTTTCGGCGAGGGACGCCGGGATGGGAACTCGAATGAGCGTTCGGACGACTCGCCATCCGGGAGGGTAGCCCATGGCACGAGCGAGACGCATTTGAGCCGTGTCGTCGTTGACTGTGCAGAAGTGTTCCCATTCTTCGAGGGTGGAGGGCGTCGGGCGCCGGAGGTTGGCAGCCATGGCCGTTGAGTGCTAATCGGATCTTTTGGCCTCTTCTTGGCCAGTGTGTGAGCCCTATGAGGCCCTAGGGGTTTACATTCGGGTCTTTTTAAAATGTGTGCCCTCTAAATGAGCAATGGTATGATACGTAGAGGTGTCATCAAAGGGCCAAGCAGGGCCAACCCTGGGCCAAGCTGAGACAAGTGACCGCGCGAACCAAGATCATGACACATGTGACACAAGAGACACAAGCAGCAAGCGGAAAAGCTCGGAAAAGTCAAGAGAAGAGAGACCAAAAATTCCGACGAGTTCTTCTCATCGAAGATGACAACTATGTCTTGAAACAAGCCACACAAAGGAAAGAAAAAGAGAGTTGCCAGACTAGACGTCAACATCAATAGCAATGCTTGTCTAAGTTTACCCATGTTAGACAACGCCGGGCATGATGTTTTAGAGCTGTGACACTGCTGTGACAATTGAGATCGGTTGCCCCGGTGTCATGAGACTCAATCAACATTGAAGTAAACTCACTAACTGTCCAGAGGGGCGGTGCAAGTATGAGCAGTGACCACTCGAGAAACGCCACCAACGGCAAAGCTAACAATCATTCGACGAGAACCATGGGCAGCAGAACACAAAACACCGCCAACAACAGCAAAAGTACTTCCCAGAAAAAGCATGAAATGGCCTACCACTACGCAGGAAAAGTCCACGTCCGCGGTCTGCTACGGCGAGTCTGGCGACCCCGCTACCTGGCACTGGGAGACGACGGCTACCTACGATACCACGAATCCATCCCTCCCATATTCCAGCAGCCGGGCTCGCAATACAATCACAACATGTACAACATGGCTCATCACACGCACCGTCCGAAATCCGTACTTGCCATCCTCGACGGGGCACGTACAATTAATCCATACTCGGTCGTGGATCAGCATGTTGCGTTGCCGCAGGGGGTGCATGGGTTTGTCTTCCGAGGTCGGCCTGTCGAATTGAGCATGTCTACTGGGGCCTTCGGCAGGAACAGTTCCGTGAGAGATGCAGTTATAGTCCCTCCTCGTCCAGAGAGCAAAAAGCATTCGAACAAGAACGAGCCTGCAAAAGCTGTAGTGAATGCGATTTTCCCAAAGGGCACTTCTCGACGGAAAACGGCGCAAAAGTTAGCCAAGGCGGCAATTAACCCTGATGTTTTGTGCGGAATCGGCCGAAACTGTGAGAGGGGTCGTGGTAGCCCTGACTCATCGTCGTCCTCTCTGATGGGGTACGAACAAGCTATTCTCGATGGCGAAGATTCAGACTCATTAGGAGATATCGTTGATCAATGTCATTCCTTCAATGGACTTTCGAGTAGCGCCCCCAGCCATTTGGAAACTGGCAGTCAGAGAAAGACAATCCAAATTTATTGCAGGTTCACGTACAGGCGGCGTCCATTCAGTCACGTGAATATCTTTGTGCAGTATCTACGGCGGCAGAGGCGGAGTCCTGGGTAGTTGCATTAAGTTGGGCAGCAGAGCGCCGGCGCATGAATAAGGAACAGAAACGAATGGGCCGTCATGAAGCGATTGGTGCTAGTCAGAAATTTAGCTCTCTCGGGATTGGAATCGATGATAAACTGATTATAATGGGGACGGTCGATGAGATTGGTGCAAGTGAGATTGGTGGGTATGGTGGCGATAGTAAAGAAAGCTTGGCTTCTACTGAGGACGGTTGGTGCAAAACCGATCCCGACAAGAGGTTGTCAGATAATGCTAAGGAAGAACAACCAGCAACTCAAGGCGAACCAACAAAGCTATCTGAACTGCAAAAAACTGCGGAGTCATCCTCGTCCTTTCAATCCTTTTCCATGGTTCCAGTGGAACCTTCTTTGGCAGTAGACAATGCGCAAATAGACAAACGTGGCAAAATCGATACAGTCGTCACGCCCACACCAAAAGCGAAACATTTGCTCGACTCTCTACCGCACGAAAAAGAAATTTCTCCTCCTAAGTTGTTTGAGGAAAATCGCTTGTCGAAATTTGGCGCCGGTGCAATAATAGTTGTTACGAAGGTAGACAAATTTCAACTACGATGCAATACATCAATGCATAATGCAATACCCATTCCCCTGCCTGGGGACACTCTTGACATCAACTATGAAATTAACTTGCTCATACTGAAACATTGCCAGATCAATGAAGTCACTGCCGATGCGAATGAAGGGCGAAGAAATAATGATACAATGCCAGCTAATTTGGAGTTTTACCCGCAATCAATTGAGGAACGAACAATATACAAGTCAATTCAAGAGATATCAACACTCATCAATGATTTAAAGCTGGAATTCGGAGAAAATGACGGCCGCGAAAATAGTTTAAGTGAAATTCTATCCTGTAAATTGGACACTATTCAATTATTGGAGGAACTCGAATCACAATTGTTGGCGGGATTAACCTTTTGTCAAGAAACGGACACGGCGGGACTTTTGACGAGCATTTCAGATATAATCTCAGCACACAAAGCCGTTCTATCAACTGTTAGGACAGTGAATCGTGCCATGCGATATCTTTCAACAAACAATGCGGTTTGCTCTTCGCCGCGTTTCCAGGACTTCTTGTGCCTTCGGCAATTGAACTCACCTCAAATACCGAGAATCGTCAACGGGAAGCCGAATACAAAAAGATACGAAGGGAGCGTTGATCAAATAGTTCGAGCATGGCTTGCTCAACAAGATAGACCGTCGTCGATTGACAAATTTCTATTATGTCTAGCCGTTACATTGCGTCACCCCTTTGGTGGGCCAGTGTTTTCAATGATTTCTATATGGGCATCACTGCGTTGCATCAGCATGTTTTGCTTTATGGTATCGAACGCCCCTCTTGTCATCTCAGTCCCAGTCGAAACATACGTCACGCTTATTGCAGCGTCGTTTTTTTATGGACTCTGGCATTGGAAGGGCTAGCTCTCGGCGTGACATCAGTGTGCGTGAATTGAAAAATGCGGAGTCCAGGCACGGTAGACCTGAGCAAAAGATTTCAAAGAAAACATCCGCTTTGCCATGTGACCATTTGTCAGACAACTTGGCCGATGGCTGATGATGATGATTCTACTGTTGTGGATGATATGATGTTGGACACAAATGATGCACTCATGTTACCTGAAATCGTCTCCTCTGCCCCAGAGCCTTACGTACTTTCATCTCCATTGCCAAAATTCCCAGAGAACAAAGGAATATCGTGCTGGTCAAAACCCGATCACAACATCTTCATGGTCAGGAGCAAATCTTACCTGGTAGACAGACTAAAAATGCCATCGTCTCCGGCAGTGTTTGATTGCAGAGGTGTTGACATTTGGTTGACTGATAACGCGGAAAGAAATATTTCCGCGACACCCTTCAATGCTGGGAGGGAAACTGCACGAAGAGGATACATTCATCGTGAACTTCCTACTTCCATTTGCTAACTTTGTTGCATACTTCACTGTCAAACAAGTGGAGCAAATGCCATGCAATGTCGCCAAAGTGTGGCAAGCTTTTGTCAAAGGTGACCAAGAATATCGAGATGGAAAGTTGAAATTGCTCCCAGTTGTCGTCGATGGGCCATGGATTGTTAAGAAAGCAGTTGGACCAGGGACTTCGCCTGCAATGATTGGCAGAGATCTTCCACTTCAGTACTATTTTACAGAACCAACTTTGACAACGAAAGGGGTGTACGAGGTCGATGTTCTTGTCACAGCTTCTCGTATTGCGAGAGGTATTTTGAATGTCGTCAAAGGCCACACAAAATCTCTTACGATTGCGTTTGCCTTTATTATTGAAGCTGCAGAACAGGCAGAGCTGCCTGAAACGGTACTCTGTGCGTTTCAAGTGCATTCTTTGCATCTTGAAGACTGCCCTCGTCTTCCTGACCACCTGCTCGGAGATCCATGTGATTAAACATGCAAATTTAGACATAATAACATTCAACAGTTAGTTTACTCCTTGTGAATTGTGGGTTGTGAACCCGACCACAGTTACAAAAGAGCAATGAGCGGCGGTATCACAAGAGCTCCAACAACTCCAGTGATTGCGGTTCCAACAACAACGCCGTACTTAGCGTTCTGCCATTGTTGCATTCTTTTCACTTGTTTTGCTTTCTTTTTAAATACACTGGACATCTGCTCAAGTTGTTCCGATTTTTCCTCGAGGCTTTCTATTCTCTCCCCCCTCTCCAAGATGTTTGTTATGTTGCTAGCCATAATTGCCTTTGTTTCGTCTACATGCTGACGTAAGATTGAGATTCGACCATCTCTCTGGACGCTTTCCATTTGTTGTTGAAGAGTCGGTGCAAAGGATGGCTGAGCCGACAGCAGCCCTCCTTGTCTCCACCATGGCATATTGCGCAATGGCTCTGTCACGTAAACGAGTTTTGTTAGGAAGGCTTTAGCAAGATCTTCCGACAAATCGCTCGGTTTATACACGCAACAAAACGTCCACACCAAAACATCAGAAGAACAATCATCGATTTCTGACGTGAACTCGTGCAGGTGGAATTTAAGACCGCGATAAGTGCCACCTCTCAGCGACCTTGTCTTTTCCCATCCTCCCGTTGGCTTCATCTTGTTGATTTTCTGTGCAGTTTTTATGACGTTTCCAGAGCCATCGTCTTCGCCAGCTTCTGCGAGGATAATGCCGTCCCTTGAGACACAAGACCACGCGATTGTCATCTCGAGTTATTTCAGCTGTTGAATTCAAAATTTAGTAGTCTGTGCAATAGGTGTCACTTGTCTCTTAAGAAAGATTTGTGATAACGAAGCTTAGACCTATTTCTTTCGGGCCAAGGGCTGGCTCACTCGAAAATCAATAACACAGCGTCATACGTAAGCTTCGTAAAGAAGAACATACTAAAATTTTAAGCGTTCTGCCTTTACAAAAATTATTCTTGTGTACGAGTATCCTCCGCCTGCCTCCGCTTCTTTCGTGGAATAAAACGTCTCGTGATTTCAGAAGCCATATCCATCAAGTTCACAGATTCAAATAGATCTTCACCCGCCTCTTCATCGTTAGGGAAAGTTGGGAAAGATGCCGCATAACTATTCATTGGCTCGCCTTGGCGTGGCGGTAGTGATCGATTTCTCTGCAATGAAAATGTTATATTTTCCTTAGGCAGCTTGTGCAGACGCCGATTTCCATGTACATACGCCGAGACATCATCACTGTTATAGCCAATGATATCTGCAGTGTCAATGATGGACTCAACTAGACGTTCGTCATTGTCATGGAAAATGAAGTCACCAGAACCAAGAGAGCCAGGATACACATGGTGATTTTTCAGTAGATGCCCTAATGATAACTGACTATTTAATTGACGAGGGACCCGAAAGAGATGGAATGATGACCCGCTGGGAATGTCGTGGGCTTTCATAAACGATATTGTAGATCGGCTGCAAAACGCGACTTTCTGAAATGTGGGTTCCAATGTAGACGTCTGGTTGTATACATTGCCAACAGATGAGAAGTCGACATTGAAGGGAAAGTCAATTGGAATGGTGGATTTCGATCCCCGAAGAACGATGCGTTCGTTTGTGTAAGATTTGGGTGGTCTTAAAACAATGGACTCGCGCCAGGTTGAGGACACGATTGCAACGGTCGTGTTCCATACAATTCTTGTGCTCGCGCCAGTCTCTCGCACTCTTTCCATGATTTCGACGAAGAAAACCTGGCAGTCAAAATGAAGCTTTGCAATGCGAAACCATGTTTCAACTACAGTTGTTGTGATATCAATGTCTTTAGCCCATTGTAAAAGAACAATACGCAGTCGATGCCAACCCATTGCAGCAATATATTGTGTTCGCGAGAGGATCTTGATCTGATTTTGAAGGTATCCTTCCCTGAAGAGCAGACCACGAACGCATTGATATTCAAATAGCGATAAGTTAGTCCATGACAAGCGTGACGTGTCTACCCAACGAGAAAGTTTTTGACCCATTCGGGAAACCGACACTAACATACAAGGAAACATGCCTCGATACCAGTTCGAGATCTTGTGCTTCACGAATTCCACGGATGCAAAAACCAATACTAATCCTACTATTATGATCCCGTGCTTTATACCAACGGCAATTCTTGTCAGCCCTTCATTTGGTGATACCTCATAACCTCTGTCTCGAGTTTCGGCTTGATGCTCTGTTTTAGCAATTGCATGTAAAGGTTCGTTCTTTTCTCCTTCGGATATCAGCACATGCGCTTTGCACAGGCATGAAAAATAATTGGAATCCGCATCATCCGGATTACATTGAATTTGCTCACTACCACAAACGCCTTCATCGTTACCTCCATGGCTGTCACATGCTGAAGCTGCTTGTAGCTGGGGTGTGGGCGAGTCGTACGATGAAGAAGTTGAATCATCATCATGAAATTCGCACGCGACTTCTGTCGCCAGACTAGAGTGCAGGCGAGAGGTCTCACGGGCTAACTGTTCTAGATGAAGAAGGTAGTCTCCATCGATAGCTTCCTTGCCAAGATCACATTCGACAACCCCACTTTGTTTTCCGTCGGGCGTGACCATTGGAGTAGAATGAGAAGCACCGGAGTCGCCTGAATTGATTCCGCATAATATAAGCTTGAAGGGAGATGCTTCGTCATTATCCTTATGACAGTCAAGGCGCATGGGATCTGAAATGAAATGTTGGGTTCGATCGCCTGATTCGTTATTCTGAGACAACAGCATTGCTTGTGAATCGGATACCGATGAAGCGTATCTTTTGTTCAAACGCAGTAACTCGCGCTTTGTCGAAGCTCTCACTAGAGGCAGTGCATTGTGTTGAGTAATCCCTTTGCCTTGGCTGTTTGCTTCTGATGCAATTGTTGGTGTCGGAATGTATTGTCGCTTTAAAAAATTCTCTAACTGCAGTGACCTAGACAATTTTATATCTCTCTGTTTTCGCGGCAATTTATGCCGTTGAGCTTCAGCTAGATTTTCAATTCGTTTCATTTGCAGTTGCTGAAATGTTAATCCGTTGAATGACGACGACTTGATTCGGTATCGTTTGTGATCCATGTGAATAGTCTGCGATATTTTTTCATCGTGGTTTCTTTCGATGTTAGCGACAGGTGACAATGGGCCTCCTTTGCTTCCACTAATAGTGCGATTTACAGAGGCCATTGATGGCGGCCTCTCTCTGAACGATCGCTGGCAGTTCTCTATCTCAGGGGCTGCGTTCTCCATGCTGGCGTCCTCGCGTTCATCATTATCAGTCGACACAATGATACTAGACGCAGAGCTCTGGGGGGTGGTAATGTCATTATGTGTTTCCATGACAGCAAAACGGAAATGCCGCAGCGGACCTTAATGCAGTTGGCGAAGCGCTCGCTTCAGTGCTTATAAAAGGTCGGCTGGGTCTCTCTTAAAAAGTGCACCGATGGTGGTTGCCAACGAGCACAATTATATTAGAGACACGACGCAAACGAGAAGTCCCTGTCCATAGCCATAAAGTCAGCAACCCAAACAGGCTAATTCGTTCTTGATGCGTTCAATTGAAATGCGTCAAATAATTGTGATGGGTGATCCATGGGCTAGACGATGTATGGTATTGTATCGGATGGTACAGTACTGTACAATTGTATTGTAGCAATTGTAACAGAATTGTAGCGTATGGTACGTGTACGCGTCATAATAATGCAGGTAGGCGTGCACGCGCCATACGGCAGGTGCGTCACATTTTGATGGGCTACTTTGATTTTCAAAATCGCGCTATCTTTTAGTTGAAGGAACCCAGTCTTATTTAGCGATTCTTCATATTCCTGTATGCTTAAGGTACTATAAATTTAGCGAGTTGTCTGTTCTAGACCGATCTTGACCGGTAAGTCTGCGAACATTATTTGACTCTATGCGATTATCATTATTAATTTGTATGTTGGTATTGCGTTGGTTGTACAATAATTCCTTTTGTATTTGTTACACGCAAGAAGACAAGTTGAGATGGTACTGTTACATCAACAAAATGCACTTCATAATAAAAAAATAAAGAAACCTATTCTGTTGGCTTGACAAACTCTTAATCACCTGGCAGGCACTCCTCCACTTTGGCAGTCTACATCCTAATCAAGATGACCCGCATTCACTGTGCCATACTGATCCCTGTTAGCATGCCAACTTTTATAAGCACACAGACCATTTTCCAACGCGAAACACATTAGAACGATTACCCAAAATATTGATATGAATATCCAGGATCGTATACGCCTTTTCCTCTTAATCTCGTTGAAAGCAGCTGCAGTTGTTGGCGCGTACGTGGGTGTGCTCGTTGGTGGAGTAAGCAAAACAATAAAACTAACTTTGACTCCGTTCGCATCAAAATCATAATCAAATGCATTACTCAATGATTCCACAAGCGCAGATTTGGATTCTGATATCGATTGCTCTAGTAACAATTGCAAGGTGTACTCATCGATTAGACCCATTTCAATCCAAGGAACAGTGATTGTAAGGGTGACTGCAACAGTTCTCTCCCCGTTTGTGCCATCAGGAGAAAGGACTCCATAAACGTCCCCCGGCGTAACGCCCACAGTGACAGGGACCCCCGAAAAGTTCGCTTGGCTCCCAAGAAATTCTTGTACCGCCGTGGATACTTCGTCCACTCGGCTCTCGTTCCAGGTAGAATTGTCAGGGAAAGTGAAAAAAACAACAGCTTCTACGGTCAAGCTTGACCCAGGGCTTGACCCAGAAAGAATCGCGAGCAAATCATCAGTGGAACTTGACCACGAGCCAGAAACAGTTGGCACGGGGGTTGGTGTTACTTGTACTATTGGCGATGCAAAGCTGAGATTTGAGTGAGGTGATGCTTCATCTGAAGCAGTAATATTTGTAGCTTCGTCGCCGGCTTTGTCGAGACCTGCAGCAGAAGGCCGAAGGGAAGGGGTGCTGCTGACATTGATGCTAATGCTGGTGCTGGTCACCTCGACTTCCGTTGGAGTTGACGGCTGCGTCGCATTGTCCTTGAAGGTAACATTTGAACCACCAAAATCCATTTCGTTGAGATCTACACCCGAAGGCCGCGGCGAAGGCTCGGAAGTGACGATCAGGCTAGTGTTTGCGGCATCGATTTGCGACCCCGGAAATGCTGTCGCTGACTGAGAATGTCCACACTCAAACAACGTGGCAAGAACTAGTATGAAGACAGTACAGAATGCCGCCACCATGATGACTTGACATTAAAGATTTTAAGTCATTGAGCTCGAGAAAGCTCTGTTGCGGCTATTCTAGAACAGTTGTATAGTAGCACGGACCCGCGGAAGTAAAACGCAGGTCGGTAAAACACCAGGTTTCCTAGGTAGTCCAACGGCTGTCCAACTGTGCATAGTATTGTACAATAGCTGTATTGTGGTGTGAATGCTGTGTGAAGGTATTGTATGGTACAACTGAGGTATTGTACAACTGCAACACTGCAACACAGCTGATGTTCTAGAACAACAGTTGAACACCCATTGACGTGCCTGAACCCTATAGAAAGACCATGAACAGGACAAAATGTATGCGGCGGACCTCCTCAACTTCAAAAAAAATCTGATCGTGCCTCAACGGTGAACTGATAAAATTCTACCGTAACTACTGCAAGACAGGCAACTCGCTAAAAAAATCTTTTTAGCGAAAAAATCTTGGCGAGAGTTGTCACTTCAGTCACGACAAACGTATTCAGGTCGTCAGTTGGGTCGTCCGAGTCGTCAGTTACTTCTTGAACGGACGGCAAACGGTCGTCACATGGTCGTAACTGACGACTTTGGATGTCGTAACATGGTCGTCCGAGACGACTTTGGGTGTCGTAACATGGTCGTCACGGACGACTTTGGGTGTCGTAACATGGTCGTCACTGACAACTTTCGCTGTCGTAACATGGTCGTCCGTTACGACTTTCAAGGTAGTAACATGGTCGTAACTTACGACTTTGGTGGTAGTACGACACTGGAGGTAGTAACTTGTCGTAACTGACGACTCTGGCGGTCGTCACATGGTTGTAAACTGTTGTAAACAACATAGACGTGCCGTGCGGTTGCCGCTTAACTCGCAAGCTCTCGCAAGAGCTCGCAACAGCTCGCAACAGCTCGCAACGCATTGAGCTATGATATTGTTGAATTGGAAAAAGTATTGACGGAATTGTCTTTCACTAACGCAAGGCAACACAACCATCTTCATCACAAGCATAGAGTTACAGCGAATGTAAACAGTTGGCCTCTCGTGTTGGCTATCGTGTTGGCTATCGTGTCGTCGCCCTTTCGGAAGGATGTTCAACCTTCAAGACGACAACTCTCTCTGAAGAGAATCCTTCGATTCGGATGACAACAGCAAAGCTGGCATTTTTCCTAGTGACAGCTTGATCACGTCATTTTCAGATGCGCTGGCCAAGATTGTCATGCTGGAAGAGGAAATTAGGACTCTAAAGGAAGAGTTAATTGTAACAAAAAATGAGTCCAACTTTCATCGAACGAATTATCTCTGCCTTGAGCAAGAAGTCCAAGATTTAAAGCAAAATATGGCAGGAGAAGTTAGGGCAAGAGGCATCTCCACCCCCTCACGAAAAATTGATACAGCTAGCATTATTTCTCGCTACACAGTCCCAAAATTGGATGCCAGCATACTGACATCTGAAGACATTCTCTTTTACGGCTTGTGCTATGTTGGATTTGGGGAGGAACGTCAGAGGGTGGTGATGAAGACATCTGTAGATCGCTTCAAGGCCCATTTCGGACCGGAACCACGGTCTGTCAAAGATTTAATGTCTGATTTGTGCCAAGAGTTCCCTGATACATCATTTAAAGAACTTTTGATGGGTTTGAATTGGCTCAAATTGTATGATGTAGAGTCGGTACTTGCTGCCCGATGGAACTATGATGAATCAATATGCAGAGACAAATGTCGCGAAACTACCCGTCGAATTGAGTCCTTCAGAGAAAGATTAATTATATTTGATGCGAGCAGGTTTACGCCAGATCAAGTGCATATTATCTCAGTTGACGGTGTCAATTTTATCACCCAAGAATTTAGAGGAGACCCAGGCACGAAATGGTTTGACCACAAGAGCCATAGTTCTGGCTTGAAGTATGAATTTGCCCTTCCCTATGGGAAAATCATTGTGTTTGGATTAATGGACCTGATCCTGCTGGTCTACGTCACAACAAGGCTGTTTTCTGTGGAGCAATGAACATGAAAGATCCCCCTGAAAGTTGGGACAGAGATGCTCTGCTATTTCAAATCCCCGATGGAAAAAGGGCTATTGGAGATAGTACCTATGAAGGTTTACCTGACAAAGTTACAGTAAAGCGGCCTGGTCATAGTCAGGATGTTTTAGGTTCCTTTGTAGGGCTCAAAACAGGCAAGAAGCATATCATGCCCGGTTAGAAAACTACATCATTCTGTACCACCGCTTTCCTCATGGAAAGAACACTGAGGACAAAATGAAGCTACATAAAATGGTTGTGGGTGCCGTGGCAGTGATTGTAGAATATGATATGAAATATCATCCTCTATTTCGTGTATGCTAGATCAATTAACATCGATTGTCGATATCTGTTGACTTTACTAATTTCAATTGCGCAAAGCATAGCATAGATATTGATTGTTGGTGCTGTTAAAGTGTTTTTGGTTACCTTTCTCAGTTGTCTCTCCTCCGTGAGAATTCTAACAATGATTTGTTAAATGCCAATGACTGGTTCTGTGTGGCTTGGGGCCAAAGGGACCAGCTAGCTGATGACATTTTCTTTTTCGTAAGTGGGGGCATGGCAACATGATGTCTCTAGCTTAATGACAAGTTACGGTGGCTTGGGGCCAAAGGGACCTGGTTATTTTCTTCTTCATAAGTAGGGGCATGGCAAAGTGTGTAATATAAGCTTCAAGAACAAAGGAAAAGTATTGAGTAGCAAAACGCAAGGGGCTAAGGGACACTGTTGGAACTTTCTATTATAAATTTGACTCCCAATCGAACTTTATTTCATTTTTCAGCATATTGCTTCGCTTGCATCGAAAAATTCACTCATACTCCACATTTCTACCATCAAAACAGACTCCACATTGAAGCAAAAATTTTAATAATAAGTTTGTTTCATTCAAGCATGCTTCTCACGGATCCGACCTCAATGCATCTCGCTAAGCCTTTTATTCTCACATTTGTTCCTATTGTTGGCACCCTTGCATCCGTAATTATCACACTCCCGACACTTCCTCTTACGAATACCTTGAATCTTGAAGTTGTGCAATTGCCCGCCTTGAATATCATTGGACGCCTTGAATACCGTATTGGGCCCAGATTACCGAATTGGAAAGGAGTAGCAAAGGCAGCATTGTATGCAACATTCATGTCAGCAGGATTTACGTTGACATTGTAAAAGTAATTATTGTTGATTGTCGATGTTTCTGATGCTGGATAGTAGGGATATGTTGGTCAATGGAAGCAACTCCTCCCTTTGATACAGAGGTGCAATGATGAGATTGACACACTTTTCAAATCATGAACAAACGCATGAGACTTACATTGTCAACAAGAGGCATATTCTCTGCACCCCCCCAAGTTTTTCTTCAAGTTCCGTGATGTTTGTCTTTATTACTCAACTTCTCTTCGTATTCCTTGACAATTGCTTCAGTTCTGTGATGTGCTTGTCTTTCTTCTCCATGATCAGACTCGCTTCAGCTTCAACTTCCTTGGTTTTCAAGGTCCTTGATGAGCTCGCCTTGATTGACTTATCTACTAAATGCCCAATTCTGTCAATAAGCATGTATTCCTTGCGCTTCTGTTGCAATAGGGAGGCTTGACGTGAGAGAGTACACATAAAAACCGGCGCTATGCACCAACGCAGATCAAAGCAAATCTTACCTGCATAAACATCTTCATATTGAAAGCATTCATTGTTTTGTGAAAAGAAAAGTTTCAAGGCTCTCCTGAATAGGTGCGGTAACTTTTGCTTCACTTTCCTTCTTAGCTAATCTCACTGTGTGCTGACTGTCCGAAAATTTCTCAATCCTTTTCCTCATCGTAAGACTCATGCGGAAAACACGCCCACAGAATATTGGATGCATCCTTCTCCACAGCCTTATAGAATTCTCTAACATTTGAATCCTTTGCCTCGGCGAGACCTCACCGAATATTCACATATACCAGCACTCTCCTTCCTTTTTCTGGCAAAGCGGATGAAGCGGGTAACTATGATGGCGTACTTGTCGGACGGTGATAATACTGTTTCTAATTCTTGAAAACAGAGAATCATCGCCATTCGACTCATTGTTTGATGAAGGAGACGCCTTGTTAGGATGATCACGCGTGCAGAAGGGGTGGAGTGGTCAACTGTGGGCCATTTTGTGAGATTTTATGGTAGTTCTTACAGAAAATAACGGCAGCGCAGGCGGGCCGCTCTCACTGAGAGCGAGTGAGGTCTCGTTGTACACTATGGTATGATATGGTACTCTAACTACGATACTGGAGAGTACATGCAGGAGTTTTGAAACCCGTGCGCACAACGCATGTCATGTGAATAAAACGTTAATATTGTTTGAAATAGATCTAAAATCACGGCAACAACATGATATTTTTTAACGTAGATCCCACCCTATCTCACCATTGCAGGTGGAACCTGCTACTAGCTGGGTGGGACTGCATACACACCCTACCATACCATACATATCGTGGTGGATGAATGGTCTCCCGCTCGTTCTGTGGTGGACCTGTTAGCTACTAATCGCTTTGTGTGTGTTGAAACTGCTGAAACAGATTGAAAACATGATGTTGGCAATTATTTAAAAATGAATCATGTCTCAAACCGTTTTGATTTCTCCATCACATTCACATGATTGTGTGGTTTTGCGGAAGACATTTGAAACGGATTGATTCCCAGAGTCATGCCCGTCAATCATGTATGTCATTGTTTCACGGAAACCCCATGAAATGGATTGATTCCTGCTGTAGTAGAAGTCAATCATGCATGTCATCTTGACCAAGGACCAAAACCAGAACAAGCTCATAAAAATAACAGTATGGAGACAACTGCCACGCTTACTGCAGAGCAGATTCGATCTCATAAAATACGCAACTCGTGAACGCTACAATCTTGCAACTCAAAGGCAGCCTCGCGATCATTATGATCAGCCAGTGTTCGCACAACCGCCACAAAATATCTCAACAGAGTTGCCATAACGAACGTAAGAAAAGCTCGCTTTCCAACTGAACCCAAACGGCAAATCCAAGTATCGACCTCTCTCGCTATTCTGTCTACCACCACTTTCGACGCTCACCTAGTCCAAAGTTGTATTCAAAGAACTCACTGGCACAGCACGATTCTCAGTTCCACCCGCCCTAAACCAAGTGAAACAACTACCGGAGAACAAACACCACAAGCAAGACATGGTACAGTTCAGTCACAATATCCCTAATTCTGTCAACGCCAAGGACAGGGACAAGCCCTCTCCAACCTACCGCTCGCAGAAGCACACCTCAAGACGCCATTGTTCGACTGTGGAGCAATTGGACTCATAACACTTCTGATTTACCTTCTTTGGCCACAAGGGCAGAGGTTAACATAGACTCTGAAGCTGTACCAACAAGTCTTTAGAATTTAACAAGAATGTTCATGGCACTGTGTGTGATTACTTTCACTTGGCAAAGCTAAACCGAAGGGATTGGCAACTGTTACTCTTCCAGGAGGTGGTGGTATCTTTTTATGGCAGCAACCAAATCATCAAGAACAACTCAGCACCACGCTTTGCTCGTGCTTGTGTCTCATTCCCTGCCTGTCGACAATGCCCTTCCGTTCCGCCGCCAGGCCAGAGTTGTAAGCGGTGACACTATAATCATCCCTCTCCCCTGTGGAATCAATCCTGAAATTGGACAGAAAATAAAAGATCAGTTGATTCATGAAACAGAAAGAATTGGGAGAATCATAGCAATCTGACCCTCCAAGCAATGCAAGCTCATGTTCAATCCATGGGTTACTCTGTCAAGTTCATGGGCATCACCATAAGGAACTTGCCTTATGCTTTGTCACAAGATGGGACATTTCAAGACTCGGCACACTCAGCATAGATCCAACTGGATTGACTCCTGTGGTAACTTCAAACTCATTCTACTGCCCGATACGATGAGAGTGGGCCTCAAGTTCAACGCCAGGGTAAGATCCTGTGCTTTGATTTTTGTTTGGTAAATAATAACTCACAAATGCTTGTCGTGGCTTTTTCAGGAACCTCTACATTGTTCCCTCACTAGCGCCCTGCAACTCGAGAATGGGGAAGCCTAAGGACCATTTCCAAGCAATGCTTGAGAAGCGCAAGGCTAGAACCAAGCGTCACGCCACTGATGACGCCAGGAGTCTGAATACTGAATTCGGCCAGCTGAACATGAACACAGGTCTTTCTCCTTTCAGCCAAACTAGCTTGAACACCTCACAGGCTTCTTATCATAGCTTCAAAGATTCTCGAAGGTGAAATGCATGCCGCCATCGCACTGCCTGCACAACCCAGACTTGCAGGGTCATGAGCTTGTTTTTGTACAAGGTGATGGCAATTGTGCTCCAAGGACAGTTTTTTTCTTTACTATGGTTCTGAAGACAATTGGGAGACCATTAAAGCTTCTGTTGCTAATTATGCCTTCCACAACTACAAAAACTTTCCGCTGCCATAGGCCTTGATGAACATGAGGTTTACGCTTTGGCAAAGAGTGATTCGTGGCAATCAGAAATGTTCTTCAAGATTGCTGCTGATGCACTTCGAACAGTCTTCAAGATCTACGGGTATGGAGCAAGTGATCAAGTCTATTGTCCTCATTTTGAGAGACCGAAGACATGGGTAAGGTGTTTTTGAAGGGTCACTTCTCTCCTATTGTGAAGAGGTATGTCAATGCTTAGTAACCATTTTTCATTCTGGTCTGATCTAAACCAACTTCTCTTTGGGTTAGTTTGCCTGGTTGAACGACTTGGGCGCCCCAAAATCTAACCGCTCTAAAGTCAGGAAGCCTGTTACAAAGGGTAACAAGGCTAAGAACACAAAGAGGTCCAATGGCATCCCCGAGATTCACTGCTTATCTTCAGATTCTGAGTGTTCTGATGAGTTATCATCGAAGTCTGATAGCTCTGTGACAATAAGTCCAGTAGCTCTTCTTCATCAAATGCATACTCCTCTGACTCCGATGATTCTTCTGCACAACCATCGCCCCTCGGCCCCCCACTCCTAATCTTACTCTTCAGAATCAG
This sequence comes from Cyclotella cryptica, assembly GCA_013187285.1. Classification (NCBI taxonomy): domain Eukaryota; phylum Bacillariophyta; class Thalassiosirophyceae; order Thalassiosirales; family Thalassiosiraceae; genus Cyclotella; species Cyclotella cryptica. Next base: position 151,147 of record JABMIG010000116.1, read on the forward strand.
AAGCCTGTTCCTTCTCACTATTCCAGTCCTGAAAACTCTGATTCTGAGAATTCCACTGTGACACCAATGCTATCTAGAAAGCCTACTCCACCGCCTCCTATAAAGAGTTTCATGTCACCTCCTACTCCCATACTCAAGAAGCCCCTTACCGCGACCCATTGTCATTGGAAGCGGAGGCAATCAGACCTCCTTATCTCGAAAGGGAACGCCACTGAGAAGCACACCTGGGTCTGCAAGCAACAAAATTTTCAGCTATGTTACCAGCAGTTTAGGTTTTGGTGGAGGTACGGAGGTTCCTCGTGAAAGTGACGAGGACAATGATGAAGATGGTTCAAACCGGAGGAGACTGTTGCGGAGATTAGTGGTGCCGGAGAGCACCCTCCTCATGAAGAGATGCACAGGGAGGTGGGGTCAAACCCTAACCCAAAGCACAACACTTCATCCAAGAAGAAGAAGAAGAAGAAGTCGAGCGAAGACATGGATGCCTCCAAGAACAAGAACACTGTGTCAAGAAGAAGAGAGGAAAGAAGGATGATGGAGAGCCTGGAATGCGAGTCGCAGGACCAAAAAGTGACGTTTCATTTTTGTTTACAGCAGATTGAAGCTAGATTGATCGCTTCATATGGAGTCTGCTGAAGTAGAAGATATTGATTCGCAGGAGTATGAATTTGAATTCGACAGTTAGTCCATCTATGAAAGACCTGATGGTAGCTTGTTATTGTTTGTTAGCATCATTGATTGTATGCAGTGCTAACTTATATGTGTCGTTGAGTGAAGATTGATTTGAATAGATAAAAGGCATTATGCACTATTTCGATTATGACCTTTGCTCATAACTTTATTGTTAGCATTAATCAAAAGTTAAGATGTCTTTTTGGCACCTGTTAGCTTTCATGATCTAGTGTCAAGTGCTATGCACATTGTGGATTTGATGGATGGTATAATATAAATGAACAACCAACAATCAACAGCGAGACACTTCAACATAAAGAAAGGCAATGGCAGAGGAACTTCCGAGTGAGACGACCACACTGAAGAAAGTCGATGGTAGAGATGGCAGACCAAATCAGTTGAGGGAGACAGTACAACAAACCATGCAGAAGAAATAGCAAAAGATAAACACAACAATACCCAACATAAAGTAAAAACACATTACGTCACAAAAAGCAAGCAAGAGTTTGCTGGAATTCCTTCCATACCCATTGGACTCTTTTCCAATCACGTTAATCGTCTCTAAGTAGAGATGTTTCTTTCCCTCCGTGGTTTGGGTGCTTCCTTTACGAGGGATTAAGAGCAAAGATGCAAAGGTTGTTGAGTGAATTGTCAAGAGCAGGTAAAAGCTAAAGAATCTATCAACCACTTACGAAACTGCATGAATCAATGACGGTCTCACAATCACAATTCCATCCCTCCATCAACTTCTTGATGACTAGATCATATAGTACGATAACAACACAAAATGAATTGGCACACGCTGTCAAAGATTGAAACATTGGCGAATAACGCCAGTTTGACTGGTTTGAAATTAGAACTCATCGTTTTGACAATCAAACCCGACTCGATTCAATCAACACAGGGTTGTATTTGACCACATACTCACGAGCCGGAGCTGAGTCCAAGGAGGTGAAACTGCCTGAACAAGGCTTACCTCAAATGGGAAATCAAGTCGATTTTTAACCATTGCCTATTGATCCATCTCCACCAGACTTCAAACAACAACAGAACTATCAATTTCAGTAGTGTTGAAAATGAGAAAGATGAAGGCAGGATCAGGTTTGACCATGCGGACGCTGATGGGAATAGCCATGAAAACGGGAAGACGATAGCAGGATCGGATTTGATGATGGGGATACCGACTCTCTTAACGAAGTTGATGAATCAGAGGAGGAATTGAATAGCTACACAGTTTCGCAATTGAAGGTTAAACTGGCTGAACAAGGGTTGATTCAAACAGGAAAAACCTGACTTGATCCTGCATATTAAATCCACAACCATCAGATTTCAAAAAGAAAGCAAAGTTGAGCAGTGGAGAACCAGCAAGGCCAAAGCACTTCTTATCAGACTCCTCAGTGACAAATCTTCACGCATTCAAGGTTTAACTCCGGATGAAGCTTGGGAGTCATCGAATGGTTCAAGAAATATCCGAAAGATAGATTTATCAGCAACATGAAGAACCTCAAAAGTCTATTGAAGCAAGGGGTAGTGTTGTTGCTAATGATAATGAAATCATTGAGGCAGAGCTGTCTATTCGCTTGTCAAATCAGATTTTGTGCCCACTTTGGCATGAACATGATGCAAGTCAACTTCTTGAGCAAGATGTTAAAGACAGCATGCATGAAGGCATGTCCCCACACCAGTTTCGACAGACCAGAGCAGAGTACATGCATTTGATCTTGCAACATTCAGAAAGCAATTTACCAAGAACAAAGAAAGCAAAGGGAAATGCCAATGAAAGTTGCAAAGCGCAACAAACTTGCTGAAGAGAGACGCACAGAGGGTAATTGATGAGGAAGTAGCTCGCTGGCATGCCGACCAGGAACACGATGATATTGTGAATGTATTAGCTGGATTGCTGTTAGAGTAAGCCTGCAATATGCAATTTATGTTCCAGCATAGTCTTGTTGTGTTGTGTTTGTACAGTACAATTATGGAAATGGGCATTACGGTTCGAAGATGATGTGTGCTACTGTGTTTGAAATTCCTGTAGAGGATAACATAAAAGGGTCGCCTAAAATCTAAAAGACATTTGGTCCTACAAAGAAGTGCTGAAGATTAACATTTACTTTTTATACAACACAAACAGCCTCATTTCCAATCTCTGCTGCTGCTTTTGCCTTTCGTTTCTTCCTTGCTTTATCCACACATTCACAAATTTTGGGTGAATCATGAATTCTCTTCCGCCTTTTAAACTCCGCACTCTTGATCCCACCAACAGGCAATTCATGATGCCTTGGACCAGCTGGCATGCCACCTTTTGCAGGCATAAAATCAATACACTTGTCCGCATGAAATCCCCCGCAATCACTAGCCATTCTTCGACAATACGGCCTGTAAAAACACTGCATATCTTGGGGCCGTTTGAATTTAGATTCAACTGCGCCGCTTTTGGCAGTGGCATTTTCTCGGTCATTAATTCGGCGCTCCAAATTTTCAACAGCTAGTTTGCTTTTGCGGTATGCCCTTCGGGCTATATTGAAGGTGTCAGTGTTTGCAGCGTGTTCTTGTTTCAGAGCTTCAAGTTGCTTTCTCAGGCCATCACAGTAATCAAGTCCATTCTTTGCACCACTGCTTCGGCGAGAGCTTGCCTTGATGGTTGCTTGCTTTTTGCTGGCAGACTCGGCGCATTCAATGTTATGTCCTTTCTGGGATGTGGGAGGTGGCTTTTGGCTGTTTTTGTGACAGGTTCGAGGACTCTTTTGACTTTCCACAGCAACGTTCTTTTGAGAGTCCAGAGACTTTTTCCTTCCAGCTGATTAGAATCAGATGTTAGTTACCAGGCGCCTACAAATGCCATGTCACAGACCAACCTTACCTTTACTAGGTTGCCTTTTTGGGGGCCTCTGTTGTGTTGCCCTATAATCCCCTTTTGTCACACATCCATCAGAACCAAAGTCGTATGTTCCAGACAAGGAGATGTTAGCGAGCAGGTGCCACACATGCCACAATACATTTAGACAGATCAAACTTACCTCTAGTACGTGGTGAACATGACCTCAGTCGTCTCGTCAACAATGCCTTCAATTTAGAGCTATCCCTTTCAATTTCTACAACTTTCCCATCAGAATCAAAATTGTATATTTGCACTTCATCTTTTGGAATGTCATCTTCTCTCTTGGTCACATACGCAAACAATCGGAATCCCTCATGGTCACTTACACGTTCTCCCCCCGAATGAAGGTATTCAGCTTTGAATGCGATCACCTCACCTTTCCCCACTCTCACAAATTCCATATCTTTTTGATTACAATCCCTGCTGGGAAGATGATAAAGGTTAAATTCATCAAGCGCAATAATTACCAACATTGGATGATCTGATGGACCCAGATGTCGTAAGATATCACGGTAGTCAGAGTGCAGTTTTCCGTTATGTCCCTTGAACTGAGACCCCGACGTTGCAGCAGTTTTAAGGGCATTGTATTTAACATGTTCCCATTCGAAATCAGGATGGAACTTGGAAAGCATCTGTTCAATTGTGGGACGCATAAAGTTGGCAACATATCCGTACAAATCTGAATCTTTTTCCAAATCGGGAGCGTGCCACCTCGTTTCCCCCCCCCTGTCACGTGTTTCCACCCGGCATAATTTTTCATCCGATGCCGCATGTCTTGAATTTGCTCCTTTGACGGCATCCAGTCAAATTCACCATGTTTTAAGTGAATAAAGACAGGTCTCGTTGTTGGAATCTCTTTTGCTGCTGGATCGACCATGGCAAAATGAGCACGGCTGGGTGAAAGCCTCTTTTGAAGCCACCGGTTCCGTAGTGCTTCCGGCTTGCCTTGGTTTCTTGTATTGTTGATTGCAACCTCTTGTGACAGTATGGTAGTCCATCAATGTTGCATGCAGTGGAGGGCTCAGAGCTGCTCAGATCCAGATCTGCGTTAGTGGTGTCAAGAGGACCAGCTAGCAACAATCTGCCTGCAAACGGCTGCAAACCTCTTGTATGGTAGGTCGTAACTTGTCGTAAATTACGACTCAGGAGGCAGTAACGTGGTCGTCACTGACGACTTTGGCTGTCTTAGCATGGTCGTCAGCTACGACTTTTGGTGTCGTAACATGTTCGTCAGTGACGACTTTTGGTGTCGTAACATGGTCGTCACTGACGACTTTGGCTGTCGTAATATGGTCGTCAGTGACGACTTTGGTCGTTGTAAGATGTCATAACTTACGACATTTTGATGACTCATTGTTCGTCACTTGGTCGCAAGTCGTCACTTTCATTCTCCGAGTCGTCACAATGTCGTAAGTTTCAGTCGCGCAAGTCGCTAAAGTCGTCACTTTGCCGAACCTTTATTGCCAAAATGTCCTATTTTTTGCGAGTTGCCTGTCTTGCTGGTGTATAAGAACCACCGGTGTATAAGAACCACCACTGCAAAATGACCGATTTCGACGGACATTTTCCGTTTCGGTCATTTAACACACTCTGTTGCCTCTAAACATAGGTCATTTAGATTCTCCTCATCGGGAACAATACGCCCGTATGTTTAGGTCCACATGGGTCCTATTATTCACTGAGCTACACTACTATGACCGAAAACTCACCACACATCACGCTAACAACAAACACACACATCACACGGACGAGCAATGGTTGAAAGGGTACATAGTGGCTACCTCCAAGTAAATAGGGTAATTTTTTCAGATACATTTATTTTTTCATCGCGGTGGGGAGACTAACTTCATTCGTAGTATAAGAACCACCTATTGTATCTTTTGAAAATGACCCGACATTTTGTGGTTCTTATACACCAGTAATTACGGTAGCTGAGCTTTGCTTTTGTTGATTACTCCACCACTGCCGTTGCTTTCAAATGCTTTACAGTTGAAAAACGAACGATGATGAGAAGTAGCAACCTTCTCAGCAGACCTTGCTGGGGTATCAAGATCGTCTTAAACTCAACATTGAATTATATTGAGGTACTCACACATCAAAATGTACTGACTACCAATAAATGTCAACATTATGAAGTGTCACATTGGAGAAGAAGGATGGGAAGACAGAGCAGTAGAAGAAGGACTAACTCCTCAGAGTCTTAATGAAATATGATCTACAATTAATAAGCTTTTTACAAAGTCTTGACTGACATCAAATAGTACCCAAGATGGGAGATCCTAAATAAATGATCAAATTAAATAGATGGACAATACAATGAATGTTAGAGTGACTAATTTTGGGTCGTCATTAATTCTTTTACACGAGGTTTGTTTGTAAAACTAAACTTGGAGTTGAAGCTCTAGTGATCACAACTAACAAAATGACTCTGTCCCCCAAATTTTGTCACACATAAAAATGGAGTAATCAAAATTATGATTCAGCCAAAAAATGTTCTCTGCATGAGGTGCTCCATTGTGATGATTGAAAAGGGGAGTATATGGGACCTTTCCCTAGATTCTATTCATATCATTGCCCATGAGGCCGCATGCCTGGTTGTTTACTAATTTTTGATTAGTTGATAGTTAGTGATTCAGTAGACGTCAATAGATTAGTACCAACCTCCATCAGAAATGACTATTTTCATTGAATTTTGAACTCAACGCAAAATCAGATCTTTAATGTCATCAAAACTCATGGAGTTAAAAATTTCACAAGTTTACATCCTGGTATGTATAGAAAAGGAAATTCATATGAGGAACTGATGTGCTTACAAAATTTGTGAGGCTCTGCCATACTGAGATTGAGCATCTTTGTCTGGAGTCATGAGTATTTATCATTAGATAAATATGTATCCCCTTACGTGGCAATGAGCCTCAGAGTTATTTTGTGAGAACCCAAAAATGATAAGAAATACAAAGGTATGATGTCGATAAATAGTGGTATTACCTTTAAGAAATGAGGATGTCTTGTATCTTGAAGAGCTTTGTCTGGTAAGATAGTGTTCTTGTGTCCAAAAGTTAGTGTAGTAGTGTGTTCTTTACATCCAAAAGCTAGTTCAAACACAGTCCGTTATTCTAGAATAACTGGGGTTTACATGGCTGTTATTCTAGAACACCAACTATTCTAGCATTTGCTGCAACAGCTCCACATTGGTTCTAAAAATGAATCCTTTTATGAGTCCACATCCCCATTTTACATTTAAAGGTTAGGGGCTGTCTTGGCACTCAATTTCTGTGCACAGGTTTGGCTTTTCAAGGGTTTGTATTAGCAGTCAGATTTCATGCCCGAAAATTCATATTCACACATTGTTTGACGGGTCGTGATGTTCTCATGTGTTTTTGCCCACCATTTTATTTTCCACACCAAATTGTATATTACAGACATAGAGGGCTGCCACCAATTTTCTGTGTCACAAGTGGGTCCCACAAACAAGAAAATGAGTTGCACATTCTGATGCAGCTATCAAAAGTTCAGCATAGCCAGTCATCTTCACCATACAACTCTTTGAGTCAGCTGAACAACTGCAGGAATAACAGCTCTCAGGAAGTATTATGTCACGTCACAACTTGTCACAACAACAATATGACCCAATCATACCAAGTCGTCAGAACCCCCATTTGAACTCTCACGTGATGGATCTAGCAACAAACTCAGCGTGGAACGTGTCTCTGGATCTTGTGTTTACATCTACACCCAGACAAGGTTCTTTCTATAGTTTCACTATTGCCATGAGATCAGAAGACAAATCTTAAAATATAACAAATTCTCAAGTTGCACACCTATCTATCAATTAATGTTCAATGACAACCTCTCCACTGGCAAGAACAGTTCATCTGACAATAGTCATGTCATCTGAATACGGCACATCACCACTGTTCTGACATCAAAAGCTGTAGCAGTGATCCCCTTGATTACTACATTATTGATTCAAACAACAATGAACCACATTTGACATTCTCACTGTCTCAACATGAATCTGGTCACTTGAGAGATCTAGAAGACTTGGCATTTCTATAGCACTCACTCTTGAATACCAGAAATGATGGATGGGACCACACACAACTAGATTGGTAACAGCATGACACCAATCATTGCTACGCGAAGGATCATTTGAACATGAAAATACCATGTCTGTTCAAGCACATGGCAAACTTCTGCACATCCTTCATCCCATTCTGCAGAGAAATGACAGTTACAGTCATTCAACTACATCCCACTCTTTTGAACATAATTTTGCAGTAGGCCTTTGCATGTTGTCTGGTGGGATGATAAAAGACCAAAGAGAAATATTGGTTGCTCATGCATCAGAGCACATGAAGCCGTTGATGCATTTATAGACGTTGTTGGTTGTTCACGTTAGCTTAATATTGTAATGCCACAATCAACAGATGACTGGGAATGAATAAATGCTGGACGGATTAAGAAGCATTCCAATGAGGTTCTGGTAGAATGTGTACATGTGATTTATGGCTTTTTGAAAGCACACATAAACCAACCAAAGAACAGGCTCCTAACCATGTATTGCACTACTCAGGACACTACAAATCATACGGTATAAATTGCCAGGTAATGGTGCAAAGTGATCTATAATTTGTGTACTTTGGAGTTGTTTCACCATGTACCACTAATGACAACATCAGCTAACCTACTTCTCTGGGATTAAAAGAGTCTGTTGACTCATTGCATCTGGGGTTGTATGTTGTAGGTGATGCAACATGTGCTCTTTTGTAACATCTCCTTATTCCCTTCACCGGTATTGACTGTCTTGATATCACCCAAGACTCTTTTAATTATCATTTACCTCAATTGAGGATTCTCATTGAGATGGCTTTTGGAAGACTTGTTGCCTAATTCCAGATATTAAGTGGTATCATTAAAGGTTCTCTGGAATGAGCTTCTGCAATTTTGATTTCATGCGCTCAACTACACAATTTTACAATTTGAGAGGATGTCTCATGTGACATCAACTACGACACTTTCACTGAGGAAATAGATGCCCAAATGTAACAGCACTTTTTGATGTAAGCTATTTTCCCATTCTACCAAATGATGAATTAGAAGTAATTGCAAGAGTGTCATGTACACCAGAAACCTTGTTGAAGATAGAAAGTATGACATTCTTAGACCTTCTTTTAATTTTTGAAAGAAAGGGATGAGTAGTGAATACATTATCTACGACAACGGAGGTTAATTTATACTGCACTTCAAGTCCCTCTGTGATTCATATGGTCTGAAGCGTAAGCCAACCAGTGTCAGAAACCCACAAGCGAATGCAATACTTGAGCGGGTGCATCAAACAATCATGGCGATGCTCAGCACAGCTGACTTAGACATGGCCGATACAGTTCGCGAGAGTGACATTGCTGACTTTCTCACAAACGCCGTATGGGCCGTTAGCTCTACCTATCACACAGTACTAAAAAACTCACCAGGAGCAGCTATCTTTGGAAGGGACATGTTGTTTGACGTCCCTGCATCGCTGACTGGTCAAAAATAGGGGAATACAGACAGAAGCAAACAGATAAAAACACAAGACGGGAAAATGCCTCCTGCATCGACTGGGACTACTAGCCTGGTGACAAAGTACTGCTGCGAAAAGACGGTATCCTCCGCAAAACAGAAAGCCGGTATGAAAGTGATCCTTGGACCATCACGTCAGTTCATACGAATGGCACCATAAGGGTTCAACGTGGAACTAAATCAGAGAGATTGAACATAAGGAGAGTTACACCATATTTTGACTAAAATAACCTCTGTACATTATCCCCTCTCTCCACATAACACTTATGCTTCATCGCATGCTACACCATCTTTTTTTCCTACCAGAGGTTACTTTTTCCTCAGGAGGTTTTGTATTTTTGTGTGCATTGACACCTTATCGCTCCATTTGTGGGGGCAAGTAACATGAGCCAATGTAGCTCCCCAGGCTTGTAGACCCCAAAACAGGACCTAAATAGCCCAAATCAATAAACTTTCACAACAAAGGAAGTATAAACACTTCACTTCACAAAAAGTGTTGTCTCAAGAAGACATGAATCGTTTCACAGAAAAACACTTCACATCACAAGAAGTACTTCCCAAGAAAGTTCTTCACATCACAACGAGTCTTCCCCCATAGAAACACTTGATGTTACAGTTAAGTTTTCACAGTTAAAACTTCACAAATAGTCAATTGTGACACAAATCGATTTACCATGAAAATTTCATGTTAAAAGCATGAGGACTGATAGTTTACAGTCCTCATTCTCACCCAATTAATTAGCTCATAAGAATAATTTCCAATCAGCTGGAATACCCTTTTTCTACTTCTATATCTACAACTACTATTTGCCTACTTCCGGCTTAGGTCACTATCGTACGATAGCCAAACTAGGTAAGTTCATCACACTACCACAGAAGGAAGGCTCTCCCGACGACCCACAGGCGGTCGAGAAAAAACAAATTTTAACCACGCAGAGTACTACGTTCATTGCGCACCACCGTGCGAAGGACTTCTTCCTCAGTCCTCCAAGGAGTTCCTACAAGAAGCTTTTTTTGGGAACTAGCTAGGAGAAGCTACAAGCCATGTCCTCTGTGAAAGCATTTCCCGAAGGGCTCAAGTTGATTGAGTGTGAATGTGGTGTTGGAGGAAAGAATTGCCCCGTACTCTACATTCCCGAGCAGGATCCTGTGCAGGATGCCCTCAAGAAGACCAAAAAGACCACATATTTCAAGTTGACTCTTCCCAACACGGGGAATGAGTTAAAGGTGGCAGTATGGGCGTCCAGAACTCCCGAGCAGTACTTACTGCATGTACGCTCTGGGATTCATGCGTGCAAGCAAATGGGGTTTGACACGAGCTTCGCTTAGGCAGAGAGGGCTGTGGAGACAGCTAAGCTCAAAGCTGAGATTGAAAAGGGGGAGTACACGCAATTGAACAACACCAAGAAAAAGAAGAAGGGCAGTAAAGGAGATGTGCCCGGTATAACCACCGAGGCTGTATCATCTGCCCTACCTGAGGCAAAGGCCATATACGACAAGGCCCTAAAGGCTCTTGGAGTCACGAAGCTCGCCGTCACAACGGCAGGAGCGAAGCCCTTTGAGCTGTATGGAAACCTCCTCTCCGACAAGGCCTGACGGCCATGGGAGAAAATCATCAAGGCCCAAGTGACTCGTGCTCCATGGGAAGACATCAAAGGAGTCACACACACGGAGACTCCCAGCAAGACTTGGGACTTGTTTCACAAATGTGTCACGTTTCACCTGTTGCAGGTGTTCCGTCATGACACGGGTGAGGCCCTCAAGTACTACATAACCAACACGTTGAAGAAGCCCAACCGGGTCTTGATAAGACAGTTTTTTGTCCAAGTGGAACAGCTCAATAGCTACCTCGAGACATTGCCCTGTCTGTATTACAGCCCGAAGGCCAATCAGGCTACTAAGAAAGTATTCCTTGGATGATGCCGACCTCGCGACTCATTTGTTGCACATGTATCCAGCCAAGTGGCAGACCCAATACAACTTGACCAAGAATACCACTCCGGTCAGCACTAGGGCCCTTCTCTTGGTCCTAGAGAACATCAAGAATAACGCAGAACTTGATGCGAAGCCTTCCAGCACGACCAAAGCAAAGCAGGCTGATCAAAAGCGCAAAATGGAGTCGATGGACTCCCGCATCCCCAATAAGCCCAAGAAGGTGGGCTGGACTGACAAGCACTGTGTGCTGTGCAAGAAGCATGGGGGGCCGCACAAAAGTCACAACACCGTGACTGCCGTCGTTATAACAAAGACGGTACTCCGATCAAGAAGAATGGGGGCGCAGGTAAGCCCCATTCAAAAGAAAGGAAGCCAGAGGGTGCAAACTTTGCCCAGATAGTACGGGCGGAGTTGAAGAAAGCATTACACAAGAAGTCTAGCAAGCGCAAGATACGCCGCGCCAATGACTCAGAAAGTGACATCAACTCTGACAAAAGTTCTTGAAGGCGCGGTTCGGATAGCACTGGGGAATTAAATGTATGTAAGAAATGTAAACTAAATACTGCAGTTAACAGTTACACTACCCCCAGTCCAAGTAAAGCTATCCAAACAAATAAAAGAAAAAAATTAATTTGACTGTCACCAAACAGAGGACGCCAAAAAAATCTTGTTCCAAAACAGAAAAGTCTGAATTAAAAATTCAAGACAATTTAGAGACTACGACCTCAAATATTTCAAAAAAATCTTACAATAAAAACAATTCAGCAGTAAAACAAAAGCCACTGATGATAGTATTAAGACTCCCAGTGCAAACCATAGTCTCAAGCAACCGAAACAAGGGGTTGCATCCCACACCAAGGACCGCCTCGGTGTTACGGCACTAATAGCCATCATGGAACCAGCAACTTAAATTCAATCCTCCAGAGCATACAAGCAACCTTTGAGGAGTCGCCCCAGTAACAAAATCAAAGTCCTACTGGACTCTGGGTCTGATGGAGACCTTATTTTCCTACCAAAAGGAAAAGATAAACCCTTTCCCTACCTGACTAGGCAGATGCCAAAGTCTTGGCATACGTCAGTTGGGAGCTTCCAGATAACTGGACAGGGAAAGATCAGAGTTAAATTCTTTGAATACTCCAGTAGCAAGGAGTATTTTCTAATAAAACCTGATGTTGTGGAATACAAAGAGGATAGCATGACCAAACCAGGGTTTGACCTCATTCTTGGTAGTAATACCTTGAAAGAGTTAGGAATTGTCCTAGACTTTTGGACAAAGGAAATAACAGTAGATGACATCTCACTGCCAATGAGAGACATCAATAAATTAAAAACAAGAGCGACAGTTGAACGGGCTTGGACTATGAATAATGACATCTACCAAGACATGTCCAAAGAACCCCAAAGTACACTCGAGGCAAAAAAATGACTCATACACATACTAGACGATAAATATGAAAAAGCGGATCTCAGGGCAATTGTCAAGGACAACTGCACACACCTCAGTGTCACAGAACAAACAAAATAACTGGAGCTCCTACAAGAATTTGAGGAGGTATTTAGCAGGAAACTAAGTGACTGGAATAGTAAGCCGGTCTCCCTCATGTTGAAGGAAGGAGCACAGCCATATCATGGCCGGCCTTTTCCCATACCCAAGAAGCACATAGAAATCACCAAAAGGGAGGTACAGAGGCTATGTGACTTAGGGTACTCAAATGGCAAGATGATTCTGAATGGGCGTCGCCCACACTCATTATGCCAAAGAAGGACAACACCGTATGGGTTGTCAGTGATTTTAGGGAAGTAAATAAACGGGTAGTGAGAAAACCGTTTCCTATTCCTAATATTAGCACTGTTCTACAAGAACTAGAAGGCTTTACATATGCCACAGCCCTTGATCTCAACATGGGCTATTACACCATTAGATTGGATCCAGATGCATCCAAAATATGCACCATTATCTTTCCGTGGGGTAAGACTCTTACCTACGGTTACCAATGGGTGTTGCATGTTCTCCCGACATCTTCCAAGCAAAGATGTCTAAGCTAATGGCAACCCTTGAGTTCGTCCGAACTTACCTTGATGACTTATTATGCATCATCAAGGGTAGCCTGGAAGACCACCTTAATGAACTAAGCCGGGTTTTCATCAGGTTGCGAGACGTAGGCTTGACAGTGAATGCATGCAAGTCATCTTTCTGTGCCATGGAGACAGAATACCTAGGATATGTGTTATCCAGAGATGGTATAAAGCCACAATCAACGAAAGTAAAGGCAATCCTTGCATTAACACCGCCACAAAATGTTAAACAACTCCATAGATTTCTGGGCATGGTCCAGTACTAGAGAGATATTTGGTCAAGATGCCGTGAAATACTTGCATCATTGACCAACTTAGTTGGGGAGTGTGGACATACCAAAGTCACAAAGGCTAATAAAACAAAGAAAAAGCCGTGACATTGGGACAACATCCACCAGCAAGCATTCAACACTGTAAAGGCAACAATTGCTCGCGATGTTACCTTGGCCTACCCTGACTACTCGCAGGGATTTGAGATCTACAAGGAAGCTCCAAATTTCAATTGGGTGCCGTAATTACTCAAAACAACAGGCCGCTGGCGTTCTTCAGTAGAAAACTGAGTCAGGCGCAGCAAAAATATAGCGTGACCGAACAAGAACTACTGGCCATAGTAGAAACACTGAAAGAGTTCAAAGGCATGCTTTGGGGACAACAAATCACGGTCTACACTGACCACAAAAATCTAATGCAGGATGCTCTAGGTCTGACCTCTGATTGAGTGTACCGCTGGAGATTACTCTTAGAAGAGTATGGCCCCACCGTCGTGTACATCAAAGGCATCCACAATACAGTTGCGGATGCCATCTCAAGACTGGACTATGGACCCGTTGCAAATGACAGGTCAACCTGGATGACTTTCACACAATGCTGGTGTTATCATAACATGGCACAACCAAAATCATCCCTAGCAACCACCAAGGAATCCATGAACCAGATGTTTGTGAATCAAAATGAAGAAGACTCCATCTATCCACTCACAACCAGAGAGATGGCAGAGGCACAACAAGAAGATGAAAGCCTCTTACACAAAGGCTATGCAACTCACTTAGTTGAGAACATTAAAGTACTCTGTAAGGATGGCAAAATGGTTATTCCAAAAAGCCTCCAACACCGTGCGGTAGCCTGGTTCCACCACTACCTACAACACCCCGGGACCAAGCGTCTCAAACAAACTCTTTGTCTTTCAATGTATTGGAAAGGTCTAAGAACAACAGTCCAATCACACGTCAAAAAGTGTCACAGTTGCCAGGTGAACAAGCGCAGGCAATTAAAATACAGTAAACTGCCAAGAAAACTTGCTATCACCAACTGACGGGAGGCATGATGTGTGGACCTCATAGGACCGCACACCCTCAAGGGCAAGGACAAGACACAAATTGACTTCATGTGAGTCACAATGATCGATCCTGCAACAAGCTGGTTCAAAATTGTAGAGATGCCCGTATCACAGCTCCAGGAATCAAGCCATGGGTAACAGTCAAAATTCATGGATCATCACGATTATGTCAGTTATCTTGCCTGACTTTGACCCAGTGTAGTGACACGACAACATGGAACTAGGACCTCTGTGACATTGCAGACCCCTTCGGGATGTTCTGAAGAGCTTAAGTCTAGCTATAAAGAATATTCATCCATCCGGAAAGCACCGTCAGAATAGATCTCCCAGACAGCATTTTTGACATAATGATGTTCCATGGATCCTCGTAGAAATTGGTATGATTGACACGTAGAAAAAAACGTCAGTTATTTTTTTAAGTTCAAAATGGCCGGCACTACGTCGATCCACACGCAGAACTATTATAACACTACAACAACTCCACAGGTCACAGCACCCTCACGTCTCACGATACATACTATTTCAAGCGTGCTGTGTGTGATGTCCTTACTACACATAATCGTGTGTGACCGCTTACAATACGATACACTACGATAGCTAGGTACGGTATTGTATAGTTGTTAGTGATTAGTACGTAGTCATAACTGACATTTTGAGATATGACGAATCTCCGTAGAATTAGGCAAAAATAACGGAGGAATTCTTACGATCGCTCGTAATGACGATCCATGGAGATAATGATGATCCATGAATTTTGACTGGTACAAAGGGGCAAAGTAGCAAAGACACAGATGTCCAAACTAAACAACCCTACTTTGACAAGACGTCAGCAACAGTAGGTAATATAATAAATAGAACCTGGTTTAGCCGTTACCCACGTAGTCAATACATTATCTACGACAACGGAGGTTAATTTATACTGCACTTCAAGTCCCTCTGTGATTCATATGGTCTGAAGCGTAAGCCAACCAGTGTCAGAAACCCACAAGCGAATGCAATACTTGAGCGGGTGCATCAAACAATCATGGCAATGCTCAGCACAGCTGACTTAGACATGGCTGATACAGTTCGCGAGAGTGACATTGCTGACTTTCTCACAAACGCCGCATGGACCGTTAGCTCTACCTATCACACAGTACTAAAAAACTCACCAGGAGCAGCTATCTTTGGAAGGGACATGTTGTTTGACGTCCCCTGCATCGCTGACTGGTCAAAAATAGGGGAATACAGACAAAAGCAAGCAGATAAAAACACAAGACGGGAAAATGCCTCCTGCATTGACTGGGACTACCAGCTTGGTGACAAAGTACTGCTGCGAAAAGACGGTATCCTCCGCAAAACAGAAAGCCGGTATGAAAGTGATCCTTGGACCATCACGTCAGTTCATACGAATGGCACCATAAGGGTTCAACGTGGAACTAAATCAGAGAGATTGAACATAAGGAGAGTTACATCATATTTTGACTAAAATAACCTCTGTACATTATCCCCTCTCTCCACATAACACTTATGCTTCATCGCATGCTACACCATCTTTTTTTTCCTACCAGAGGTTACTTTTTCCTCAGGAGGTTTTGTATTTTTGTGTGCATTGACACCTTATCGCTCCATTTGTGGGGGCAAGTGACATGAGCCAATGTAGCTCCCCAGGCTTGTAGACCCCAAAACAGGACCTAAATAGCCCAAATCAATAAACTTTCACAACAAAGGAAGTATAAACACTTCACTTCACAAAAAGTGTTGTCTCAAGAAGACATGAATCGTTTCACAGAAAAACATTCACATCACAAGAAGTACTTCCCAAGAAAGTACTTCACATCACAACAAGTCTTCCCCCATAGAAACACTTGATGTTTTCACAGTTAAAACTTCACAAATAGTCAATTGTGACACAAATCGATTTACCATGAAAATTTCATGTTAAAAGCATGAGGACTGATAGTTTACAGTCCTCATTCTCACCCAATTAATTAGCTCATAAGAATAATTTCCAATCAGCTGGAATACCCTTTTTCTACTTCTATATCTACAACTACTTTTTACCTACTTCCGGCTTAGGTCAGAATTATGCTTTGCTCAGAACCAGATGATCCACAATGCCTTGTGGTTTATGTGGTTCAGTCAATGAACAAGTGTTCTTGTCACATAACTGGGCATATGCACACTGACTTAGATTTGAATCCCCAATTTTGTTCAGATGCTCATGACAGTATATGATCCAACTCTTACCATTCCATTGGAGCATGATTCCCACTCCCCAACTTAATATTGTAAACATAGCATTATTGACCATTAAAATTGTCCACAACTGATTTGAATTCCTGCAAATTCAATTCATCAAAGTCTAGGCAAACATTGCCTGGAATTGCGTAACCTTCCAGTGCACTCAATGTAGACGGAGAAAGTTTATCAATATCAAGTGCTTTGTCCTTGCTAGGACTTGTCATGTAATAATGAAGCAATGCATCCCAATCACATGGCTTTGAATTCTGGGTGTCTTGTGTGCTACGACTATTGACATCCTTGGTGTTGATGTAACAATTTTGAGGAAAATCAAGGATTGACCATACAATATAATGTATCATCTCAAGTGATACATTTTTGTTTGGACAAACTCTTAGTATCTTCTTGAGCATAGATTTCAGCTGATCCTTGTACTCGATTGATTGAATGTCACTGACTATATTCTTCCTGAGATCTCTTATGTTACAATAAGTTTACCTAATTGAAAGTTTGGTTGCTTTTGCCCATGGATGACACCCTTGCAACTTGACATCGTCATGTTCCCAATTGAGAACAATATTAACTATCTTCATTCCCTCAACCCAAATAATCATCCTTTTCTTCTTATGATCTCTGTCTTTGTTCTTTGAAAAGAGGATATTGGTGCAGATATGGCTGCACCCTCCTCTTTGGTCCCACCACATTCTTTGTCTGACGATTTATTCACTGCAGAAACAGATGCAGCTGTAGCACTAACTTTTGTGACTGCAATATGATCAAGTGGGTCATGAAGCAGGCATCTCTTCATCAATATTGACACTTGTCAACTTGTTCATGGTTTGGTGAAGAATGCAATTGTTGTTGGGAGTGATGGAATTCACACTCAGCTTGGCAGCAGTGATGAAATACTGCATCACATCCTCTTGGGAGCATATGATGCAAGATGGAATGCCAAGAAGTGTGCAACCAACAGAACTCTGTTCCCAAGCACCAACAACTGTTGAAAGCAAAGCAAGAACACCTGCTTTGGTGACATCAGATGACATTCCAAATGGAATATGACAAGAAGTTTTGTTGAATTACGGATATCATTCTTGTTTAACAATGATGTGTTAGATACAGTGTACAAGGAGGTACATTGAAATGTTGTGTTGTCAAGGCACGGGCACTGTAAAACCTGGCACTGGAACCATACTGTTTGGATGGGAGATACATGTGTAGGCATTATATTGTGCTAAAAAGCAAAGGCCATGCCATCATCAACATATTAATAGTTCAATCAAATAGATTCTAAATTATTTTCAGACATCAAAATTAAATTCAGATGAAAAAGTTAATAGAAAACAAATTAGATTACATTTAGTTAGTGCTGTTTGTTTCGTCATCACCAGTGTTGTCTGCTTCCTCACAACCAATGCTGGTTGCAGAACGGTGGGGCAGTTTGTTCAGAAGTTTTATAAATTTATTGTAGTATGCTTCCTGCCCCATTTCCAAAACACATGAAGACTTGCTGTCATAGTAGAGACAAAGTTGGGTTGCGACGATGTCATTTCTTGACTTGATCAAACTCAATTCACCCATATTATTACATATTCTTCTGTTTGGTCTCTAATTGTCCATAGACCACTTTTGGGTTTTCTTGCATCCTCACATTTTGCTACTCTTGCCATGCCATTACTATAATGAATTTCACTTGCTTGGCTAGGAGGGAATGGCGAGTAGTTCACGGCAATTTCTTTGTTGGATCAATGCACTAGCTAGGAGGCACCTGGTGTTAGCACCTTTTGGCCAATAATCACTTGGCATTTGGGAGACAATATCATCATCATCGTCCTTGCACAAATCATTCTGAAGAGATAAGACAGGCATTGTTTGCAAGCACTTGAAAAACAAAATAGCTGTGATTGAACATTACTTAGGTGCTTGATTTTGTAACAATCTCATGCACACTTTTTATAGACACCCCTCAATGATGGCAACTGAAAATGCTTGAGATGTTGTTGGATAGCTTTGGAATGTATTTTGTTCTCATCTCCTTCCTCCAATCCTCAGGCACAATCAATCACCTGTAATGGCCTTCTTTCCATTGTACAGATTGATGGTCGTTTCCTCTTGCAAGGTTGAGGAAGCAAAATCATCACTGACAAACTGAAGGACAATGGTCAAGTACCTATCCAACATCATCCTGTTTTGAACTTTGGTTGTGGTAGCTCTTTTGATTGAAACATATGCACCTGCTTTGATCATGAGACAGATTTCCAAGTTGAATCAGTTCCATGGATCAATTCTCTGAGTAAGCAAATTCATCACAGACCTTTGTAGAGAGAACGCATTGACTCTGTAATTGCATTTACCTGTATGATTTTGAAACAAACCAGTCCAATCATCTTCGGTGCCCTCACTACTGTCATGAGTAATGTCATCATTGATCAAGTCACTACCATTTTGTTCAAACTGATGAGTTTCTGGATCAGGAAGTGAGAGCAGATTGGCAATCTTGACATTATTTTCAATGGGTGATGATGACAATGTTGTCAATGCAGGGGTAGATGAGGTAAACACGGTCATGGCAGTAGCCGCTGTGACATACCGTACTGGGGAGACATACTAGAGGATGGACTAGTACATTTACCAGGCCAGCAATTACCCCATGTCTCTTGTACTGCAGAAATTGCAGAATGTTGTCCAACCTGTTTCAATGATCCCATAGCAGCAAGGAAGAGCTGTTACGATGAAGAACTTAATGGCAAGGAATTTCATGGTTGCGATGTGTTGAAATATGAAAAGACAATAAAAAATCATTGCAATTTACCTATTGTTCTATTTGTCATCCACAAAAAACAACGAAATCATATTTTATGGAATAGGGAAGAACTCAATAATAGCTATAACCTGTATTTGCTATTTGCTATTCCCCCAACAAAATCACCACAAAGATGGTGGTTCAGCTTCCAGATCTGGCTAGGATATGGGCCATTTCTACACAGCTAAACTTCAAACGGAGAAGAATTCCCACCTTATTCTAAAAATTTTCGAGTTCAAAATGTTTTGCAGTTCTAAAAATATAATTAAGATATATTGCCTGCACTGGTAAAAAATGTGAATTCCCTTACTTAGACAACCGTGAACATCAATGACCCCCATTTGCCTACTTCCTCTGTGAAATCACCCTGATATCACCATAACCCACCGCAACCACTCTCCTGTTGATGCCTAAAAGTTAGCACCACCATGGGATTTCTACTTCAATCCTTGTCAGTCCCTGGACCCTGCAGATGTGTCATCTTGCAGCTAATAATATGGCATTGCTGCTGTAGCCACTTGCCTGCGGACAACAAAAAATACTGGTTGCTAGCTCAAGGCAAAAACTCTCACCCACCTTTTACTTCAATGTTACAATGCAATGTCATTTTTCAATTGAACTTTGCTTTGCTCAAGTCTCCTTGCACAGACTGAGCTACCAATGACCCCACAAGAAATTGGTACACAGCATAGAAAGGTGAGTGAAAAAAGACATTTCCTTTTGTAAAATCAATACTGTTATTTAATTATTTTCTATTAAATGTTACACAACATCCACTATTTGACTCACATCTCCTCCCCAGACCAAATGTGCCACTTACCACTATTGCTGACACCACTGCCCCTCTGATAGCAACAAAATCCAGCAGCTCTCATGAGTGCAAAGGGAGAGCAACTTTTCATTTTGATTTCATTTTTTCAATTGAAAGTTGCAAAGCATCAACTGGAAGCATGATTTCCAAGCCCACAAAGCTGCCACCTCCAGGTCCACTCACTCCACACCAACACAATTGCCATCAGGGGTGCCTGTGGAAAGGTGAGATAGTTCCCACTTTTCTTTTTTACAATTGTGTCTTGATAAGGTTCACTCCCTCCACAACAATGTTACAATCCCCTCTCCCAGACAGAATCTGGAGCAGCTACCTCAACTGTCCTCTGCAAACAACACAATAACCATTAGGGGCAGGCAGCATGAGGTATAAGTGTGCCTTCTCATTCCAATTTTTTGAGTGTTGTTTTTGTAATAGTGCACTATTTTTTCAAGAAGAACATAACAATTTCTCAATGCCTACTGTAGAATTCCTGACAGAATCTGGAGCCCCAACTTCCAATTCCTCTCCAAGGTAACAGAAATACCCAGAAGGGGGCATGTTTACTCGGTGAGGTTGTGTTGGCTTTTCAATTTCATGCTATGTTCTTTTGAAAAATCCCTCATTTTTTCATATTATAATTTAGCTCTCCACACCAACATGAAAACTCCAGCTTCCATACATGATCTGGAGCTGATATCTCCAGAAACCCTCTGCCAAAACAGTAGCCAGCTGGGGGCCATAAGTGCATTGTGAGGTGGCTTGTGCTTCTAACATGTATTCTGCAATTTTGCTTCAAACATTACTTTTTCAATTATGAAGGTAACTCACTCACTCCTCACCAACAGTCAAATCCCATCTCCCTGGCTACTCTTTGCTACCATCTCAAACATCTTAATGCCAACAATCATGGTAAACAGGGGCTGTGAGTGGTCTGTGCGATATATGTTGTTTCTGATGTATGTGACAGTCTTATTGAAGCAGGTCTCTCAATTTTTCAATCCAAAAGTGACACCCTGGCTACCAGCCACAATCCAGAGCAGCCACAATGACCCAAACATCACAACAACCACTAAACGAAAGCAGCAGCCAGCAGCCACTCACTTATATTTTTTGGGCAAGTTGCCCCACTTTGTGCCATTTGTGAAATGACAACTTCCACTGAGTCTTGTTTTGATGTAACAATTACAAATATTATAGCCTTAGATTGTTTTTGTTACAATTGTAGTGGAGATTGCTCTAGTGACATTATTTAAAGTCTGTCTTAAGTATTACTTGGATTAAAGTTAACAGTGGATTTTATCCATCTAAATTGTGAGCCATTAGAATGTGATATGTTTTGATTTTTGATTGAGCCATTTTTGGGACTTTGAGAGTGTTGCTGCTGTTGTACTCACATCTGCAGTCATTTGAGGCATTATCTTATGATACCCTATTGGGCATATGGTGCATATCTACCTTGGGTCAGGCATCCTGCCCCAATTTTCCCAAAATGGTACATACAGCTCGCAGATGTTGTGTTTTTACACATTTCCCTGGCTGACATGTTTCAAAAATCTGTGACTCTATTTCAGAGCTCCGTGAATTTTGGTTTTGGGAGCTCAGAGGGTCTTCTAATCCTTATTTGGGGGAGTCTCAAAAAGCCTTTTGTTTGGCAAATTGTGTCTGTCATTTCAATGTGACCAATCAACACATTATCTACAATGTTATACCCCATGATGCTTCATAGGCATGTACAGGCACATCATGTAAACAATCCTTGCAAGCATCTCAATCGCAGCAATGATTCTTTGATATATTCTACTGATTTAACTGGGAAGAGTGGAGCAATGATGACAGACTTTGTTCCTTGCACCATCTGGTAGCACAAATAGTTAGATTCCATTGAGCATTTGAGGCAACTCCAGCATGAAGGCTCATTTGCAAACAAGTATAGAATGAGCTCCCTATTTGTATACTGGATCACTTTTTACAGTGGAAGGAATATGATGACTGTATGAGGAGCCTCTTCAAGTTGAGCACATTGTTGCAAATGGATTTTGTATCGTTTGAGTGGGAGACCCAATGATCAATGGCATGTTATTGGGATGTGTTGATCTTTTTCATATGATGCATTGAATAATTCTTTGGATTTAAAAAATTGGCTCCAGAGTTGGAGATTTGCATGCCAAAGACACCAGAGGAGTGGGATTCGATATGTCAATGTTAGTATGAATGAAATAATGACAGGCTGTGTGGGATGTCTTGACATCTTTATTCAGTGTTCAGCAATAAGAAATAAGACAGACCATCTAAACATGAAGTTCCCGATGTAATATCATAGTCACTATGATTTATACAGTACTAATTGCCAGACATGTGTCTAGCTGGACCTTCAGTTTGTGTAATCTGGTGTAGTTTCTTGTGGATTCATACTGATGATATTTTGTACATGGCTGTGGACATACTGGATGACTTTTTGAGTATCTGCCACCTGGTCTACTTGGGCTTGCGGACTCAGCATACACATTGAGTGAGCATGGTTACTTCCATTCATGGGAGCCAAGAGGTGTGATCCGGCACATGACACGGGTAAATATGACCACAATTGGTCACATTTGCCAAATGGCCACAAGGACATTGTCATATATAAATAGTTTCAATGAAAGTGGGCAATAATAAACATCAGAAAACATCTGTCCTTTCAGCAGATGCCAAAATGTACAAATATAATTTTTATTAAATGCTGTATGTGCTGTACTTTACTTAATCCTCCAAGCTGTACTAATGTGAAAGCATACACTAGTATAGCGTCTAGTGCCAAAACATACAATACTATAGACTCATTTTCTCTTTTTGACATCTTCTGTCCTGTTTTAGTGAAATCTGACACAGCCATTCAATTCCTCATAAAAAATGACACTAAAATGATCCCCATATCCTATTACATTTGCCCTTTTTCATCCAATTACATCCATATCGACTTCCAACTAAAACCACCCCCTGAATCCCCTCCTTGGCCAAAGGACCCTCCTGAAATGGTGGCAAACATCATCACGACAATCCATCCTGAAGCACTATCACGTGTCCCACAACTTTCTGACCTACCCCTCTGGATGCTCTGCCACAAACTCAAGAATGGTCAACAGTGACCATTGACAATCAAGAAAATCCTGAGTGCATCCAAGCATTTAAGGCTTCTTTGCCCTGTGACAGAGGCACACAACAATCAAGCTGTTGATAACAATTGTGCCAATGAAGATGAATCCGATCCAGATGATGAATTGTTAGAATTCTGTTTATAGTCATGGTCAGATAGAGACAATAAGGACATGAACTGATACTTTTTTAAACAATGTTGGGGGCCCAATTTTGAATGAACCTCCTACCTATGTACCTGCATTATATGTGTAATGCCTATTTTTTCTGTTGCTTTTGGCACAAAGGAATGCAGGTTTCAACAACGATTTTTGGCTTCCCCAACCCCTTGATTAACTACTTCCAAGATAATTACCACGGCCATGTTGAAGGCCAGGGATATACAGTTAGACATAATTTCAATCGTTCTCTTTGTTACTGATTAGTTACTGATTTAGCTGGCTCTGTTGTGTGCATTATTGTGTACATTATTTTTTGAAAGACTGGGCAGAGGAAACATGGAACTTTATTTTGGATTTTTATTGGACAGATAAAAGGTACCAAAGCTTTGCCACCAATGTGCATTTCTTCCTATGACAACTTTTTGTGAAGAAAAAACAAAAACAGTGTTCAATGGTTATAGGAGCAAGTTTTATTTTATAACTTTTGGCAATGTTTTTCATGAGTGTATGTGGTAGGACCTGAGATGGGTGACTTATGATGTGATTTGTAGATTCAAGTGCAACCTTACACAACACCGACTCAATGCAACCCAACCCAGCATCATCACACATTCACCACAATCCAATGCAAGTCTACTGCAAGTTCTACTTGAACACAACTACAGATTCATCAGGTGCTCACTGCAATCTCACAACAAATCACCACAGATCAACCTCAGATTCACCACAGATTCACCACAATTGCTAACGAAGATAAGCAATACAGGGAACATTAACATTAACAATGTTTCAAGATTTTCTTTGTTTTTGAATCTATCCAAAGCGGATGCACCAACATTTTATCAACATAAGAGCTGAGTTTGTTGATGTGTGCACCAATGCTCTATGCTCATATTTTTTTCTATAATGCAAACACTAGATTCTATAATGCTGCCCAAATGATAGAATCAATACCATAGACATGGCTTCAAAAACAGCACCATGTAGAGCATCAGAAAACCAAAGGCACACACTACCCTAGAGTGGTGACAAGGGAAATGCAAGCAAAACTGGTGTCCACCATGGCTGTCAAGATTTTAGTACCAGGATAAGAGATAGGGCTATCATACAATTTATCTAGAAGAGGCATTTTTGTATCCCTGGAAGTATGCGGTGGCTCATCAGCTGTTGCTGAATTTTCAATAATCAATAATCACAAAATTTACTCCTGTATGAGCCATCCCAGACAAGGTGCTTCTTCTCATGCTGGGTCTTAAGTGGAATATCAAATGGGATCTAGTATCAAGGCCTCCGAGATCATGATTGAGATTGCATGAGACGAGAATGAGAACCATCCTAGATATCATCAAGATCTTCACTGTCATCCTGAGTAATATTGCATTGCTTTTCCATATATTCACTCCATTGCATTTGACCACAATAACCCAGGATCACCACAGTAATGAAGCACACATGCATACATGAGTCCACATGATACTGGAAAATGCATGTGTGTCTCTCATCATCATGCCTTGCCTTGCAAATCATGGAAAACTTGGTGTCTTGGAATGAGAATGCATCACCAAATAAAGTGAGATTTACACAATATTATTCAACAATGCATCCCAAGAAACCAAAACAACACATCAGATGTGGTTCCATGTGACAAGAAGTCCACAATTGTTGATGAAATTGAGCTAACCTTGAGTCATGACATGATGGGGTGCTATGGATTTCCAACATACAATGGCATGTAGGCTGTCAGTGCATCATCAACTCCCCCTCATTGAAAATGACAAGGCAATCTGAAAGAGACAGCACTGACACAGGTCATATCACCAGTGCTGTAATCCCATGAGGGCATCTGCTTATCAATGCCTGTTTGATCTAATACACATGTATATACCAGAAGGGTATTCTTCAATTCAACAGATGAAAGCTGGGAAAAGAGTCCGGCAACAGGCAATCCGTTGCAAGATATGAAAACATACCATCAATATAATACCAATGACATCAAAGTCATAACAAAGCAATGGCAACTTGTCAAGACAGCAAGATGAAGGGATGTTAAGAGAACAAGCTGTATAGCTGTATATCACTCTCACATCAGAAGTATGACATTTCAAGCTTGTTAATCCAAAGGTCAGAGAGGTGCTTACTTGCTGCTAATCATGGAGCAAAATCCCCTGACTCCTTCATCTCAGGATTCAAGGTTACTGTCATGTGTTGCAGTAAAGCATGCAAAATACAACCAAGATGACCTTCCTTGAGGCTTACATTACCTCCATGCTGAAACTAGTAATCAGTACCATACCGGCATTCAAGATAAACTGCATGGTGGTTGTAACAAGGACTCTTGGCATTGGGGTCATGGTCCTTGGTGGGGAACACATCTTCTGCTGGGTGCACCCACTGAGTTGAACAAAGAAACACATCATATCTGGGTAAGTACCTGGCACCTGGGCTAACACTCCAGTGGTAGATGACTCTTTGCATTTTCATCAAGAAGAGTAGGAACATTGATTTTCCATCTGGTGAACCATGAGAATTTTAAAGAAGTGTGCGGCCAACGGAAATCCTGCCCATGCCAGGAATTTTTCTTTTTGTCACATGAGTAGGAGTCATGATTAAGCCAGTCAGGAGTCAGGAGTCAGGAATAATTTGTGATAATCTCCTAACAGAACCAATTCATCAAAATGAGTCATTTGACTTACTTGTTGCAAGCTCTGCTCCGACTTGAGCAACACAAAGATGCTTTTAATTGACTTAAACCAGTCCATGCTATTCAATGTGATAGCAGCAAAACACGTCACTGCAGCTTCAAGTATCATAAAGTGTCAGCAAAAATGGGCTGTTTCTCACAAATTTTCTATTTCCATGTCACAAACATGGTTACAAAAAGAAAAACACTATAACTTGTTTGCAAAAGAGCAAAACAGATAGGAAGAACCATGATCCCGCAATATGTGACTACATTTGTAAACAAGAAATGGCTGTCAAACATTTACAAATGGACTACGATGCTCATGTAGTTTTTACTTTGGTTCATTTAGCATCATGGACCCCCAGGTACTGATCAATTGACTCTACAGTTACAATTTTTCAAAAGTTGATTTTGTCTTTTTGGTTGCCTATGAGCTCAGTAACAGTTGACAAAAGCAAAGGAATCCTTGAGAAAAGACTCCAATGTGTATTTATGGAAGTGTCACATCAAAATCTGTAGACAAGTAGCATTGCACAATCAGTAAACAACCTATCTTCATTGATGCTATGCAGACTTGCCTCAACATTGTCAGCTGTCAGGGGTTCCATTCCAAACACCATATAGAACTGGGATTGCAGAGCCCACACCGATGCAGACTTGTATTAGAAGAAGTCCATCATCTGCTTGAGTACAAAGTCATAAATAATTCAAATACCCCATAACAAACAATATCTCAAGATGAGCTTGGTGCTGGTGCATGGCATACTCCTTTTTTCTTACCTTGTTGTTCAGGATTGTCCCATAGCTGCTAGAGAGATTGCGCTGGAGGAGTTATTGAGAATGCACCAGCATACTGAGATGCCTTAGGACAAGCAGCATTACATGTGGTTTGGGCTAGAAGTGGTCCCAAGAATAACATCTTGATGACATTACTTGATATCGGAGTTTTCTTCAAACACCAGGTGGTTAATAGAAATATGGTTGAGGGCTAGCTTAGACCAACCAAGGGTTGCACCAGGGCATCGAAGACCTCATCATCTTCGGCATGTACCTTTATTGCTGATGACATGAGCCTATTCAACAGGCAAAAGTTGGACCCAATCGTTCAAAATAAAGACAGTATCTACAAACAATCCAAAGATGGGTGCAGCACCAAGCAGAATTGGACAGAAGGGTCATGGCTGCCATGAGACCAACAGAATTCCATGTGTATGTGACCAGCCTTCAGCTTGATATAAGATTTTTTCTAATTCCAGGTGATTGATAGGCATCATGATCAAGAATGCTGCATCCAGATTGAGCGCTAGCTTTGACCAAGCAGGGACAAGGTCTTCATCCCTGCCTTGTTGCACCATAACATTGAGAACCTTCTCCACAGGGCAATTTTTGGCCCATGTTTAAAATATTGCCTTACTATGGGATTCACAAACCATCTACAGATTGGTTCAACATCAAATGGACTATAATCAGGCCATGTTCTATAGAAAAACATGCATTCATAGGATTTTGTCAAGCAGGCTGTCCATAGTCCCACATCCATCATAAAACAAGTCTGTCCTACATGTAACTAGCATGCGATCTTTTGTAGAAGTAGGGACCTTTGAATAGCGTGCAGATGGGATCAAGATTGTTGAAATCTTAGTGATGAAGAAATGTTCCTCATCCGCTCCATGTTGTGTGTGTATTTTGTTAGAGTGTTATGTCATTTCACTTTGAAGAGTGGATAAACAAGAAGTAAGGGAAAACAACAAGCTGTATTTACCACATTAAGACTACTGTAATTAATTGAAGGTGGTAAATAGCCTGTCATGCCTGTCGTGATTCTAATAATATCTCTCGAATGACGCGGTAAACGCGTGCACGACTCTTTCATCTTAGCTCTACCACTATCCCAGTCTCATCTGCAGATCTCGGCCTTATCATTTTTTTCAGCACCAAGGACCCCTTTACGTTCTTCGTCGACGTTCCCATAGAATTGAATTTCCCACCCAACCCCTTGAAAGCCTCTTCGAGCCGCACATCACCGCCTCTATCCATTATGAGTGAATCAAATTATTCGGCGACAGCGACAAGAAAAAATGTCGTCATCATCGGCGCAGGACCTGCCGGTCTCCTCGCTACTATCTTCATTCTCAGGCGCAATCTGCAATCCACCCAAACGAAGTATAACGTCATTCTCGTTGATCCTGGTGCAGATTACGGAATGATGGATGGGGATGCATTGAACCGCGCCCGCTCTTGGATGATTGGTCTCTCTTGCCACGGTTTGTCGGCCATTCGCGAGATACCAGACTTGTACGAAAAGTATATTCACGGCCTCGGAATTGATATCGTGAAGGTCAGGGTTGGACTATCGACACGGATTAAGTTCGAGTTCGATGCCAGCAAGCTTCTACCAGAGGACTCTGCTTTTACGGTAGACCGCAACTTCATCTGCGCTGCATTGAGTCGCTATATTAACGACAACTTCGCAAAAGACGAGAATTTCACGTCCCATTACAACACACGCGCTCTCTATGTCGATGGTGAAAAGCAATGTCTTATCGCGCGTCCGCAAGATCATTCAGATCTGGCGATCGATTATGACATTCTACTGGGCTGTGATGGAATTAGAAGCGTAGTGCGAAACGCATTCCTCACTACCCATCGTGATTTCGAGTTTAATATTCGCGGAACGTTTGGCTATGGCAAGTCCATACACGTGGCTCTACCTCCAAATGTTGTAGAAGGCACGTTCATGTTCGTCAACAATGCTCTCCCGGGATGGTTCAGCTTTATTCTTCCAGAGACAGGACGTAAATTGAACGTTGCACTCGGAACCTCTCTTAACAAGGAGTGCCCGCCTGCACTGAAATCATCCGACCCTACGGTTGTCGCTGATTATTTCCGGGAACATTGGCACGTTTTCGACATTGATGCGGATGATGCTGCGAAGCAATGGGTCGGTCAAGGTTGGAATACCATCAGCCAAGTTCATTGCAATTTTTACCACAGTCTCAAACTCAATGCCATACTCCTGGGTGATGCTGCACACGCAACGAGTCCCCAAATTGGTCAAGGAATGAATACAGCATTGGCAGATGCATCCGCCCTGAATGCCCTATTAGATGATTACAAGGATGATTGGTCCATGGTTTTACCCAAATTCTCCGAGCAGCGCGTGAAGGAGGGGAACGCCCTGACTGATTTATCGTTCTACACATTCTCTCTAAACCCTTCTACCCAAATGAAACTTATGATTAAAGCCCAAATTCGTCAAACTCTCAACAACTTCTTTCCGTGGCTAGTCGAGCCCGATCCAATGAATGAAATCCCGAAAGGAATGAAGCTCAGTGAGGCTTACGATCGTATGAGTAAAGTTGGTGTCATCGGGCGGGTCAGAGATGAGAATGACACCATTATGAGAGATTATTTCGAAAGAAGTGTGGGCATGGTAACTGCGACTGAAGCCGGAAGTGGTATTATGTCTAAATGTCTCATGTATGCGTTGCCTGTTGCAGCAGCGGCTTGTGTTGTTTTCTTCAGGAAGTAGCCCTTTTGTGTGTACCCATCATAAATTTAGACGAGACATATTTTTGTTACACTGTTACTTAATGTGTTCCGAAAGATTCAATCACCGCTCCTCTGACTCTAAAACCCACACCCAAGCTCAGTGAGCTTCTTAAATGCTTTTCCGAAGTCATCCTTCAGCTTTTCCTCATCCGCGGCATAGACCTCCAAGTACCTTCGAAAAGTAGGATCCCACGCCAACACCATGTCGGACAAGAGCATCATTTGATTCGGCTCATCATCAATTTTCCCAGGAACTTTGTTTACAAACTGTCTTCTGCCAGGAGCAGGTCTCAACTCTGCCGCCCCTTGGGCATCAAGCCATGTATCCCCATGACTCACCAAAGTCCACTCATCCTCAATCATATCTGCAGCGTATTCGTTGGAAAAGCGGGTAGGATGTTCCACCCATGGTCCAGCGTAACCTTTTGAAAATCAGTACGAAAAGAGTTGAGATAAAAAGCAACCCCAAGCCTATTCGAAATACTTTGTTGCTTACCTGAGAAGTTAGGATGACAGCGTCCATAGACATGACCACCACAAAGCAATGCGACAATTTCTTGATCATTGAAACCCATGCGATAGAAGACCTCGTTACGAACATGAGTGCACAATCCCTCCCATCCTTTCACAGAACCAGTCGAAGCATCAAGACTAGCTGCTGCATTGGAATCGTCCAAATGAGGACAGCAATACTTCTCGGCTGCAGGAAGGCGTCCATACGACATATTAGCCCAATAAGATTCGTCCACATGATCGACACGACC
Organism: Cyclotella cryptica; assembly: GCA_013187285.1. Classification (NCBI taxonomy): domain Eukaryota; phylum Bacillariophyta; class Thalassiosirophyceae; order Thalassiosirales; family Thalassiosiraceae; genus Cyclotella; species Cyclotella cryptica. The sequence goes on from JABMIG010000116.1 coordinate 181,738, forward strand.
GGGATGGAACTCAATGACAGGACCACCAGTATGCTCCAAACCAACATACGCTGCCAAAATCCATAAATCGGAATAACTAATTGATGGAAACTTTCGCTTCACCGGCTCGAGGAAAGCTCTTGCCACTTCCAATCCAGCATTCTCTGGGTCGGCAGCTTCGGTTTTGAATCTCATCCCTGCCCCATTAGAGCCGCCGGTGCCGGTGGCGGCATCGTAGGTTCCAGAGGAATGCCAGGCCAAGCGGATCAAAATCGGGGCCAGTGAGCCGTCATCCCACGATGGATTGTCCATCATAGATTTGAGCTCGGCGCGGATGGCATCGTAAGGAACTGACGACGTCTGTGGTGCTGTGGCCGGCGAAAAAGGTGAAAAGGAAGTTGTGGCGGTCGGAGCTGGTGAGTTCGGTGACCATTTTGTGCGAGCGTAGTTATTGAGTGAGGTGGAGGAAAGCCGGGGTACGCTCGTGGTTGGTACGAAGGCGTCCGTGCCGATGAATGCTGCAGATAGGAAGAGGAGATTCATGGTTGGGCTCTTGATACTTGAGACTCGTTTCGTTTCTGTAGTGTGGTTAGAGGTTTGGTGGAGATTTGTACAATATTGTTGTACTGATCTTGTACAATGTACTGACGTTGAATTTGATAAGAGTGATGATGTTTTTGGATTTTTGGTCATGTTGTTGATACACATCCGGTACAATAGTACAATAGCGTTGAGTAGGTTATGTTAGGTATTGTACGATACAAGCAGGATACAAGCTGGTATCGTATCACAAACCGGGTAAACTGTTCCTCCGGTATGAGTAAAGTCTACTTTTACTATGACGTCTTTCTAACGTACGTTATTTACTCACACAAAGTTGTGACTGAATGGATACAAATATGATGATTTAGATGCGAATTTTCAAACTAAAACGAACAGTGCTGGAAACACTGAAGCGACATTGACACGCATCATATATCTGACTCAGTGGACGCGAAGATCCATCGTCATCGTGGCGTGGAGGACGAGGGAACAAGGAACCAATCGAAACGAACCCTTCATGAGCTATGAACAATATTATATTGAATGAGCAATGAATGTACACAACATAACAACCTACAGGAGGCCAACGAATAAGAGAAGAGAGAAGAACAGGAAGACTTTTGCAATAACAGCGCCTGTAGTGCCAGTACATCTTACGCTCCCAACTTATCACACGACAAAGCCAAACCTGCATTAATGATGAAGTTTAACACTCGGATTTTTCTCTGGACGATTCTAGTCCCAGCTTCTTCTTCGGCATTCACGCCATCGATCGCTCTTCCCGCTTCATCGCCAAGTCATTCAATCCGAGTGCAATCCAGATTATGTCCTGCGTTAGGATCCACTCTCCTCAGAGATGATGTTGGCAAAGCTATCCCGACAGACGAAGGCGGAAGAAAGGAATACACGCAAGTGCCTGGCATGGAGGTTGATTTGATGAATGGATCTGCGAAGTCTTATCTCGACGATGGATTCGTGTTTGGTCTTGACGGGTCAGGATTGGAACGACCCAAGGGCAAAGTGGCGTCTGTCGTCGTGGAAGGAGATTCACTTGAAACGACGCCACAGCAAATTGGAATTGTCTCGGCCACCTTTGCTGCCCATTTCTATTTCGCTGCCAATGCTATCGCACAATTCTACTCGCAGAGTGATGGTAACACTGAATTGACCGCCGTGGCTGCCCTGGGAACTATAGTCGCTAGTTGGATCCTAGCAGACTTTGGAAGTGGCGTTTTTCATTGGGCTGTTGATAACTATGGCAATGGTCGCACACCTGTCATGGGCTCCATCATCGCAGCATTCCAAGGTCATCATTCTGCTCCGTGGACTATCACATATCGTGGCTTCTGTAACAATGTTTGGAAGTTGTGTATCCCATTCGGTATTCCTACAATTTCAATTATTTCTTATCTTGCTGGTCCGGAAAACTCCATGGGTAAGAGTCGTTCTGAGTCTTTTATGTTTCCATTATTCTCCCACGTATACACGAAACTAAGCAAGCTTTCTTTCCCTTATACAGTCACTCTCTTTTTCTCAGTCTTCTGTGCAATTGAGATAATGTCTCAGGAACTCCACAAGTGGAGTCACATGACAGTGAAAGAGACGCCCACATGGGTGAATACCCTGCAGGACCTTGGGATCAGTATTGGTCGTGTCCCCCATGCAAAGCATCACTTGGCACCGTACGATGGGAACTACTGTATTGTTTCTGGAATCTGTAACGAAGCTCTGGATAACAGTGGGTTCTTTCGGTGGATGGAACATAGAATTTATGAGATAAATGGTATAGAGAGTAATGCTTGGAAGCTGGACCCTGAGCTTCGTGACAGGACGTTGCGGGGTCAATACCAATTGCAACTGTAGTTTGCTTGTATTTTTCTCTTTCTTCTGTACTTAAACTCGTGTTACATAAAAAAGTTGTCATGTAATGAATTATTTCTTTCACTGTTATCCTCCCAACTCATACGTATTTTATTCAGATTTTGAGGTTATTGGTAAGGCGTGAGCTAGCGCGCCGTCAGAGACGAAAAAGAACGTCCCCTAAAATATATTTAAGATTCCATGCATGCCTGCACGATATAACTTCTCAAGTGCGTTTTCGCAACCAACATTAAATTCCATCGGCACCAGGTTAGAATGAAGCCAGGGGAATTCGTCTCGTAAAAGTCATCATTCGTGGACCCTGCCATATTCGTTCCAAATCACCGCTAAAATAATGTGATCACATGAATTACATCTGGCCACCACCACCCATCTTCCTCGCCATTCGACCGTTCATAAATTCATTCGTATCCAACCACTTACACACCGTAGCATTCACACACGCCACCTCCTTCCCTGTCAATCCATCACCTCCGGGCTTTCCGGTTATACACTTCTCAAACGCCTTATCCGTCAAAGAATTAATCACGGTCTGTACCATAATTTGCTGTCGCAAAGCCAACGAAAATTCTTGGAGGTCTCCTAGACCGGTGGCTTGTGACATGAGTGTGTCTTCTCCGCCGCCGAGGGAGGAGGAGGGTGAGAAGTTGTTGTCGGAAAAGGAGGATAGTTCGTCGCTGAAGTCTTGGGATTTTCCAGCGGATGGTTCTTCCTTGTTTCTTGACCAGAATGGCATTTTGGGGGGTGATGTTGCCGTGGGTGCTGTTGTTTGTCGACTGGTTGTTGATGCCGTCGCTGGTTGCCTCTCGCAAGAGATGTGGCAGTGGCGAATTTTGTGCTGCTCACCATGCTGTCAGCTGTCCGCTAGTCTCATAACCTAAAACTTTCGTCTCTACAAGAGAGGGTAAAAGAGGGGTAAAAGTACCGTACCCATAGCTACCTAGCCCCTCAGGGTACGTACTTTTACGTACGGTACTGGCGTAGATTGAGCTATGATTGAAGTAGATTGAAGTCATCGTCTTCTGATAGCTTCTGATCATAACGCTGTGTGACAACGGAAAGCAACGGAAGATGACGCCAAAGATGATGAATCATCGTGACGAGTGATCTGATAATCTATACCTGTACAATCGGCACATTCACTAGTGTCTGGAACTCCATTGAGATATAATAACCTGCTTGGTACCATAGTGATCTATCCAAAAGTCGAATCGTCGTGTCCTCCATGATTAGCTTTCTCTCACTGATGTTGTGCGGCTTTACGCCGACCTCGTCACTGGCGTTTAAAGCCCCGACTTCTTTTCAAATGCCATTACAATCACTTTATTCCCGCCGTACTGATGATGCATTTGTTGATGACTCTAATACCCTAAGTTCACGCGACATCAATTTCGATCAAAACAGAAGACGTTTATTGATAACCTCGGTCATCGCTTCGATCTTGCCGTTTCCGTTGGCTGCCAGTGCAGATCAAACCGAATACCTTTATCAACGCCAATCATCCGACGAAGGTGACTTAACGAGCCGTCTTTTCAACCCGGATGGCTCGTTGCGTGACCCCAATATGGTCGTAGAAGCGCAAGAACGGCCGGTTGTCCTATCTTTCCCCGCCCCGAATAATTCTGACGGATTAACTATTAATGTAAGCACTGACGGATCTCAACCGACATCATCTACAGAGATCAATGGAGGTTTGCGAATCTTGTACAAAGTTCCAACGAAATGGAACAACGACCCAGCATCCAGTCTCCCATTGTATTTTGATTCCTCGGAAGGTAAAAATGGAAAAGCATGCAATCGTATCACTGTCTACTCAGTTGCTGCTCCCAAACTGGACGCTTCTGCGTTAGAAAAGGCATCTAAAGTCGGTGTGGCGAAATCTTTGTTCATGGACAGTCTTTCTAGCAAGTATTTTGATCAGGGGGTACTAAAGGCTGACTTGATATCGGGCAGGACTACGCGGAAACCCATCAAAATGGGAGAGACAATCGAAGAACAAGTTTATTATGAGTTTGATTTGGCCTTTGCACCGCTGGAGTGTCCAACATATCTAGATGGGAATAAGGAAAATCTCGGATTGGGATTTTGTCCGTATGACAGCATCTTCCTTATTTCGGCAACTGTTGTTGATGATAGTGAAGGTACAGGAGGAACAATGGTTGTTTGTGTTGTGGAAAGTACTAAGGACGAGTGGAAGATTGCAAATTCTGACTTGAAGAGGGTGAGGTCCAGTTTCGAAGTCAACATGGCTTGATCTTCTTACAATCAGTTGACTTGACCTACTAAAGATAATTAGGCGTATCATAAGCAATACTGCGAGTCCTATTATGACAGATATAAAATAATTATTTCATAACAAATGCCACTAAGTAGTGTGGCATCAACATCCACCCTTGAAATAATGTGTATATCTCGAAAATCCTCATATAGTAGCCGTGCCAATATAACTGACAGATGACGCATCAACAGTCTGAGGACCAACTGAACTATTCGCACCCTCACTATCAGATCTCAAAAACGACTCTCTCTTAGGTTTGTTGCCAAGATTCATTATTACTTCTTCACTATCCGCAGAGTCTAACGCTAGTTTGCTTTGCGTGCCGAGGCTCTGTTCTTCCACAGTCGGTAAGTCATCTGACATCAGTCTTTGTTGGCGACTTGCTCTTCTGGCACTAGGCAATGCCGTAGATTGATCCTTGTTTGATATTGATGTATTCGCTTTTCTCGTGATCATTGAAGGAGAAGGAACATAATTATCTTCTGACTTGTACCCATCAGGGTCCACGGTCGATGGGCGATCCAAAGACAGCATAGAAATTCCTAAGGAAGACACATCGTCTGGTTCTATGCAGATTTCGATTGCCGATTCTTCATCGTCGTCGGCGTCTTCTTCGATAGAGAGCTCATCCGATTTATTCATAGGATAATGATACCCGTATGAAAATCCGTAAGCATTATACGGTGGCGGCGGAGCGGACTTCGTAGTGGCTGCTGGAATTGTATTTGACAACGAAGGCCGCGATGCAGTAGGATCATCTGGTGATGAATCCAAACAAATTGGCGGAGGGGCAGGAAGAGAATACGTCGAGGAGGTTCTTTCACCTGAAGTTCTTTCACCGCTGGTATCCAATCTGTGAATGCATTTTGTATTTAGTGGCGACATTGCCGAAGACGAACTGTCATTGTCGCTAGATGAACTGCTGCTATCACTTCTAGAAGATCTATGACTGCTGGGAGCTTTCGAAATGAAGACTCTTCTCGTTTTAGGGGGCATCGATGGATTCACGTTATCCATCTCACCATCATCTTTGCCACATGGGTATCGTTCTCTATGGTATTGTCCTATGATGCGATCAGCGTCATCCATCATATCATTTACGTACTCGTCACCATGAAATTTCTCGTCCCCGGTGCTCGTGGCTCTGATGGTCCATCCTTTCTCAGTCCGCAGAAAAAGTATCGTTGAAATAATGACTCCCAACCAACAAGACACAAAGACATTTCCTATTTCGTTGCCCGGACCTCCAGGGGATGTGGCATAGCCAACATTAATGCAATTCAAAACAAACGAGACAGCCGACAAGAATACTTCTATCATCCAAAGCCTCTTTTGCAGTAGATTTCTAAAGTCATCAATTTTCCCCCGTTGATTGAAATAATGCACAATGAGTGCACATATAGAAATGATTGCAGATAGCATTCCAACAATGGAACCCAAGAGTGATCGCTTGCAAAAAGGGGTGGAACTTAAGCTTCCCTCACAAGATAATCCATTACGATTGTCGATGCAAAAGGCTGATAATGCACAAGATGTGACCAGTAACAAGAACCAATATGTTGGACCATCATCATCGAGAACATACGTCCTTATGTAGTCTACATCCTCTGCACCTGCAGCTTCATTCAACCTTGAAGTATAGGCCACCATGTCCTTGTGATCACGTACTACAACGCCACATCTTTTATCTGCAGGCGCCATAATCAGCTCACCCACCAAAAATGACGCAATGCCCCCTCCCAACCACGAGCTGACCCATAAATTCCCGTTCCATACATCTTCGTAATAAAGATATCCCCATTTCTCCTTCGTCATGGTGAGACCATATTCCACCCCAGAGAACGGATCCATGACGTACCGTAATTCAATGCACCACAGAATGAATAACACGAGTGCCATCAGGAACTCGAGCGAAATGTGTAACGTTGGCAAGATATCTCTAGTCAACCAATCGCGCAGACTGCGATGTCGAAAGCACATGGCAACAAGAAAGGCCAGTCCGAATGAGACTGACAAGATAGATAGTAGTAGAGTGTCTTGTTTGTTTCGTTGTACGTCGTTATTATCAATGGGATTTTCCATGACGAGCAATGTGCTGAGCCCCGCGAGAGAGGTTGCTGACAGATACAACCATAACGAGGAACGGGGCGAAAGGTCCTCGTTTGGATAGAGTGCATAGGGGTGAATGCGTGGCTTTTGATGACGATTTTGATCTTTGGGACGTGAGCCAAAAGAACTACCGATAAAGGTCGATGACATTCTTTGGAACCATGTTTTGCTTTTATCGTGTTCCTGTGCCTGCTTGTCTTGTTCATTCGAGAGATTCATATTTCGATTGTGATTATAATCACCGTCACGACGCTGGTCCATCATTGCCTCCCTCTTCGTCTGTGACTGTGATGCCGAAAAAACACCTTCGACGGCATTGCCGAGATTCATGTCTTCGTCGCCGGTTTCGTGACGAGGATCGCGAGATGTCATGGTCGGAAAGATGCGCATTTATGTTTGGGGTGTTTGGGCGGGGTGCACGAGAGAGTTTGTTCACGAAAGACAATTCCAGAACGAGACTCTCAAAACGAGCTCAGAATGATCATGAGGGCTCGCGGGCCTGGCTAGAGAGAGGGCTGCTTGACGCATTTCAGTCATCGTACAGCAAGCGTACAGCAGGCTCATAATAGGTGGTACCTGGTGGTACGCTCTAAACCGTAGTGGTTTACTCGAAGACAGCACAATAGCCCCTCGCATCTCGCTTTGTGATGGCTCAATCGTGTCAACCCTATGCAGCTCCTATGCAGTCATAGAAATAATACGGTAAAGTCTCTTATGCGTGAAAAAGGAGAATGGTATGACAGGTATGATCATAAACAATATACTGTATCCACTCCTTTATACCTCGTTGAAATATATCATCCTTTTCTTATTTATTTGATATGGTAGGATACCAAAAAATCAAATGACAAAAATAATACCCACCCTACGGAGTCTCGTACGAAGCCATGGAAGGTTTCTCCTCGCTTCTCCAGATTCGAATTCCAGAACTTGTAGGGAAACTTCTGCCGCCATCGTATCAAATAGAACATATTAGAAGCTGTCTACGTGTAAAAGAATGAAAGAACTTGTAGATGTGAAGCCAATCTCTTGCTTCGAGAGTCGTTTCTCTCATTTTGTTCACGTATCATGAAAACTCCTGGTAAGCTGGCCATGCATGTCGATGGTCTTGTTCTCACTCCCTCAACTGTGGAAAAAACCAGCAGCAGACCAGTAACACAAGTTTTGGCTACTGTACCATACACGCCATTCACATCCACAATAAATTATTTTCGTACCGGCGAGACGAAAGTGGTCTCCCTCCTCCCTCATCAGTCTCGACAATCACACTTGAGGCACCGGTACGTGATGGTCGTCGTCCCTCGGAGAGTAGAATGCAGAATACACCTCCTCACCAGACGAGAACCAGACTCTCTGTTGTTTGTGTCATCATCTTGTCATCTTGTGTTGTCTCTATCCCACATGAAGAACTGATGCCTCACAAAGTGCCTTCCTTTCTCACCGTCGCCTCGCTTGCTCCTCACCACGGCGTGGTCATCTCGCCCCTCCACCATGCAGGACAAATCAACGCAGACCGCCACGTCCCGCCCCCCCGGCCGCCGATCGCATCGTCATGTCGGCCAACTCTCCACAAGCCTCCATCCAATGCGCTCCCGGCCACGCTGCCGAGACCACGCTCGACACCCTCCCCAATTCCACGTGGTTCCCCCGCGACATCCCCATAGCACCCGACGGAACCCTCCAGCTGACTCTTCCACCGCCCCCGCTCGCCGTGCCCTGTCCGATAATGACAACACCAACACCGCCAGTACGGACACGAACAAATCCCACGAAATCCTAGGCGGCGTCATCCTCGGCTCGGGCCATCACAACCTAGCCCAAGGACTCAAACCCGTCGAACCCTTCGATTTCAACGGACGGACCGTCAACCCCAAGTCCTCCAAGTACGTCGGCGTCACCTTTCGCCCCAATCGAGTCAAGTACCAGGCCAGGATTTACAAGGGGAACAAGGAGTTCAATTTGGGATTGTTCGATTTGTCGGCCGATGCAGCTCTGGCCTACGATATCACTCATCGTTTGATCACCGAAGTGGAGAGGATGGTTCAGGAAGAATTGGCGGAACAAAGCAACGAGGACGTACAAGAAAAACTCCCCCTGCGACTTTCCTCTGTCTTGGATTCCACGGACGCATCCTGTACCACACGAATTCGTATGGAACTATCCAAATTAAACGAATTGGAAAAGTGTCCATCCCTACCTTCACCGGCATTGAATTGGTTGGAAGAAAATCCCTTCGACTACGATGCTCCGAATGCACCTCATGCCAAGGAATGTGAACGGTTGAATTTTCGCCATCCTCAAGAATACTACGCTGCGAGGCAAAAGGAGGCGGACGAGAAGAAATGGTCTGCTTCGGACAAGGTGAAGGAGGCGTCATCCACCAAGACGAAGGAAAAGAAATCTACCGTCTCGTGTCACGGGACGTATCCGTCCATTCCAGATTTGAAGGCTCTCATTCGGAAAGAGGCGATACGGGTGGCCAAGGCGGTGATTTTGCACGGTGGAGGTGTCTCCGTGGGGGGTGATGAGACCGGGAAGAAGAAGAAGAGGAGAAAGATGGAGGAGCGGGAACCTTTGGATTGGAAGGGAAAGGTGTGCAAGGTGAGTTGCCGTGCGATCAGGGGTGCAAGCATTCCTATATCATATATGCTTCGAACTCAATGTTGTTGTTTTCTTTTCATCCAGAGGAAAAGTCAAGATATTTCCTCAATCTCAGACTCTCCACACAGCGATGGACCACCTGGCTTGCCTGCAGTTCCTTCACTGCCGGCGATTGCAAATATCCCCCACGGAAACGTGAATTCAAATGACTCTTTGGCAACAAACCCAAGGGAATGTAAAAATAACGAATACTTCGATACCAATACAGGAATAGGCACCCTTGCCTCGAACGCAAAGGATAGTAATCCGCTCGGGCCGTATGGGATGACTCCATTCTCTAAGGAGGATACCGCCCTGTCTTCTGGTCCAACCGATGCTTCGAATGGAGTCATGAATGGCATGGTTGGAAGATCGATGCTTGTTTGGGATTCTGGGGGCGTTAGACCCAGATCGGTTAATGGGATTGACACGCCGACCATGATGAGTGGTATTGGTATGAGTGGGATGGGCATGGGCGGCATGAATGCCACGACTATAAATGGAATGGGTGTGAACGGCATGAATAGTGTTGGCATGAACGGTTTGGTTATGAGTGGAATGGGGTCTGTGGGCGTGAACGGCATGAATGGAATGGGAGTGAATGGTTTGCATGCTATTGGCATGAACGGTATGATGAGTGGCATGAATGGGGGTATGAATGGAGCCGGCATCGGCAATATGGCTACTCTGGGTATGCACAGTTTGAACGGGGTGGGCATGAACAGTATAAATGCAATGGGAATGCATAATGCCAAATCCTTGGGGATGAACAGTATGGATCAATTATTGATGGCTCAATCAAGGACACAAAATCTACTTTGTCCAACTTCTGGCGACATGAATGATTTCACTCAGGCTAACTTTGCCCTGAATGGGATGGAAACGTCTCAGAATTTCAATTCAATGTTGAATTTACAGAGAAACATGAATTCCTTCCCGTTAACTACAAGTGATTTCATGAATGCCGCTATGGATGGTTCCTTGCGTGGGGTGTCTTCGCTAGGTGGAGTGGTCCCGGGTGCCGGAGGAAATATGCTTTCCAATCCTTATGGGCCCCTTGCTGGCAACTTCAACCTGAATATTAGCGGAAACTTATCTGGAGATGGCATGATTATGGGCAATGGAGGAACTGTACTCCCTAGCCCTAACATGATGATGATGGGAGCATCCGGTGGCATGGACGGACAATATGGGAATTCCATAGCAGGCATGAATTGCCAGATGATGTTGATGCAACAAAGACAGCAACAGCTCTATCAGCAAACTCAAGACGGAATCAATAATCACCTCAACGATTCTGAATTGAACTCGATGGGAGAAAATGCAGGCGGTGTATCATTGCTCAATAAAAGTGGTATGATCAACATGGGAATAGAAAACATCAACAACAAACTTGCCGGGAGTCTGAATCCATATCAGAACAATTTCTTTGCAGGACCATTCTCTGGCGTAAATTTTTACCCCTCGGGCGGCGCCGTGGGTAATGCGATGAACCAACCGGTTTCTGGTGACGTTGGCAGCTTGATGGGTTCAAGCCAAAAGTTCTTCACCAATAACGGTAAGCCTGGAACTTGTCTGGTTTGTTAACTTGTCAGTCTTCATCTGTTCAGATATTAACACGATTTGTGACAATCTTTCAAGACGGAGATACACCTTGTGATTAATGATTTAGAAAATCTAGCACAGCATGAATGATTTCTTCACGCAGTTCCGTTTACTGTTGTAACTTGAGTGCGAAAATTCACTTGGCATTCGTCGCCGTACTGTGATCCTTTTAGAATAATTGAATTAGATGTACAGTTATGAAAACAAATCATATTCTCCCTTCGAATTAACACTCAGGGATTTATCATCTGTCAGAGCCGTTCCAACTGATTTTAGCCGGCTAAACATTGTGTAATCGACCTCAACAGAGTTTGTAGACACCGAGCTGCAACTCGAATAATGTGGCGCTGCTGGCACAGAGGGAGCTTTCGTTGTTGGCTGAAGTTGTGGAGACCTTAGGTTGTGCTGTTGAAGAGGCTCATCGCGGCACTCGTGTTGGTCGTTGAAACCATCTTCTCGGTGGTATTCGAACTCTTCACTTTCATCTACTTGGTTCATCAGTGCAGGCCGTGATTTCCTTGATCGCTGAGAACGAGATGATTTTGATTTTGAGGAGCGTGACATAGATGATTTGGACTTTCCTAAAGTACTCTGTCGTCTACTCCTTCTGGACGATGCATGACTTTTGACAGATGAAGCTTTGCTGCTGCGACTCCTCATTCGTGAATATTGGTCAGATTTGGATCCGGGATTCTCATCTTCCTCGGCACTACTCGCCCCCTCATAGTAAAGTAAACCCAGAACACTGTCTCCCCTCGATGCTTCCTCCGGATCAATCCCTATTCTAAGTCCACTGGAGGCATTCAACGAGTTGTTAGAATTGCCTCCTTGGGATTCAAAGAATGAGCTTTTGCCTCCTTCGTAGCCCTTGTCGAGCTCGTCCATATAAGATACGTGGTTTGGAGAATAACCCAGCATGAGTCTGTCATCCATCCTTTTTTGCTCTTCATCTATGTATGCACGATTTGCTATTTTGAGTGTAGATTCCGATACGTTCAACTTTGTTTTAGGTTCACCATTCGTTAATTTCAGTGTTTTCTCGGATACGTGCATGTGTCTTTTGGATCTATGCCTTTTTCGTCGTCTGTGATGTTTCTTGTGTTTCAATGTTAGCATGTTGAAACCTGGGGTCGTGAGTTTGTGTTTGTAAAAGTCGCGTTTACGTTGCCAGACAATGAGTCCACAGCAGACAAACGCAAATAAGATGCCAAAAAGAATAATCAATACCAATGCCAGGGTGTTGTGACTTGCAGTGTTGTCAGTCTCCCCGGCATTGCCATTATTACCCTGTACAAAAAGAGCCGATGATGTTTTTTCAGCAGGATATGATGACGGAGTAGGAGATGGCGCGATTGTGGTTTCATCGCCATCGATTTGTAGAATGACGCCAGTGTATATCTCAGGACCTAAAGTATCACGTAAGACTTGGTCAATGTCATACTTTCGACTTTGTAGCGCATGCAAAATGGAAGATCGTATTTCGTCGGCTGATACGGTTGTTTCGGACACAATGATCTCAATCAAAAGGGTCAGAATATCCGCAAGACCACGTTGGCGAAGTTTATCGGAATCATTAAGTTTGCTCCATTGTTGCAATCTTTCGACCTCATGCTTTCTTTGGAAGTCTCTCATTTTGCTCATAGCACGAACCCTAACGAGTGTCCTACCCTGAGAATACACTGCATCGACAATATCAACTGCCTCAATGGTCACATTGAAAATTTCGATGATTTCTTCAGATATATCACGGATAACATCTTTAACCTTTGAACTTTGCACATTGCTCATTTCCACATCTGGAATATTGATCATTTGTATAGAAATTTGCGGAAGGACTAATCCAGGCTGTTGAGAGAGAACGGGCGGTGCTGTAGACGGTGACGTCGAAGCAGTTGGTCGAAAAGTTGGCGACTTTGTCTCTGTTATGCATGAGGAAGGATCCCAAGCATAAACTTTGTTGCAGCATTCCTCTTGCGTCCAGAAAATTTCATATACCCCTGCGATGGTCTCTGACCCCGTGTCACAAGTTCCAGTCGCCGGGTTTGGATAGTAGGGACAATTTACTTTCGGTGTACAGCTGGCGAAATCGCTAGGGCAAGATCCATACTAAAATGAGAAATACAAATAAAGCAGATGCAGAATGGATTGATCAGAACGAACTGAGACGGACTGAAAAACTCGTAAGGTAAGCTTACCGTAGCGCACGACCCGAACATCTCATCATAGCAATAGTTCGTTATGCAGAGGCAACGACATGAACTTTGATCCCACAGGCCAGCTCCGCAGCCGTTCGATGGAGCCACGCAAGAATCTTGCACGTTTCGCTGCGTTCTGATGGTGTGTACCTCGCCGCCGGTTTGCCGCGACAATGTTGCGAGCGTGTATTTTTGAGGCAACACATATACATGAAGAAGACGAGTTAATCTCCAACAACTCAACGACAAAGCAGTTCTCCTCATGGTCAAGTCACTAATCTTTGAATCCTCGTTCGACTTCCACCATTCGATTAGTCTGCAAATGCTAATTAATACAATGATTGTTTTCCATTGATGCAGCGATGATACAGCGTACCGCAGCTACTGGTGAATGTTGTCAAATTGACAGCAAATTGACCAGAGATTGACCAGTAGGCCTGAGAGTAAACTACTAGTGACTAAGTGACTCGTAGTGACCCTAAACAAGGCTTAGTTGTCTCTGTGTCAGTCAATCCCGGAATGGTCACTATGATGAATCCTTCTGTCTGTCACTGTGCACGCGTATGACTGTATGTTCTCCAGATCGATCGTGTGGACTTATTATGTGAGCGAGTTACGAAATACGTATGGTATCTTTTCCGTCGTACGTTGATACCGTAAATCTCGGTTCATAGGTGCCCGCGGATTATAAGTTACATTTTCCCGATTTTCATGACATTTGTGTTTTTCACCTACCGTAATTCTCTCATTATAAGGAGAGCGCATTATAAGGACCGACCCAATCCCCTGATCCATAGATGTTGTTTTCATGCACTTAACTAACTTTATGGCCTCTGAAAGCAACACTAAGTTGTAGCCTTAGTGACGTACATCACGGCAATATGTGTTGGTCCTCGTGATTCGCGCTGGTTCCCGAGTTATGCCATTTTCACTGAAAACTCACCACACATCGTGATGTGTGGTGACACAACATCGACACACATCAACACACAACTGCCCCAACCCAATATACAATGGCGTACCAGGTCATTCTCGTTGGTTTTCTACCCAACGACAACGGAAGGTCTTGTGACATGCATCCGTTCGGGTGTGGGAACGCGTTGGTGTTGGAGTGGTTTTTTGGCGCCAAACGTGTTCTTCTATGGTAGAATGGCAGAAAAAAAATCTACTAGGTAACTAGGGGGGGATACCATTTAACTTTAACATGTAACACACACTAACTTTGGAGACTTACGCATATGTATCTTTTAACATTTTAGGTGACTAATAAACAGAGAATTACGGTAGTAAATTAGCCCCGGACATTCTAAAGTCATCATAGATCAATTCTCCTTCTCCACAGCAACACGCCGACATGAACAGGTCCCTATAACTCCGGTTGGTTTCTGAGTTATGCCTTCATCCCGCTAAACTCACATCACAACATTTCACATCTCGGTACCTACCATAGCTCACCATAAAAAACTATACAAAACACAACAACAAAATGGTGAAGATCGTTCTCGTCGGCTTCCTCCCGGACGATCATGGACGCAGCTGTGTTGCACATCCTTTCGGATGTGGTAACGCGTTCATTGAAGGTCCAGGTAGTGGTGTTGGGAGGGTGGTGCGCTTGCGTCTAGTAGAGCACAAGCACCTCGCGGGCTACGCAGTGCGAGATGATGGACGGTTGCCGAGTTTGTTTCACGGCGAGTGAGTATGCCATTGGCAGCATTGCCCACCAACTTGACGGTTGCTTGCTCCGGATCACGGAAGTTTTTCTTCTGGACTCTGAAAACAGGAGTGAGCGTGCATTGTACCACCGCAACCGTGGTTACGCATATGCCAAACCCGTTGATGAATTCTGATTAGAAAAGTTTGAATTAAAAAAGTTTGAATTAATGTTAAGTTAAACAATAAATTAAACTCCCGTTTTTGACACTCCAAAGATTTGTCCTTTATTAATAATTAGTTCACTACTTAAACCCATTCGTATCCCGTATTCTTCCACGCGTTCTGTCCAATTTCCTTAGGAATGTCGTTGTATGCTTCGACGACCCCCTCTGTCACCAATTTACGAGACGCTTCCTTCGCTACCCCGTCAACAATCCCTTCGCCCTCCGTCATCCAGTCTTCCCACTTTTCACGAAGACGACATTTAATGGGCTTGTTGATGCCCACGTCAATTGGCTGGCACAAGTACGTGCAGCCCGGCGGGATGTGCACCACCTCAATTCCCATCAATTGGATACGATTCACGACCGTACCCATTTGATGGACGCGGTACGCATCCAGAATTAGGATGGGCGGTTCGATGGACGGGTTGTTCCCGTCGCGATGCGCCTTCCATGGCTGTAGGACGGCATCGATCCACTCGTTCATCTTTGCCTCCTCCATCCACGCCTTTTCTTGACAAGCATACCTTCAGGATTCCGGGAACGTCGCGAATTTGCGAGTTGCAATCCGTCCTTGAGGTTTACCCTTGAAGATGAGGAATGGCCTCAACATTTTGCCACTGGCCGTGATGGTTGCCGCAAGAGTGATGCGCTTCGTGTCGGAGGTTGAAGCACGGGCATGTACCGTGCGCGCTCCTTTCACCTCGAGCGTCGTGTTGGAGTGGAACGAACGGGATCGGTGTCTGATCCATGTTCAGCACATCGTCCAGGTTCCGTCCCTCCAACTTTGACTTCATGACGGCAATGAAGTCCATGACCATCTTCTCTGTTTCCGTGTAGAGTTTTTGCACTGTGTGCGTCGCACAGCGATACGTGAAACCGAGGGATCGCGTAAAGCGATGAACGGCCAATTCCTGCGGGCGGAGCGTTTTGTCCTTGAATCCAGGATGAAGGCGACCGGCCTCTCGCATCACCATACGATTGGTGACTTGAACTGCCTGCTCGCGAAGTTTGAGGGTAAAAGCGAGGAGCTCGTCCTTGACTTGCGTGAGAATACTTGTGCGGCCCGGGTGGATCTTGCGAGAACTGCCTCTCGTATTGAACGGAACAAAGTCCGTTTTCGCATTCAACTCGTCCGCTTTTTTGATGGTCTTCTTCCAACGAGAGAAGTACATGGGGAGGATGCCGACTTGAACACAAGCTTTGCGACGACTGCATCCGCCCGCAACGAGTCCTTCAATTTGCTGGATGATGTTTCTTTTCTCTTTCAGCTCGTACGACTTCCGGCTTGACGTAACTTTTGTATGGCCTTCCATGACGACGGTTTGGTTAAGGTGAGTAAAATTGATTTATAATTGATTTGATTTGTGTGTTGTACAAAACAAATCTGACAACTGACAATGACAATGTTGGAACTGTTCTGCCGTCGGGGAGATAAATGTGGGGTGGAGCTGGTGATGGATGGATGGCGCGACAAAAGTGTGGGCCATGAGTGGGGCCAAAAAACCAATTGCCGGCAAAACCAAAACAAAATTGGCGCGACACACAGTACCTCGGGGTATTACAGTAAGTATGATGGATACTTATTATTTTTTCTCGTGTTAGCATAACTAACTTCGTACGGTTTATAAGTTATAAAGATATGTATCTTTTGACATTTCCTGGCACTTATGGACCGAGATTTACGGTAGTATACCTTCGTGCTGTGATGGTGCATGTCGCGATTGTGTCACAATTTTGTCTTGAATGAAAGGGCGGGGGACTGCAACTTCCTGGAAAACCTGTTTTTTTGGCAATAAATGTATCCAAGTAGCACCAAGTGGTCTTTTTTTTCGGAACGGAGAAAAAATACTCCGCCCAACACCAGAGAAGACTCTGAGAATCCACGACTGCCTGGCTTCGGTGAAACCGAGTGACACCAAGTGAAACGGAGTGAAACCGAGTGACGCCAAAGTGACGCCAAAGTGACACCAAGTGACACCAAGTGACACCGAGTGACACCAAGTGAAATCGAGTGACACCAAGTGAAACCGAGTGACGTAAAACCGAGTCCAAGTGACACCAAAAAAAACAAAAGACTTGAAATAAGAACAGTGTAATGGTTATCTAAATAAGTCAAATTTAGACGAAACGTGTGACACCAAATGAAACCGAGTGACACCATGTGACACCGAGTGACACCACGTGAAACCGAGTGACACCGAGTGACGTGACACTGAGTCCAAGTGACGCCAAGTGAAACCGAGTGACTCCAAGTGAAACCGAGTGACACCAAGTGAAACCGAGTGACACCAAGTGAAACCAAGTCACTCGGTTACGTGAACAAGCAAGGCCAAGTCGGAGAAATGGACTAATTTTGAAATTTTCCTTATCCCGAAGTACCCGAGCGTGACACCGGGTCACACCGAGTCCGTGGTTTTCCAGGAAGTTGCTGGGAGAAGCACATACAATAGAGTGTACGGTTAATGTTAATGCAAGGTTTGTTGTAAAAATATTAAATACGTGCATGTTATTCTGTTTTTGCAACAATCTTGCAAAATAGGTAGGAATTCGTACTGTGATGACGGTGTGAATTTACTCCTATTAATAATATGATAAAAACCACAATATGATCCCATTTAAAGATACTTATTCGGTCATTTGCAACTGATGTTGCACTGGTTGTTGCTCAAAATATGCATTATTTGCAACAATTGCAACCGTTCATTCACATAAAAAATACACTATGACTCACAGCCCAAATTCACGATGTGGTCACTGCTGCAAAGCTACTTGATAAAATTGTTGTGCTTTGTCTGTACATTATGTAACAGGCGCCACACAGGTGCAACAACCATGGCCTCAGCCATGTGGCCGCTGAACACAACATCATCATTACCAATTAAGAAGCCATTAAACTCATCAGCTGGCAAAACCAACAGCTGCCAAACCCAATGCCACCTGAGCATGGCTCCATTAATTACTAATTTTAACTAAGTTGAAATAAACAAATAAATCAACTTGTACAAACTCAATAAAATTACTTTCTTAGTCTAGTTTATGATTTTAAGCGACAAATACATGTAAAGGTTGATTGTTTTTTTCTTATGATGATTAAGGAGGGATAATTGCAGCCTCGGCGAAAGCAAATGTGACAACGATGGCGAAGGTGACATCCAAGGCAACAGTGGCAGAAAAGGTGTCCACGGCAAAGGTAACATCAACGGCAACAGGGTCAGAAAACGCAATGGCGGCAGCAACGGGCGACGGTAGCGATGGGCGACAGCAACAACAGCAATGGGAACAGCTTCAGCAACAATGGCAGTGATGGCTACTACCTTGACAATGGTGGCAGCATTGCCGGTTGCAACGGGTGATAGCAGCAATGGCAATGACAGCAACGGGCGGCAGCGATGGGCAGTGGCAATAGCAACAGTGATGGGCGGCAGCAATGGATGGCGGCAACAGCGACGGCGGCAACAGCGACGGTGGCAACAGCGACAGCAACGGAAGCTTCATTGATGGCAGCTGCAGCAACAGCTTGATGGTTGGACAAGTGATGGGGAACGTACTCCCTCGGGAGTTCTATCCAATCCTACATTGCCGCCAGAGCCATTGTCAAAACTGTATTGCCATGGGCCCGAAGGGGTGGAAGGGGGGTTGTGGGCGGTAGCTTGATTTCACGTAATGAAGTAAACTATGTATTATCGGAAGTTTGCAACCAATGTTGTAAATTCCTTGTGGGATTCTGCGCCATTTTTATCTTTCTCAGTTGAGACGTGATGTCTTATTCACGCAACCGACTGACCAGTGAATGGATTTCTTTTACTACGAGATTTAATATCAATTCCTTTTCTTTTGAAATAATTTACTTCAATATTTTACGTAGTTTTTTTGCAACATAGGTTTGTGAAGCTGTTTCACGATTCATCGCGTGCAGACTAAAAACATTGTGTAGTGCGGTTGCAAAAAAACAAGGTACAAAATAACGATCACACTCTATTAATCGTAATACTACACACAAGTTATTTAATATAGTAAAGGTATGTAATAGTTACCTACCCATAAGTACAATTGCAACGCAGTTGTTTTTGCACATAACATACTGCTTGTGCATCAAAGTTACTTTTGAACAATTTTGCAGATACCCCAGATTTTGGCAAGAGCAATACTTGGGGGGGGGGGGGGTGTAGCTTGGCAAAGAGAACAGAAATCCCATCGCCATCCAATCCAATTCAATGAAACTGGAGGGCCATGCATGAGGAGTGGATTTGATGAAGAAAAATCTGGCCTGATTTCAAAGCTACAATTTAAAGAACTTAACATTAGTAGTAAAAACTAATTTTGTAAGTGTCATCATGTTTAAAATCAATGACTTAACAATGTTGTGCATGTACTTACGTGTTGATTGTTGACTAACAAAGCATGTGTAATTAGTCATGCACACACGAATGCACACATGGATATTGCGAGAAGTTACTTAGAGTTTGTTATGTTCATTGAAGTTGTAACTTTCAAAAAATCCCCAACATTTCATTCATGGTTTCTTCATTACTTAAATGAAGTTTTTTATTTGTAGTATTACTTCAGCAGAAACTAACTTACCATAATTTTGATTTTTCTAAGATTGAACCTACTTATCGTAGAATCTGCATCCAATTAACAGCACACACCGAACTTTTGTGATTCTATTAGGCATGTTCTATCAGATACTGATTTCATTTGACTTACTTCAGCCTGAGCAAAAGGAGGATCCTTATTGTATATTGTTACTACTTCTGTAAGGTACATTTCTTTCTTGTGTGATATGTGAGCCAACAAATCCACCCAGTACATGCACTTGCCTTGTACACCAATAACCACCATGGCACTTTTGCTGCTGCCACCGTCAATGTTTGTGATTTCAACACAGAGACTTAATGTAGAGCCATTGTGGAGATACCATCTTCATTCTCCCCACACGGCAACAATATTGATAGCCAGAAGCAAAAGGTGACACAACGGTTAGATTTAATTTTTTACTTTTATTTTTACAGCAGCTTAGTATTTATTCTCTACAAGTAAAAAATAACCCCTTCACTATGGCATTGATAATATAATTAATTTCATAATTCAAGTTGACAAGTGCATATCATTGAACAAACATTTGATGTATCATAAGAAATTTTGCCACTGCTAAATGTTTTCCGCAGGGAATTCATAACATTCAATCAAAATAAGAGGTAAGCTGAACAATTGTAACTCCATTTTTTCTGTTGAGAGAAGGTCAGTGGTAGAAGGATTGCAATCAGACCTTTGTTTGTCCTGCAAGACAGGCAATTTTTGTCTTTGGGGATAAATAGCACCAGATGGGGTCGTCAGATGTCGTCAAAAGATTTTTGACGGTCATCAACAGGTCGTCACATGGGTCGTCTTAGGTCATCAACCAAAGTCGTCAGGGTCGTCAGGGTGGTTTTTTGTCATCACTTAGGTCGTCAGGTGTCGTCACGTGGAGTCAGATGGGTCGTCACAGAAGATCTGTTGGGTCATCAGTTAGGGTGGTCAGTCATCATGGTCATCACAGAGTCGTACATTTTGCCACTTGCTCTCACTCACGGGATGAGTAGTTATTTGTGAAAGCTTGTCAAGTTGTCAGGTGGGTCGTCAGTGTCATCATAAGGGGTCGTCACGAGATAGTCATGAGTCATAACAAGGGTCGTCAAAAGGTCATCACCACAAGTCATCAGGGTCATCAAAAGTCTTCACCAAAAGTCATCAGGTCATCAAAGTGTCATCACACGCAGTCATCGGGGTCATCAGATGGTCATGAAAGGTAGTCACACGAGTAAAACATGTCAAAGTAGTCACTTTTTGTCAGTTTGGCTTGCCAAAAACTCCCACGTGGCAAAGTTGCCTGTCTTGCCGATCTTCACCCTGTTTTCAGATGCAAGAGGCTTGAGGATATGCATTGGCACCCACATTGCATGGTACTTGACCAAGGACACTCAATCTCTTTAATTGACAAGTGGGACTGATCGTGTTATTAAGCTGTATATGAATCTGAATGGATGTATACAGTGTGAGACAAGTGATAAAACCAGCCAAGTATTTCACCTTTCATGAGAGAGGGGCCATTAAGATTATTTGATTATTGTTGACCTGAATCATGATTCATCTGATACTGCACTTTACTGGATTTTTCCCATGTATGGTCAGGTGGAGCTGGTTGGTTTACAATGGCAGCTGATGATGTATTAAGGGTGTGACAAAGTCAAGAAATTGCAGTTTACTTGTTCAGTTTGCTAGAACCTGGGCATGAAATAAGACAATTAGGAGCATGGCTGGGGGGCTCCTAATTAATTCATTATTACCATGTTATTTCTGAGAGAGTGAAATGTACTAAAGTTGTCTGCAATGAAATTTTTTGAAATGAGTTTTTACTCTAGGTGATTTTTAGTGCCATTACTTATAAAGTATGACCTTCTACTGGTCATTTATAACTAAGCGTGATATTATGACAAAACGATCTTTTTATGGGTAATAAAGAATCTTTATTGTATTGTGATCGTTACGACCTATAAATATTGAACTAAATTATATGTTTAACAATATATGGTTGCGTTCAACATTTATAGGTCGCGCGAGTTTAACTTGATTCTATCTTGTCTCGTAGCAAAAGAGAGAGCTCGCACAGGTGGATTTAACCCGGTTGCACGCACTGTTGCACGCTCGGCTGATATCCCCACCCCCAGTTGGGGTGCACTAGATGCACCGCACACTTTGACCAAATCCTTGAAATCTCTTATGGTGCATCTAGTGCACCATAACTTTTGTACTATTCCTGCATATGGGGAATATGGGTGTAGTCTCTACCACATAAAATAACAGCATCGTGATTATCATCTAACATCATCATGCTTGCAGATGCTTACGCTAAATTAACACGATCACGTGAATTTGTGACACATTGGGTTCTCGTAGTATCCCCATCCTTTTGTTCTGGTGCATCTAGTGCACCATTACTAGCTTTCCCCATCATAATCCATATGGTGCATCTAGTGCACCATAACAGGACGATTCCTACATAGCCTCAGTAGAAATTCAAAAAGACACATTTGCCAATCAGAGGTAATCAGGGCTCGGCATCATTATTTTGCTAAAAATACGTAAGCCTAATTTTTGGCCAATTAAGATGGAAAAGTTAGGCACGTATAATATTTTTGAAAGTTGTACCAGACAGCTGGGACTCCTAAAAACTCCATCAGTGTGGTGTACTTACTGGGACTTTTTGTTCTAAAACTAATATTTGAAATGATCTCTTTCTCAAAAATGGTTGTTGGTTTCCTCTGTACATATGCAGGAATAGTACAAAAGTTATGGTGCCCTAGCAACCGTGTTGCAAGGTTTGTTGTAAAAATATTAAATACGTGCATGATACTTTGTCCAACCCGGTAAGCACACCCAAGTGGGCCGGAGTCATTTAGGAATGAAGCCGAGAGCACCTGAGTTCTCCCGTTGCACACCCAAGTGCACCAGGTGCAACCAGGTGCACTTATTCTTGGGGTTTGCAAAGCATACACCGTAAAACCCGGGGCACAGGTTGCACCAGGGTATAGTAACATCGGGCTAGTTTCTTTGACATTTTGTTTCTCTGGTGTTTGCAACATGCTAAACACACCAGAACCCTTATGGATGGTTTCTCCGTGTCAATAACAACACACCTATATTTATAGGACTGCATAAGCCCATCTGGTTGTCAACAAATTCATATTCGTTGAAAAAAACACACATCACACCAATACACAACACCGGCAAGAGATAGGAATAATTGTGTAGTGCACTGTTCGCATCCATGCCCTCCAGTTGGTTAAAACATCGGGGGAACAAGGTACCATACCCTACAAAAAGGGTAAAATTTCAAGATACTGATTTAGCTACCGTGTCAACTTCGCAAGGTCTAGGTTAGTCTGGGGTATAGGTTACATCGAAATGTATCTTTGATATTTTTATGATGTATACCCTGGGTTATGATTTTTGCTCATGTGGATGCTTCTTATACAGTTTTAGCAATGGGTGGAAGCAGCAGCATCTCCATATTCCACTTGAGAGATGATATAATATTAAACACAGCATGGACAGTGCATAAATATTTCTTTTAAAGAACTCAACTCACAAAAGTAAAAGGGGAATTGCTTTTTATAACATTATGCTTGTGGTACCAGCCTGCTTTTGTTATTAGTGATGGGGTGGAAGCTGTGTGGGTGGGGTTGGCTAGGGGGGCAACAAAAGTGCCAAGGTGTTTTTTAAGTGACAGAGAAGTTGCTCAATTTCCCGTATGTGTGGAACTTTGTAGAAATAGTTTCATCTGCCAGTTCTTCCTAATTAGTGAGTTAGACAAAGCAGTATTATCATGATAATAATTCACCCTGTTTCCTGGCGATATTGATCCATTTTTTACTTCAGATCTCATTTGCCCAATGATTGGAGTGCACCACTTTAGAATTTTCTGAAAGTGGGCAGGCCTGTGATATTTCATAGAAGTACAAACATAACTACATATATGTAACTTTTGTATAAGAAAAGTGAACTGAGAAAAAAACTTCGAAATTCAGGGTGCTATACTAATAGAACTTGCAATCTATCTAAAAACTGTTTTATGATAATTCATGGATGGTGGCGAAAGAAAATGATATTGAATCTTTGACATTTTTCCAAGTTCCACTTGCTTATTGCCAGAAGCTGATTAGCTTGTTCTGGAAGCAACTGTTTTTCCTAGTATAGGGAATGGTGTACATTTGATCAGCATTGTTGTGATGTCTTCATTATGGATGGCTCTATGAATCATTTGACACATGAACTGGGTTTTCTCACACCCCTGGCCTTGTACCAAAATACAATTCGTAATTCTAATCAGTCTCATAAAAATGATAGCACCATTTGAGAGTATCACACATGTTGGTGTTAATGTAATCTTCTTGGATTGTTTTGGCATTCTGTTGAAATTCAATGAGTTGGCTGGAAAGTGAAAGCAATCTTTGCATGAAACAAAGTGTCCCTAGTACTGTCAGAAGTCATCACAATCTGATTGGGATTCAACTCTGCTATCTCATTCTTCATTGCATAAAAGGGGGTCCACTTCTATCAATAGTTTATCACACCCTGAGTCATCTGGGCAGCTCTGGCCTGTTTTCATAAGCATAACCATGAATAAACCTCCTATATGTAAACTCTGCAATTAAGACCACAAAGAAGAGATAGGGAATAGCTTGTCCGCACCTTCCC
This sequence comes from Cyclotella cryptica, assembly GCA_013187285.1. Taxonomy (NCBI): domain Eukaryota; phylum Bacillariophyta; class Thalassiosirophyceae; order Thalassiosirales; family Thalassiosiraceae; genus Cyclotella; species Cyclotella cryptica. The sequence continues at coordinate 206,082 of JABMIG010000116.1, forward strand.
CAATCTCATTTGGATAGCATTGGGGATAATTCAATTCAACTTTAGTAAATGATTGATGTGATTGTGGTATGACAATTCATTCATTCAGAATTTGGCACCCTCTCCCCATTGTTGTGGTTTGCTACTGGTGTGGAATGGCAACAGGATGTATTGCTATTGATAATGTGAAACAATGATTTTGTGCACCAAAATTAATAAATCTCTTGCTTTTGGGTGGGAAACTTTGAGAACAATGTCACAAAGAAAATTGAGGTGCCATTGATGTACAGTGCTGACACAGACCCGAAAATGGGATTTGGACTCTGGTGAATGTAAGTGGGAGGAAACAAGACTTCACACAAATAAATATGACCACATAAGGAGTCAATGAGATCCATCTGGGCATCAAATCTAAAGGAATATTGGACCAAATGTATGATCACAATCAAGAGAGATAGTTGTGATTGCATCAGCACAGCATTACAGTATCACAAGATACAACACACATAACACACATTTTTATCAAAAAGTATGAGCTACAGTAGTGTATAAAACTGCATTCAGAATAGCGTTGTTGTTTAAGTAGAATATAAGTATAAATGAAGTTGGTACACTCTTGTTCTTTCATATTTATTTGTATAAATATGCATGCTTTCACTTTTACACTGTGAATATTAAGACAGAGGCCAACAAAACTATCAATTCTCAAGACATCGTTATGGTTAAATGCTGTAAGTAAATTTTGGAGTGGTATGAATACTATTACTCATGCAGAGATTGGTCAAGGGACTGCTGCATTAGATTGGTGAATTTGTCATAGGATAGACAATCATTTTATCTTAATTATTAGCAGATGTTACTATAGTCATGAGGCACCAGACATAACGTAGTGCAACAAAAGTGCCATCAAGGAGTTCAAAAGAAATTATTACAACATTGTGTTCAAAAGTTACCATTTGTCTTCTGCATGCCCTGTATTGCCTTTAAGGGGACTTTTCAAGGCACACATCAAACAACTGCAACTAGGGGTTTCAGGATCAAGATCTTAGCTGTAACAACCCCATAGTACCAACAGAGGTGAATTATCCTACTAAAGACCCCAAATTGCATTGGAGTTGGTGGATACATCTCTTCTCAGCTCTGGAAACTATTGGGTGATTGTTGTTTCTTGAAACAGCAAAATGCAGAGGATGTCAACAATTACTTGTCTAAGCATGATCTACAATCTAAATTGCCATAGCTAATGCTGACATCACACTCAGAGAACCAATTTTTGATGCTCCTACTACTATGTTCAAATGAATTGAATGTTACAGTATATTTATCTCATAGATGCATTGAAAAAGAAATTCTGAGGAGAAGTTGCACAGTTGTTGATTCAGGATGTCAATAGGAGAATGTTAGAAATCTTCAGCTAAGGTCTAGATGGTAACAGAGCTGCTTGATCAAGATTGTTTGAAATCTCAATATCTAAGGCAATATGATTGAAAGATTCTGAACTAAGCACATATACTTGTAAAAGCAAACAATGTCACTGAATTTGCTGCCGCTGTTCTGAATTTTCACCAGAAATCTGTGACATTGTCTGGAACAAAAATATCCCGATCAACTCATTTGCACTCAAAAACAGTGAGTATGAGATCACAATATGAGTTTGACATTAGACATCATAGCAATTTGGCCATGTTTAATTAGAGCTTGGAGATCATCGGGAGATTTTTCCTTCCTATTCCTAAGTACAATTTGATCTGAGGAGATAGATTGCTTCTAGTTCTGATGCATCAGGCTGATATTGAATGATATGGTTGTTTGTGCTCCATTCTTGGACTATGATTGTGTACCAAGTATATCAAAATCACCAACATTGAATTATTTTGCCATTGCAAATCTTTGATACAGCTAAACACATTTCATTAATAAATCTCATTTCTTCAATTACCATCATCAGATGCTCCCAAAGTCAATAGAAGTTCTTATGTGTCATTATTACATACAGCAAAAAGGCATTAAACAAATGTCACAATTGAAGTGATGCTCCATGGCAGATGTCTTTCAAAGGATGTGATACATTTGATTTAAGAGAATATTTATTCAAAATCAATACAAACAAAAAAAGTTGTTGATTGACCTGTGCTGCTATTGTGGTGAGTGTTGTTGCTATTTAAGTTGTGGTAGAGACAATCTTTTTTTGGAAGTTGTTGGCAAAAACCAATGTATTTAGAACATGTGGGTCTTTTTCTGACATTTTTTTTATTTTTGGGGGTGGTAGGAGTTGGGTCCAGATGATCAATGTAAAGTGTTTGATGCTATTTTTGTTTAGCAATGATTAGAAATGAGATTATTGGGCAGATGATGATGGTCAAATTAATCTGGTGTGCAAAAGTTGAGGAAGGTCTGGTTAGTGTTGGTGTCACAATGACAGGATGGTTTTAATTTTAGCATCATATTTTCAAAAGGAAGTGACTGTGCTTATTCTCTAGGAAAGGAACAATTATTCACAAGAACAAATTATTAAGGAAAATTGATAAACCCTTAAAGCAATCAGTTTTACTACAGCCCTAGCAGGTATGTTTTGTTGTGAGATAACAATGCTCTGAATTAAGATCTAAACATTTCTGAATCTAGATCAAAAAAATTATTCTTAGATATATTTGTAACAGTCCTAGGCCAACTAATTTCTAATTAATCATGAGGTAGACCTGAGTGAAATGTTTTAGGTTTCTTGTGAACTAAAATGATTCTCAATCAGAAATTTTAATCTTAATCAGTGTCCAATGTGCTGCAGTGGAACGTTTTTGAGAACTATATTGCTTTCCAATTCAGTCACAGTCCCCTGCCCTAGCCCCCCCCCACTAGAATGCAAAGCCTCACTCAACAGGACTCACTACCAGAGATTTTTCATCAACACATGCTATATCAAATAGTGTGGTCCCATTGTTTTTGGAGGGACAAGATGAAGGAAGGTACTGCTAAAAAGCAGGACTTAGGTACTAGCTGGCGTGAAAAATAAGAGGAATCTTTTGTGTACAATTCCAGAATGTATCAATCCATGTTGTCGACATATTATCAATAATGCAAGAGTCAGAACGTTCTCTTATGTTTGCTTGCTAACTCTTATGAGAACTGAAAAGAACGAGGAGAAATGCAAATTATGATGTAGAAAGCCATTTGGGTCCACTCCACTGTAGGTTATTAATGTGAAAAATCACTAACTTTCTGTTCTAAAGCATTGTCGTTCTTTAACAACATGCCTAACAAAAACTTGTCACAAATCAATCAACCTTACTTATTCACCGAACAAATCATGTACCATACGTTTAAGATATTACCTTTTCTTTACATCTTTTGAATGGGATGGACTGAAAATAAATTGGGAAGAGGGTGTTATTCAAGAAATGATTTTGTGGGAAAAATTGTTCCATTCAGAAACTTAAAGGAGAAAACTAAAAGATGAGTAGTTAACAATAAATCTAATTCCCTGAACTCCAGCATTATACGTTGTTTTTGGTGTTTCTTCTTATTAATCACAAATTGTTACTGACTTGAGGTGGGAAAGGAAAACGCATTGCTAATAAAACCCACTTGAAATCTGAAAGTACACAAATGTTCCAAATACCATAGAGCACTTGGTAAGTTGTCACGAAACTTCAAAAACACACTGTAGATTTCTACTTGAATCTGAATTGGTGCAATGATTGCCAATCTCCTTTGACTTTTCTGATTACTATAATTGAGAGATAAAGGTGGTCATTTGACCTTACTGTCATTGTTTTCACTCAAGGAACACTTTGAGAAGACAACACAGTGATAATGAAATGAGCAAGAAACAAAAAATGATGACAATTTCTAAATGTCTCTACCAAAGTTCAAATAATGACAATGTTTCACTTTGAACTCTTGCATTCCATGCTCTTCAGAATGCAAGACCAGACATGCACAGCATTTTTGTTTTCTCAAAAATGAGTCATCAATTGAGTTGGTTCAACTATTGCATTAATTTAGCATGAAAATTGTGACATTGTTGTGTCAAATGTTGTTGTTTGGATATTAATGAATTGTTTTGATGTCAAATAGGCAAACAAATGTACACTGCACCAAGAGATATTCCAAATTGAAAGATGAGGAACAGTTACCTTATTCTTAGTTTAAAAAAATGTACAACATGTGGGCACTTGACCATAATAATGTACACAAACGGTATGTTTGAGGAAAGTAACATGTTCAATCGCTTCACTGAACCAAAGTGGTAAAATAACTCGTGCACTTAAAATATAAGCACTTGCTTATACAACTTCATCACTGGCTCAAGAGTCCACTGATGTTCTGCGAAGTAACTCATCAAAGTCTATATACGGTTCATAGTGCTCCACTGCTTTTCTCACTCTATTCTTATCATCGATGTTCAGCTTAGGTGTAAAGTCGTGTATCATTTGCATAGCCTGATGAGTTGAGTACTCGACAAGCATCACTGGTGCGCCGTGCATCCCTTCAAACATATCTCTTACTTCATCTGCCATGACATACTTTTCCTTCCTACCGCATACAAGTAAAGCGGCCTCAAAAGGGCGTTCATTTTCCCTTCGGTTGCGTTGGAATTCCGACATGAACCCAAGTATAATATCATCTCGTGTTACATGACAAATGTAGAGTGTTCTTGGGTGTTTAGAACGGATGTTTTCCAAAAATCTCGTGAGACTGGTAGTGATTAGATTGATATCCTTCACGTTGTAGTGGCGGAATCGATGAGTTTCTCCACATATCAACTCAGTATGAAACAAATTTTCCAAGTCCGCAAGAGCAGGGCAGCCTAGGAACGGACGGTCTGGAATACAGCCAAGAAGAGGAATGTTGTGTTGATCGAGCAATGCTTTGGCCATGTAGTGCTTGGTTTGATCATATTTGTCGGGAATGACTTTGTTGATTACAACTCCAGCGATTGGAACATTATACTTTTCGCAGAGGACCCGGTTCAGTTCTTTTTACGTTTTTATTGAGCAAATGCCAAAGAGAAAGGTTATTCAGTCATCATGGCGCGGCCTCATGAAGTTTAATTCATAGAAGGCTGGCTTACCAAGTTCATCAAACGCCGATCCTTTAAAATCAAGCACGAACGACAAACCCATGAGTGTCGGGACAACGAATACAATCAAGCGGTGTCTGTACGGATTCAAATGGAAAACTCACCCAATCCTCCATTAGCAATAAGCAGCATACTGGCACCTAAAATACTTGCCACCTTTGCGTTATTCACATTTACAACACTCCCCACGGCACAATGCCCTGTTCCCTCGATCAAAACGACGTCACTGGCCTTCGCCACCTCGGCGAAAGAAGTTTCAATATCACGAATCTGCTCATCGTACGAAACCTTCCCTTCAATATACTTTTTGGTGTATCCTCTTGGAATAATCACCGGGCTCATGTGTCGATAGTCAATATGATCCAAGTGGAACTGCTCCTTCAACAAACAAATATCCTTATCCACTTGAATTTCCTTGCCAAGAGTCTGGGAATGCACCGTGACGTGCTGCTGTCCCACCGGCTTGATGAATCCAACCTTGGGGAATCGCTTTTGAAGGCCAGACATGAGAGCGAGAGAGGTGGTGGTTTTGCCAACATGCTGTTTGGTGGCGGCGACGAAGATTGGGCGAGATTTTTGGAAGCTTGATTTGATATTGGTCGAGGTGGTGCTCAGTGCTCGCACGCACGACGAGCTCGAGCGTAGAAGCCGAACGGGGATATTCGATGTCATGAGGACTTTTGATTTGGGCTTGTGGTCGACAGAATGCGGTGGGGAAAAAAGTTACTTTTAAGTTTCTTCGAGAGATGGATTGCCGAAGCCAACAACGGCAGCGGCAGTTGAAAAGCAGTGTGATGGGAAGGCGGGGGGCTGTTGGAGAGAAGATATTTGATTTTTTATTATTTGGCATCTAATTTTGGCTTCGGAATATCGGGTATATCTAACCTTTCATAGGTGAAAAGGATTGGACTTTTTTTTAATTTTTGCATATATCACCATGAAAGGAAACATGATTTTTCGCTTGGACCCAAATCACTCATATATCCTAAAAGGTAAATATACTATGTCCAATTGCCGGACATCAACACGGATGGATCCCTTCCAATGTACGCTATGGTAGCGCTATGGTACAGTACAATACCGTATCATTGCTCTACATATTATGATGGGGTATCACCTACTATCATCAATGCCATCATCATCCACACACATCATCCGCCACACAGCCTTCGCGATTATCAATGCCATAGTGTTTATTTATTAATCGAACCATGCTAACACGCCCCTCAACACCCAATCTAAAAACGACACCCTTTGAACACCCATTCTGTATCATTCGAGCGAATTTTCTATTTTCCCGCCGCATAAGCTTTGCCCTCTCCTAAGAAGTGCTATGATCTTATGCGTGGCATCTTGCCATTGTTTCCGTTTCATAGTCTTTCCATTTCTTGCCATGATAGTATGTTCGGCAAGTATGGTGGCATCTTTAATGAGGCTTCCGGCTCGAAAAATGCTGGACTCCAAAATTCCACGCCTATCAAAAAATGGCCCATGTTGTCAATCGTGTGCCTTCGCCTCCAGCGGTTTGCCGAGCACCCGTAGATTGAATGAACGTATAAATACACCAAGAAACAAAACAAAAATGCGTTTTTCTTTTTCGACCAATAGATTCAAAAATACTTCTCGGTGGATTGGTCATTTTCACTCGCAGAATCCAGCTGATATCGAACCCAATGCAGATATTCCAAGTGTTCAACGTAGCATCGGCCCAGACTGTACAGTCTATGACGCACTTCGATCATCCATCGAGCTATTACAAAAGCAATCTATTCCGGAGCCAGTAGAAAGTGCTCTTCATTTACTATCATTTGCATTGAATTTAAATTGGGAAACGGGGTATCGTCAATTGAGAGCGATTATGGAAATGACACCACCACCTCACAACAGGGTACAACCTATTGCTTCCCCAGCGCACAATTTAGCGCAACAAGCTCTTACTTCAGAGCAAAGTACTAGTTACAATTCTATGCTCGAAAGGAGACTCCAACACGAACCAATACAATATATCATTGGAAAATGGGATTTCCACCACCTCATGGGCATAATGATTAGGAAACCCATGCTGTGTCCCAGGCCAGAGACTGAGGAATTGGTGGAACTTGTCTCGGGAGACATTCGACGCTTAATCAAGGAGAGGGCGCTCGATAATGGAAATGTCAATGAGAATAAAATTCGCATCTTGGATGTTGGCGCAGGAACCGGGGCAATTGGGATTGCACTGGCATATCAATACCCATGGGATGTTCAGGTTGTTGCATTGGATGTTCTGGAGGAGGCGGTGGAGTTATCAAACCACAATGCAGAAAAGTTTTTATCACCCCTGATATCCAATGAAAAAAGTGATGAGCAAATCGACGTTCGCTCACTTTACAATGCCATGCTTTGTTCTGCCAAAGACTTCACTAATTTTTCTACTGCCGCGGAAAGACAAGATCACCAAAAGCAGCGTCACACTATGGGTTTTGATATTGTTGTGTCCAATCCGCCATACATTCCTCTGGGCGACATGGATGGTCTTTCGATGGACGTGTTACAATACGAAAGTCGAGAGGCATTATGTGGTGGGCACGATGGATTGGACATAATTCGAGATATCATTCAAAGGCTGCCGGAGTGGACGTCATGCTCCAACGACAAAGAATCTTCAAGTCAGATGAGGTACTGCTGGATGGAAGTAGATGACTCGCATCCAAGGCTGCTTGAAAAATGGTTGGCACCTGGTTCAGCAGAAGCCAAGTTGTACGGAGTAGAATACTGCGAATGCCAAAAAGACTTCTGCGGCCGCGATAGATTTGTTAAATTTAGAGTTTTGTAATCTGGAGCAGTGTGAAAGCTTTCTTGAAGTGTATTGATGAATGAAGCGTGCTGGAGATGCAAATAACTTTCTATTGTCGTCGGGGACAAGTTGAAATGATTTATGGGGCATTCGACTATTTACATTTTTAGTCTGATTGTGATCAATAGGATTGTTTTGTATTTGTTATCATTACAAGTACTCAATTCTCGGCAACAGCTCAAGAGACTTTAAGTTGAGTAACCTTATTTTTTCACTCCCTCGTTTGCGAGCTTCCGAGCGTTGCTAATAAAGAAATTGATGTCGTTAAGCTGCGTGGCATTCTGGGCATCGTCGTTTTTAAGATATTTACGGGCAACCTCGTATGCCAAACAGGCCGTCTTTCTGTCCTTGAACACACCGAGATAGCGCGACTTTCCTGCGTAGTACAGTTGTGCTTGCTTTATGACAGCATTAAACATGGAATATTGAAGGAGAATTGAACGAGAATGAGGTCCCAACTTCCTACGTAGTCAATAAATACACGAAAACAAACATTACGCACCCATTTTCCGGAGGGCCTCATGGTGATCCCCCTGGGAATATCAATAACATCTGAATCTTCCTCGTCACCTGTTTCCTCCACTGGCTTTGCAGGCTTAGGCTTAGGTTTTGCGGCTTTGGGCTTTGGTGGAGGTGGCTTAGGTGATGGTTTTTTGGCCTCGATAGGCGACGTCTGGAGCTCGGGCTTGGGCGTAGGCTTGGGTTGCTGAAGGGGCTTCTTAAGCCCTTCGATCTTTGTATCGTCTTCGGCGATTTCTGATCCAGTCGTCACGTTGACATGTCGAGGGCGTCCTCTGCTTCCTGTTCGTACGACATCGACAGTTACCTTCTTTCCTCTGACGATGGTCTGACCCTTTCGAATTCCCAGCCCTGCATCATATTCAGAAGTAGATCTTAGCGTTTGGAGGGCATGGCGAGGCCGACCTGGCTTTCCTGTTCGGACGACTTTAACTCCCTTGCGCTTAGTAGCAACAGGTTTGCGATCCATACCCAGTTCACTCAGGTCATCAACTTCACTTTTGTCCGTGCTAGATTCAACAGACATCATGTCATCTGATGTCACAGACTCGTCATCTTCAAAAGACTCGACAACATCATAGTCTGCATAAATGCCTTCGTCATATTCTTCTTCGATGTCATCCCCCAGATCCAAATCATCATCTTCGTCCTCATCAACATCGCCCTGTTCATTATCAAATGACTTGGATCTCTCTTCAGTTATGGTGTTTGCATCCTCATGTTTATTATCTTCGACCATTTCAGCGTCTGCCTCTGACATATCTTTGTCTTCAACCGACGGCTTCCGGCCTGATACGGTGGTTACAGGTTTAGAGTCAAAACTCATGAGGCAATCTCGGCTACGTTCTACTGGAGGAGATGCCTTATCTGCGAGATCAGCCACATGCAAACGATCAACGATTCCGTCTGTCGCCATATCCAGTGAATGTTCGTCGACTGATGTCAAAGCCATTGGATGCATTGGATCCCTCAAAATAGTCCTGTACCAGTCTCTGCATCGTCTTTGCTCGTTGTATTCCACTAATGCTAGCCCTAGTTTGACAGGTATGGAGGAACAGGGGTGCTGTTTAATCGGCGCTAACTTGTTCTTTGCTAGGCCAGACTCGGATTGGATAGCAGATTTCCCAGAAGGAGAAGTTGAAGCTCGTTGCTTTTTGGGCTCTTGGGCCTCTTTGTCCCCCACAGCTGCACCAGATATTCCATCTTTCAAATCATCATTCTCCAATAAATCTTTTGTGATCAAGGCCTGCACTTCATCGCGAAGATTTAAAACGGCAAAATTATCTCCCCCAAAAAACGAAGTCAATGCCCAGAGATCCCTCGAAACACCAGCTCGCAGTTGTTTCTTCCCATCTTTTTCCATATTTTGAAACAGTTCACCATTCTTTCCCTCACACAAGAATTCTCTTACAGGCACTAACTCCAAGGCACTCCGTGCCAAAATCATGGCAGGTTTCCATCCCCAGACACGAGTTTTAGGACTGCGGATCTTACCCCTCACGAGGGTGATCCCCACTGCCAAACTGTGTTCTTCGAGGAGCATCCATTGTAGCAAATCCTTTTTGCGACCTTCCGAGCCTGATGGGAAACGAACGAGGAACTCGAAAGTAGAGATTGGCCCGATACCATAGTAATCTAGGTCGTTAATGTCCCTGTTCTTCGACGTCTTTTGTACTCCCGCAACATTTGGGTACACAGAACACGTCCTCCAATCAACAATCCTCCCGTTATGATATTCGTTATCCAAGTTACAATAAAGTCTGACGGGCTTCCCAACCAAGAATTCAGCGGCCTTCCAAGAATCCTTGCTAGATCTCGTTCCGTCTTCAACGCTGTTATTGTCATCGCCCTCTAAAGAAGCCAAGGCCATTCGATTCATTTCTTCGACAGACCACAACTCTGATCTTGGTGGTGGTTTAAGATGGGTCTTAGTCGAATCTCCTTCGTCATCATCTGCGTCATTGCTACCACTTGCAGGGTCGATAGCGTTCCCCATAGGATTCTCCCTCATGTGCTTCTCTAGCAAACTCATGACATAGGCTCTACTGCATGAAAAGTTTGAACGAATCGCATCGCATCGGTCAAAGTATTGGCGTAGGACGGAAGTGGAGCCATCTGCGGCACATTGTTGGCAATAAATCTCTCCGGGGGGAATGTCATCCGCTCCTCCTCCTTCTGTGACTTCTGCCTCTTCCATGTCATTCAACACATACTTGACAATATCGTCATTTCTCCCTTCAGTATTTTCCGCGTTTGAATTTACTCCCTTGTCAATCAAGCCTCTCGGCAAACACCGCAAATGATACTCTCGATTGCAGCCCTTCAACTCACACAATAAAATCGGCTCATTGTTCTTTATGGCCACGGCATTTCGATTCCCATTGCAGAATTTGCACGTGGTGAATTCTAAATGCAGACGCTCTGTAATCTCTTCGATATTAAGTAGATCTGCGCACGATTCCCTCCACGACATGATGACGTCCGACGTCGTGGCGACGCGATGACGACTTGCCGCCGGAGTCTGCTCCTCCTCGCCTCCATCGTCGTGATCGTCATCGTACCCCTCCGGCAAATACACACGAAATCCATCCAACAATCCCTCGTGACCACGTAACAAATCTCGAACTCGCTCGATCAATTCTCGAGAGGACGACGATGACGAAGATGCGCCGTAGACGCGCAGGAGGTTGAGAAAGGCACGGTAGCGAGGGCTGGTGGGGCCCAGCTCGTGTTTGATGCGGCGGATGTAGCGGCGTGCTTGGTGGAGGTTCGGGGTTGAGGATGCGTTTGGCATGGTGTATGCGGGATTACCTCTCTCGAGAAGTCGGCGCAGGAGAAAAATAATAATGACTGCTTGCTTCGCACGATGTGGCCATGATGGTATTGTAAAGGAAGTGCAGGCGTGCATGAAAACATCCATACACGATATATCATGGGTAGACATAAAATATGGAAAAAATGCTGCAGAAAAATCCCGGTATTTTCGGGAATTTTCGACGATGGACTCATTGGTAAAGCTACTAACAGTGGATCACTGAAATGAAACAGCAAGTTCCAATTTTGCAGCATCTTGATTCTACATTCTACTGTTTTGCACCTGCTAGACACAGCTACTATAGCCATCTCAAAATTCCAAGCTTCCACAGAGTGTGAATCAATTATTTATCATCCTTTGCGGAAGAGGAGGTGGGTCCCTATTGGCAAATACTAACATCAGCCCACATTCATGTTTCATGATTGATGATCAATGTTGGTTGAATGAGCAGGTTCTTGTTGTCCTCATTTTACGTTAATGGGGTACCACCAAAGTGGAACGAGCTTGAGCTTACCATGTGATGCTCCATTCGTTCAAGATCGCCAGGTGACACTCTCCATCAAGAATGCATGTCTAGAAAAAAATATTTATTTTGGCTTTGGGGTGATCCTTTTTCAATTGATGAATTTAATTCTTCAGTTGCAGTTTTTTAATTAAAAATAAAAAACTGTTCTAAATTAACCAACAATTGGTACGTAAAATTCTTTTCCAAAGATGAATGATATATTTGCTGTCATGTTTTGAAAGTTTTTCCAAAGATCTTGATTGGGGGTTTGCATATCCTTTGATTGGCGTAATAATCAAGGGAAATCTCATCAATATCAGTTCATATCAACATTTTGAATGACGGTGAGCCTAGGCACCAGTGGCAGAAACTACATTTGCACATCCATCTCAATTTTTCACATGTCATTTGATTTCGTAATACCTAAGATCTGGATTGAATCAGGAAAATCTGAGGACTTTGGCATGCAAAGCTTGCGGCACTTATTCTACTGTTTCATACCTTGGCCATAGCTAAAGTGGTTTCAGTCATCAGATCTTTCACAGGCAGCCTCTCTGGCGACAATTTAACTCCATTAATTTTTCTTTCAAGACATCACCACCATGGCCCTGGGTCTCCAGAAAACTTATGCTTTTGTGGCACTACGGAGAGGTTTGATACATAGATATGCGATTGACCAGCGATGTATATGTGGGGATTAGTTTTTTTGTGTGGTGTGAACCTCCACACTCATGTTTTCCCTGACTTGTGAACTTCACACATAACTTCGTAGATATTAACATACTTCTTTTGAAAGTTTGTATTGCAGCTGGTTTATTCTCACTCTATTAGTTTTGATACAATGGAAGTGTTACTTGATCACACAACTAAAACATCACAAGCAAGGCACTCACAAGTTGTGACTAAATCAAACAAATCCCAGTATTCCAAACAAGTTCTATTTACCTCATTTTTGGCTCAAAATTCCCGTAGTATTTTTTGACCTCAACTGTGTTGACAGTGATGGCCAACCTATCTAAGAATGTCCAAAAACTGATTTATCCATCATGTTTGCATGGACACAGAACTAAGACTCTATGTGAATTGTTATTGTTTTTCAGTGGTTGAAAGACAATTAAAGGACAATTAACTATAGCAAATAGAACAAAAGGCAAAAAGCTTTGAAGTTGTGTCTGTCCTCTCAATAACTGTGGGCATTGAGTTCCCAAGAGAATGGGGAAATTTTGTGGAATATCCAATCAAAGAATTGAGGAAATTTTGCTTTGTGGTTGAGGCTTCATTCAATGACAAAGATATAGGAGATAATGCTAGCGTCTCAGAGCAGAAATAATCTAAAGCTCCTCGGAAGATTTGCGTGATGAGTGAATTCTTTGAGCATTGTTGAGTCAGAGCATTAGAGCCTTGCTACTTTTTTTACAATTCAAGAATACCTTTTGAAAACACTCCAAAGAACAATGCCCAATACAACTGCGCAAACATGAGCAAATGTAGTTATTGGTTCTGCGATCAAGGCGTAATATAACACCACTACGCAATCTGCCCCAATCACAAATATGGCAACTTGGTCAGCAGTATCCTCTCTCCTCAGTTGATTATTACAAAGTTCTTCCAACGAACTCTCGTTTCCTGACTGCTGATGACTCTTCGTGGTCTCAGATACGTTTGTATAGTGTTTTGTATAATTGAGTGTTATACTCCTGAGCATAATCATCCATCCCAGAATGGCACACCATATGATAGAAACGCCAACACAACAAACAACAAGACAAAGTGATACTTGAAATAAAGTGACTTTCCCCATTGTAACAAGAATCCAGGAGCCAGTGATTTAGCAGTTGTTTTTCGGCAAATGTGATATGACGTTTGGTACAAGTAGAACACAGTCGCTCATGAGGAGAGACAAGACGAGGAAAATGAATCAATTTTCTTTCATCTCAATAGATTGTAATTACCTAAGATAATAAAAAGGTAAAATGGAGTCAGAGCATTCCTGAAGGGTTCGTGCGGTTGAAATTGCTGACCCCCTTCATTTGTATCGGTCTGTGCGGTTATGTTTCTTCGATTGGATTTCGTCTGATAAAAAATAATAACTGCACCGACATTCGCTAATATCAAAGAATAATTGAGGCTCGTGTTGAGCCAATCAACATTAACAGAACGCATGCATGACGTGTTTTCCTGTAGGCTCTCATAACATAGTTCGTCCAGAAGTGATTGATCATATAGAAGTATACCTGCCAACTTCTGCGGCAAGCCACACGTGTTACTCGTCATGAATTTATCTTGGATTGCAGGAAGATAGAAAGCGTGCTACATCGAGTTGACACTATTTTTCGCCTGCATTCATGTTAACGGTCTTGGGCGGAAGTACCTGCTGATTGAAGGCGTCTGAGTGACATAGTGAGACGGGAGAACTCGGAACTCCACAACGGGCTGATTTTAGTTTTACGCTGTGTTGTTATCTGTTATGATGTTATCCGCAGGTCATCCGCTAGAGTCTGCTCTGTATGCTGTGCTCTGCTGTGCTCTATGGTATTGTATTGTGGGAAGGTAGAATCCACAATGCTTGATTTTAACGCACGGTCTGACAGCCGTCAGACTCCTGTGTGGTATTATTGTACCATACCAGATTGTAAATACCATAGAAATTGGTGTATTGTATCGTACCGTATTGTACAATACCATCGACATCCATCGACACAGAGCTCGACACAGTCTGCTGTTGTTCCCGTTGAGAGATCTGTGGCAGGCCAGGCCATAATTATTTTATTATAGATGTCATGAGATCTGCCACCGTAAAGCGTGTGGGCATACGATACTCCCTGAACTATAGCATCGATAGTCAGTGATGTCAATCTTACTCGAAACAACGTTCGGTGATCTCGTCATCGACTTGGATATCGACGGCTCGCCGGCGCTATGCAAAAATATATTGAAACTGGCCAAAGCGAGATACTACACCAACACCTTGGTGTACAATGTGGTTCCGGGGCGATATTGCCAGATGGGAGGTGAGATGCAAGCAGCAGGGGCATTGCTGCAGAAATTCATGTTCTGTACCACGATTCTTACCTTTTTTGCTGCGTATTCCTTTTTGTTCTTGCGCTCGCAACACTTTCATCATGCAGACCCACGTGGCGACGGATCGGGGGGGTGCTCCATCCACGGTCTCATCGACTCTCACAAATCCTCAAAGGACGTAACGCAAAGCCAGCACCGATTCCTTCAAAGCCACGGAAGATTCCTAGAATCGAATGAACTCGATCAAAAGGGAGTAGTTATTGCCATGGAAATGGGGAATGTGCCTCACACTATTGGATCTCAATTCTTGATTACTCTCAGTGACAATAATGGGTTGAAAGATATGGTTCCTTTACGAAACAACAAAAAGAATAGTGGCCCAGATAAGGATCACGAAAAGGCGGGGAGATACCTCTCTTTGGGAAGGGTGGTCGAAGATGCTAATGACATACTGTCAAAATTTAACCGTGCTTATTGCGATGACGATGGAAGACCTTTTGCAGACATACGAATCCAACGAGCGCTGGTTATTCATGATCCGTTCAATGATCCCCCAGAGATGGAGGAATTGCTCAAATCAAGAGGAGTAGATTGTGAGGAAAACTCTGAATGGCCGGAGGAAGACCTAAGGGAAGGTTATCCACTCGCCCCACAATCACCAGATTATGAACGTCCACCGGAAGAAAATGTTCCCGTCAGAATACAAGCTGACGATACGACTCTGTTCGCCAACAAATATCAAGACGAAGACGAGGAAGATGAAGAGGCAAAACAGAAACGTTTGGAGATGCAGCAAAAACAAGAAGAAGAATGGAAGCAACGAGAGGACACCAGTCGGGCGGTCATGCTAGAAATGTTAGGTGACTTACCATCTGCCGAGATCAAAGCTCCTGAAAATGTGTTGTTCGTATGCAAACTCAACCCATTCACAAATGATGAAGATCTTGAACTTATCTTCTCGCGCTTCGATCAGAATGCCAAAGCTGAAATCATTCGCGACCCCGATACTGGCGCAAGTCTTCAATATGCATTTATTGAATTCACTTCAAATGAGGCGTGCAATGAAGCATACTTGAAGATGAACAATGCATTGGTGGATGATAGGAGGATCCGAGTGGATTTCTCTCAGAGTGTTGCAAAGGTGTGGGATCGATACCATAAGAGGTATCGAAAGGGACTTAGTGGAGGAGTTGATCTTGGATATAGAGATAATGGGGGGAGAGGAGGTGGTGGTGGGCGTGGACGTGGACGAGGGAGAGGTGGCACGGAGTTCAGAGGACGAGGCATCGGATATCCTGGTCGTGAACCGAACCATGACAACCGTTCTCGAGGCGACGGAAGACGAGATTCCTTACCAAATAACTCACATAATCATAACTCGTCGCAACCACAGAAACGGCACACCAGCAGCCGCAGCCGTTCGCGAAATCGTGATGAGGAGAGACATAGAAGACGAACTCGTAGTCACAGCATGGATGGCTCGGACAGTGGCGAAAGACGTAGCCGTAAGCATCGTCGCAGCACGAGTAGCAGCAGAAGTAGCAGTGCAAGTAGGCGCAGGAGACATAAACAGAAGCATAGGCGCCATGATCACCATAGATCTCATTCTAGGAAAGAGAAGAAAAGCCGAAAAAAGCATCACCGCCACAGAAGTCGAGACAGGCATTCTGATGGAAGTAGAGATAGAAGTCGCGATCGCGACACAAGCAGTCATTATCGTGATAGATCTAGTGACAGGAATGATAGTAACTCGTATTCACGAAGGGATGAACACAGAGGCAATAAATCAAAGGGCGATAGATCGCGCGAGCCTGAGAGTATTCCATAATTGGCGCTCTTAAAGGACACAATGTTGCTTGTTCTACTACCTTCGCCGACAAGAAATTAACACAAAGTCACAATGCAATCCATATTTATGATTTCAATTATGATACAGCACTAAAACAATTAATACCCCGAAAGCTCAGTTTTATGCTCTAGATGTACCTTTCAGTTAATGACAAGCACGCTTGTTTCATTCTCATCCGTGAAAGCTAAGTTTCATGATATTCGGTATCCTCTTTTTTCGTCCACTGCGAGTCTTTCCACCTGCCCGTTTCACATCACTATGATCAATGATAGGAGTTTCGTACGTCAACGCCATTACATCTGGTGCCGAGACATGCCTCATCAGTCTCCTCGTTGGGCTGCTGTGAACATCATGGTGCTCTAGTAAAGGCTCCGTCTCTCTGTCTGCAATTGTTCCTAGCTGACCAAACTGAGTTTCAATATCTTGAGACGCGATGGCATCTGTGCAATCATCATAGGAACCACTCTCCGGAAATCGTTCAATGAACTCCAGCTCATTGTCGTCCTTCCCGTTGTCGTATTGAGAGAGAATATCTGATGAATCATCTGTAAAATTATCCCAATCCAGTTCACTATCATCGACATCATCCCACTCTACTTCTGATTCTGAATCTTTCGCAAAATACATTTGGGGTCCGAATCTGAAAAGCAGTATTGATACAGTTGTGATCGAGGTTTTTGTTGCGGATACGAATCAAGAATAATCAAAAATTGACACTTGGCAGCATCGTAACTCTCACCTCAAGATTAAAATGACCAGAGCAACTCCATAAACGCTAACAATGTACAACCGTTTGCCACCCCCGACGGCCACACCCACGGCGGCAGATAACCAAACGGACGCCGCCGTAGTGAGTCCATGCACTTCTTGCGATGATGTGGTAACGACTTTTCCATCGACCTCTCGCGTCGAAGATGTGGAACCTTTCCAAATGAGTCCTGCTCCCAAGAAACCGACCCCACTTGGGACAGCCGCTGCCTACAGCATGACAGTTGGCATGTTGTGACCACCCAATATGAGCGCTACGAAAAATAAACACATCTTGTCCGTCCTTCACAACATATTAAACACAAGAAGTAGCAAAACTCACCACCCTCGCTGCATCCCACCCCATGGTTGAACTCTTCAACGCCAACTGACTCGTCATACTAAAAAAACAACTCCCCAAACAAACCATAGACATGGTCCTGATGCCTGCGGGCCTCTCCGACGCCCTCCTCTCGAATCCAATCACACCACCCAACAACAACGAGCATAGGATGCGTTGTGCAAATTCCACCTCTTGGAGATGGAGGTAGAGGAGATGCGGAGTGCGGTATGTTTGGCAGGGGTGATGATTGTAGTCCGGATTGCCGTATTTGGCTACGTTGGTGTCAGTAGTGTAGGGGCACCAATCGTTTTGTGGGGGGAGGAACGACTGCGTAGGCGCGTTTGTGTGAATGCGTGTGTGCATGTGAAACGATATTGGAGTTAATGTGTGATGATCGTCTTCGGCGACAAAACGGAATGACAACAAAGCACGATGCTATCATTTCGTGCACTTACTCTTCCAAAAAGAATAGTGACCGTGTAAACTGCGAGGCAAGTGTAAAAGCATCCTGCGTGAATTTTGCTCTGTTGCGAGGACACATTTCGGGTGAATAGGATGGCATTCATTATGGCATGATGTGGAGAAACACATGCCATCAGACAACGGGTTGCATATAAATTCGTGGGCATAATACATTTTATTATGTGTATAGCGGCAGGAGTATTTTTCCCTGATAATGTCATAACTTACACAAAGAGAGGACGAGGACCCTCCCGCACTGCGATGCTTCATGATAGCATAAGTGGCTTCGACGGAGAACGATGCAGCAAAAGGATTTTTCGCGCGTTTCCGCCCTCTTACGAAGAGGAATGATGAAGAGTACGGTAGGAGATCAATCTTGAATGTTCATCAGAGGGAGATTGCCTGTTTGCCAGCGCTGGATGACTACTATGGATGGACTTCCTTGTCGATTGGCCGGCCCTTGACCTCCCTTGACTATGCGAGACGTAGACACAAACGCACGGAAGTTGCATTAGCCGCACGAAGCCGCACAAGTAGTATTGTAGATAATGGTTCGAACGATATGGACAAGAGGGGATGACTTCGAACGTAAAATGCGCATTCTACAGCTGGGCACCACCCTCAGACGACATACAGTAGGTACGCTATAAATTCTACGTGACCCATCACACGCGCACTATAAATGTCCAAAACGGACCCATTTCTTGTTTTTTCTCTCTCAAACTTCGTACGAAGATCTCAAAAATTCTCGATCGCACTGCCACTGCAATCACAATAATTCTAGATTGTTGAAAATTCGTGATCGCACTGCCACTGTTATCACAATAATTCTAGATTGTTGCTGCCGTGGACAAGGGTAAGACTGAGTTGTGGCAAGAGGTGAGGTATAGTGAGAAACCATTTCCTGGTTTAAAGGATCCTCTGGTGGGGAAGCGGGGGGCTTGTCAGATGTTGGTTGTGGCGTTAAGAAGAAAAAAGAGAAAGAGGTTGGGAAGAAAGAGATGATGATTCCTTTCTACAGAAACGCTAGAGGAGTAGAATGTGTGGCGGGAAAGATACTCATAAGAAAGGGTGAAGATGGTGAGGAACTAGGTAGAAAGCAATACTGGAACTGACTTTTCAAGCGAAAAGATTGAACAAAGGGCTGAGGTTTAAGGTTGTGATTCTAAAAGGATTGATGTGATACTTTCACGGCTTAGTAGCTTAGAGATCCATCTACAACACTTAGGGAATGTCCGCTGCAAAAGGCAAACCTACAAAGGCTTACCCAGTAACATGTCTGCAAATGTCTCGTAATCAATTTGCATATCCATGTCCTCTGTATCAATGATACTCATTCTATCATCACTAATCAAATCATGAACACCACAAAGTGCACGATCTAAGCTTCCAGCGAAACATAGCCAGTTTTCTGGACATCCAACATTTGAATGTGTCCATGAACAAATAGTAAAAGTCTGCCTCTGCCATAACTCCCATAAACTCAGTGTAATTGATAACCTCATTTCCGTCGATATTGGGATTGGCGTTGTACATTGTTAATCATGTGGCGCTAACTCCTCGTCACCGTACTTCCCGATACTCTCCATTGCACGACGCAACTCCAACAGCAAAATGAGTCCATCGTTTGTTTCATCAATGATTTTAAACAATTCTGTGAATTCTTAACGATGCCTTCGAGACAACTTTGAAACAAGAAGGGCACGTCGTCTTGCTTCACCGGCATCTCCAAACTTTGGCTTTGATTTCATGATGTAATCAAAACAACACGTGAAGGCGGATTTGTTTGAAGCGTAGCAACAGAGATATGACTTGGTCGTTGGCCTTCAGCACAAGGTTCATTTGTTATCAGCGCCGCGTTCGAAAATAATTATGAGGTCCTAATACATTGATGACGGCACCAAGATAGCCAGAGGGTGTTGTAAGGTAACGGGCTCCAATCTTGCGTAAATTGGTCAGTTTATTTCGCGGCGCCGCGCGAGTTGTGATGAGGTCAAACGTTGCCTCAAGGGATGAAAAGAAGCGTGATGTTGGTCAGTTTATTTTTGGGGGAGTTAGTATGGGGACGAAGGCGAGTTGTAGTGGGTCGAGCGTTGCCCTAAGTGTTCAAAAGATGCGGGACACTGCGATGTGTCCGCATACAATGTTTAGGGCAACGTCGGGTACCAGTAGTTTTGGAGATATGGCGATTCCGGCCAATATCATTTTTGTTCGACATGGTTGTGTCTTGATGTGTCGTGATGAGCGTTGTGTGGATTGTCGGACAGCTGATGATTGGCACAAGTTCGACAAGTGAGGAGTATTGTAAAATAATTTGAAATTTACAGGTAATCCTCATGTCGTCTGAGGGTGGTGCCCAGCTGTAAGACCCACACATTCTAAGGTCTAGACTCCGACCGCAATAAAAAATGTCTTTTTCACCTACTTAATTTGCTTTTCAGAGCCAGCAACCATTACAAAGTGATGGCCTTAGTCAACTAGGTCTCGTAACTCCTTCCGGTTTGCGAGTTATGTCATTTAACATGTAAAACTCACCACAACAAAATGCGCTAACACTCTCATCATATAAATCCAGGAAATCCACAGGGTGAGATTTTTTATCTTTGATAGTCATTTGTCCTGCAAATTTGTATGTAATGAGGTCATTTTAGGTCAGAGGACGTTTATTTCATACCTCTCAGAAATAATAATATGATCGTCATTCTTCCACTCAAGTGGAGCATGACGTGGAACATTCCACATGTGATTTGTTAACAAAATAAGATGGTGTTCTGTCTATCAGTCCCAAAAATACACAAACTTGAAGGGTAAATATATTGGTATATCTTTTTGTAAAATATATTATTTTACACACAACACTCATCAGAAAATACACCTCTGTCTATCACTAAACCAGAAGGACGACAAGAATTAATTAAATTTACCATGTTGCCCAATCATTGTGCAGCATCTGCTGCCTGCCGTCACCAGCAACAACAGCAAACAGTTGCGAACTTTGCTGCCGCTTTCCCAGTGGCGCATCCTGACCCACCTGGCCTACCTGATGGAGCTGTTGTTGTGTCGCGCGACCCATGAAGCATCCTACAGACAGGGACGCATCAGCATCACAGAAAACACCGTGCTCCTCATCGTCCAGATGTTGCCGTTGCCACTGCTGGCCCACGCCCTACCCAGCCCGCCCGACAAAATCGCCGTGAAGTTGACATTGGCGAGACATATGTCCCCCCTCTCCGCCACTTTATGTCTTGGCGTGATGGCAGGGAATATCCTCGCCACATCTCTTCACAAGAGAGCAACTTGAGTCAATCACAGCTGACCAACTTGACCGTTGGACAAAGCATCACGTCCACGGAGATGAAAATGCAGACAGTGGCACTGCATACCCCATCCATTACCGTTCTGGCTCTGTCCTGGCATGGAAGAGGTCCATCTCCCACTTCATGCCAAGCAATAATGTGCCTTGGAATGAGAGCGACACAGACAGGAAATCGGCGTGTAGCCCTCATTTCTCCCGTCATTCCAGACACATGAAAACATTTGAAGCACAGCGCCATGGCGTTGCCCCTCAAGCTCGAAGACCCATGACCACAGCTGAGTTTGAACAATATCAAGAGTTTCTATGGCAGCATGAAGATAGAGAAGTTGGGCTTGTTGGAGCTGCAGCCTCAACTTTTCAATTGTCCATGATTGGACGAATGGATGACTGTGCCAAGTGGCGAGAAGCTGACATAAATGTGTACTCCCAGTTTCCTGAGTATGGCATCACTGGTCGTCTGCTCTGGTCAAAGAATGTTCATGAAGAGAGAGATGCCCCCCTGCAAGTTTTGTTTGGGGCAATGAATACAAGATTTGATGCCATCTCAAATATTGGTCTCTGGCTTGAATTTGATGCCATGTTGCATCCAGAAGAGAATGAGTTTCTCTTCTCTATCCATGGCCTGGATGACCCTATCCGGATCAAGGAGAAGATAAGCAAACTTCTAACAGAGGCCCTAAAATCTGACTTCCAGTATGATCGACCTGGCCTATTGGGCACTCACAGTATCAGAAAACTTGCTGTTACCCATTCCAGAGGAGTGGGTTGTACCAAGGTAAGATTATATGGTTTCAAATTTTGTTTGAGAGAAATCTAACAAAGATATTTTTCAACATTATTCAGGATGACACTGACTACAGTGGAAGATGGAAAAATTCCCGTCGCCAGCATGAGACTTATGCTGATGTTCACATTGCCTTTGTTGATGTTCACATTGCCTTTGTTGATGCCAAGGTTGCAGGAGCAATGTGCAAGGGTGGGCCCATTGCCTACACTGTCAATGAGCTTTCAGGGATAACTAATGATTGGATACTTGAACATGTTGTCCCGAATATGAGATTGAAGGGATATGACAGGCAAGTTTGTTTGGTCTTGGGACGTGGAGTGTTGTTTCGCATTTTTGATGCCAGCGGAGAGACTGCTGTTCCCCTGCCCATTCGAGAGCGAGTTATGAGGGCATTCAATGATCTTGGGGCAAGGAATGGCTTAGAAGAGGTACAAATCCAGTCAAGAGGATGCCTCTTGCCATTGCTGGGAGTGATTCAGAGGTTATCATGGAGATCATTGGTGATGATGTGCAGGAAGTGAGGAGCAAACAGCCGTTGTGATGCAGCAGTTCGCAACCAGGAGATGCGTTTGCTCTGTTTGCAGATTTCATTGTTACGTTGCAAAGTTGCTGATGCTAGGATGGAGGCAGAAAGACAATTATTCATTTTGAAACAGAAGATTGTCGTATGACCAATAATATTACTCGACTCTCAAACAGGACAGCTTTTGTGCGCAGAACGAATGGTTCCAAGAGGAGGCGGATCATTACGAATGAAGGCAAGCACGAATCAGAAGAAGATACCGGAATGACAATAGAGGCATTACCTCTCATGGTTTTGGAGGCTCGCTTGATTCCATGTCCGGCGGACAATCCATGATCTTTGGAAAGAGTTTGAATTTGGTTTCCATGGGTTTAAGCCCACTAAGGATTGGACAGCGGCAGATAGGGGACAGGATTGTTTTAAGTACTACAAGAGGAATGTTGTTTGGCAGAAAGTCTCAGAGATGGTGAGGGCAGGATACACTGCAGACGCAGCGTGTGATAAAATTTACATGGTTTTATGGGTCAAAGTTGAGTGTAACAGCAATTATATTAAGCACATATGATAGCGGATAAGAAATTTGGGGGTCATCCTGGGTTGCGTACTATAGCACACTAATTAGTTGATGTAATAAAAATGACTTTCTACATCCAAATGTTTTGTGAAATCAAACTCTATGACAACTTTAACATGGTAATATTTCTTGTTATATTCGATGAATACATATTTTAAATACAACATGCTAGATACTAATTAGATCATCATAACCTGCGTTCACTGATGAACTATCGAAGGAATTATATTACTAAGATTTATTTATTGGATGGTGAGGTTTATTGTGTCAATTTGTCTGGGGGGCAAGTAACAGGGGATGATGTGTCATCTCATGGAATTAGCAAGTTAGTTGAAATACAGATGTGTCATACTGTGCAATAAGAGAATAGCCAGAGTGCAAAAATTCAATGGGTTCTTACCATCTTGTTGCATGTGTGGTCAAGTAGTTTGCAATTGAGTAGGCGGTGAGGGCAGTGGTGTGTCAATCAGTCTGGAGGCCAAGACACAAGGTGATGCGAGGTTGTAAACACAACCTACTTGAAACAAACGTGGAAAAAATAAAGCACACAGAAATTGACTCTCACCATTCTTCTATAGTGCGTCCAGCCAAGGGTGATGCGCAAAAGATGGAGCATCAACGCTGCTCATCAAAACGTCTCAACAAAAGGTAGAGCATCGACGCTGCTTATCAAAACGACAAAGCTCGAATCATGTTATTCGAGGCGATGATCGACGGACAAGTAGGACTTATTGGGACTGCCTAAGGAGTAACATAAAGAGATCGACTGGACAGGACAGAACCCCTCGTGCAGCAAAAGAATATTTAATAACAGTACCAAAAGAGCTAAGGCGACGCTCGACCGGGCAGATCGATGCTCACTTAAACATCGGAGCACGTAGCATTGACAACGCAACGAAAGATGGAGCATTGACGCTGCTCGCTGAAACATTGAGGCTCGTAGCATCAACAATGCAATGAAGCGGTTTCGATGACCAAATGATTGACTAAATGGAGGGTTTAGACAATGCTGACATGGGTACACCAATGGGGTGGACGGCGAAGGGGAAAGCACTCCAATTGGAGTCCCTTCTCTGCCTAAAGCGCTGTCCTCTCCATCAATGTGAACCCCAGCTCGACCATCAACTGCACACACAAGATGCTGACACAGGTACACCAATGGGGTGGACGAGCGAAGGGGGAAAGCACTCCAATTGGAGTCCCTTCTCTGCCTACAATGCTGTCCTCCTCATCCCCAGCTTGACCATCAACTGCACATAGAAGATGCTGACATGGGTACACCACTGGGGTGGACGAGCGAAGGGGGAGAGCACTCCAATTGGAGTCCCTTCTCTGCCTACACCGCTGCCTTACCCCATCAATTTTAACCCAAGCTATCGACAATCTACTCTTGGTTGTGAGGGATGACGGTTGTGGTTGGTGGCTGTGAAAAAATGAATATGTCAGAGATCTCAAAATTGGTGAAGTCATAATACTACTTAGACCTTCTTTTGAAAAATGATTGACGTGTCTTTGACTTACTGACCTCATTTCCATTCATAGGTAATATTGTGTGGATCTCAAAGTGTATTTCCTATTTGATATGATCATAAAAATAAATGATGCCTCTACGATACAATTCAAGGTACTTCGGTAACTAGAAGTGGATACTATTTTTTTTACATGTTAACGTCACTACCGTATATCTCGGATGACAAGACCCTAAAAATGTCAAAAGATACATTATAATAAATCCTTTAATCCGTGCTTAGTTAGTGATGCTAACACAGTAAAAAACAATGGTATCTTTGCGAGTTACCTGGGTACTGCAGAGGAGGCTTTTTTCCCCCTGCTATTTTGGCGTGACACACCCATCATTCTCCATCAATCCGCTCAGCTCTCTCTCCTCCCGTCAACTTGTCATCAACATGCCCGCCGCCGCCACTGTCAGCTTCTCTGAATTGAGATTGATAAGAGTTATCTCATTGCTTGAATTAGAGAAATGGAGGGCAAAAGCGGAAGGGCATTGCAGAGGAATCGAATTCACTCTGCAAGGCGGTCTTTTGAAACTTCGAGTTGCTTTTCAAATAAAAGCACGCATTCCTTTCATTTTAATGATGTTGTTTCAATAAAATAACCACAATTGTAACTGTAATTGACTGTGTATTAATTTGTCATTATTTTAATCAACATATCATAAATCTCAGTCTCCATTAGATTGATTGTTGTGTTCTCTGTTGTTGCTTTAGCATCTCCATCATGTCAGGGCGGAAATCCTACAATTCAAGGAAAAACGCGCAGCTGTTCTAATAGTGGATGCTCTTGTCGCAACGTATCGCGTTCCGCGTGATGGGATCGGTCGTGAATCGCATTCAGGGATTGGGGATCGAGGTGATCCACATTCCTGCAGGGTGGACATACTTGTGCCAGCCAATCGACGTGGGTGTAAACAAACCCATCAAGAGTCGACTTAGTGAGAAGTGGGAAGAGTGGATGATGACAGGAGATGGAATCGTAAACAAAAAGGCACAAGAGCCATCTCACAAAATGATTTCTGAGTGGCTTGTTGACGTCTACAACAACATTCCACAGACAAATGGGAAGAATTCGTGGAACAAGAAAGGGTTTGAGTGCTTTGTTTAAATGAATAACAATTAAAACATTGAGTTAATTCATTAATTGACTAATATTAAATGTTTGTGTTAGAAGAAGGCAGAATGATTGACATGCCATTGAGTTAATTTAAGTTTTAATTATCAATCAATTCAGCATACGCATAGCCGCAATTGCGGTAGTACAGGTGCCTCATGCTCCTGTTTGCAGTGTCAGGAAGAAACACTTCCGTGACATGCAACAATGCACCATCAAGAAACTGCGCATTTGGACCCGTCGGCGTATTCCCGGGCAGCAAAGCGAACCACGAAAACCATCCGTCCCATCATCGTTGTCAACAAGCGTAACCCGCGAGGTGGGAAACTTCCACGAGGCGCAACCAGATCAACATCCGACTCCATTGCCCTGCCTCTCAATGAAGGCATTCTCACATCCGTATGGGTGTGCTTTGCATTTCCGACCGTGATTGTCAGGGAGGAACCCAACCAAAACAATTCGATTCATGTTTAGAATGAAAAGTGCTGGGCTGTGCTGAGTGTGCTCACGTTGTGATTTGATGTGATGTGAGCTGAGCGAGAAAATGGGATAACTCGACAACCAACCGGAGTTACTGGGAGCTATGCATATGGGCAAGGAGAGTCTGGTTTTACTGTTTTTAGAATGACCGAGGATGATTAACATGCCAAAAACACAAATGTCATGAAATCGGCTAAAAGAGCTAATAATCCGTGGGATCTGGACATCCGAGATATACCGTAGCTTTGGTCTTCTTCACAAATGTATCTTTTGACATTTGCCGACCTTAGAATGCGCATTTTACGTAATTATGACAAACTAGGAAGATAACCGGTATTAGATGATAATATTATATCTGTATGTATCCAAACAGATCCAAACCTATCCACCTTTTCGGTCTACATCCCTCCAGTGTTGTGTGTGGTTGGAAGTCAAGTAATCTTACAAAAATATCATTTAAACCACCAAGACTTGTCTTATAATGAGCATAAAATTGTGGCCCAAGCTCAGCCCTTAGTGACTTTCTATGTTGCCATAATGTTTCTCCAGCAAAGGAGATTCAATGCCTGTGATTAAAACAGGTCTATCATCCCCCAGGAGAACAACCACTCGAAGAAAGGAAAATGTCACAGGGACAGGGACACCTACGTCTGAAAGCCCATTAGTCAGAGTTTAGGTGTGAAATAGATCTTTAATTTAAGTAATACGCTCTTATTTTGTGAGTGTAGGCAAGTTTGACATAGTAAAACATAGGAATATTGTGAGTATACTTGTGTGTTGAATGTCGGAAAAGAAGGTGTATGTAAGGAGTTGCATACAAA
The DNA here is from genome assembly GCA_013187285.1 of Cyclotella cryptica. Lineage (NCBI taxonomy): Eukaryota > Bacillariophyta > Thalassiosirophyceae > Thalassiosirales > Thalassiosiraceae > Cyclotella > Cyclotella cryptica. Next base: position 233,367 of record JABMIG010000116.1, read on the forward strand.
AAGTAATAATCTCCGATTTTTCAATCTATTGTGTGTTTGATTATTCCCACCTCTGATCGAAACAATTTAATCAACCTTTTAAATTGTGTTACATGTGTTCACTGTAAATATACTTTTTTTATTTGTGTGCAGGCAACAGTTACGACAGTAAAGATGGCTAAAAAACATCTCGCAACCTGCATCATTGTGCAAGATTGTGCATATTTTTTTCACATGACATTTCCACTATGAAATTTCTGCTGCCGTCCAAGTCAAATGCCCCCATCTCAGCCCCCAGGATGAATTGGGCACCACCGCTGCAATCGTCTTGATGCTAACAACAAAAGCACACATGAGCATTAATCGCAAGGTAAAAAAAAATAGTTTGACTTTTTAACCATGCTTCACCAATGACTTTTCAATTAATTTGTTATGCCATGCGTGCCACGGGAAATATCACAGCCCCCAGGAAGAATTGGGCACTGCTGCTGCCATCATGTCAATCTTGGAAAGGAAAATGAACATGGACATCAAACGCAAGGTAAGAAAAATGTAGTTTGATTTTTTCATGTTTCATTGCTGACTTTTCAATTGATTTGATATGATGCAGTTTGCGTCGTGGGAAATATCATAGCCCCCAGGATGAACCGGTCACTGCGGCTGCCATCGTCTCAGTGTAGGCTATAATACTTTTATGACGTCAACTTGTCGTATTAATTGCCTCATTAGATTAGTAGCAACACAACCTTGTGTATTTTTGATAGTGGTAACTGCTAATGAAGCGCAGTAGTGTCAGATGTTAAATATGATTTCTAACTTGTATACTGTACGAGTAATGACACCTTGTGGTGATAAGTGATAACACGAAGTTTTGGGTTGTATCTACATGCATAATCTGTCGGTAAACCACTGACAAATTTTGTGTGTAAAACTTATGTCCTCTAAATAAGTACATGCACTGCTGTGACTTTCCCTGATACTTTCCTTACACAATTTTTTTGTAACTATACTTAGGATAAAGTACATAGTATTACACATATCCAGATGGAGTTTCATCCTCTCAGATGTATTTGGGGTCCAAAGCAGGTTGCCTTATCCCTGGAGCCTCTTTGGTGTTCGGGCTATTCATGGAAGGGGAAGTTTATGCATGAATTCCGGTGATTTTTGTAAAATTAGGTTTTGGTTTAATGATCCAAGGAACTTAAATTTAAGTTCTCCATAGTATGATACAACTCCAGTAAATTTTGTTTGGTGATCACAGGTCATCTAGTGTGGTTGCAGTAAGAATAAGATTTTGATGTGTCCATACATGGGCCCTATGTTGATCTAATACCCCAATTTGATCTGATCAAACTCAGTTTTCTAGTTTTTGGCACTTTTCAAGACTCATGGGACAAAGTGGGTCTCAACTGATGGCATTCAGGCACATTCTAATTCTTTCTACGCAGTTTTTTGGTCTCACAGGAGAACGGATTGCATCACAAGATAGAGCAGAACGCCATTTGAGTAAAGAAATGGCATTCTTTCTTTGTTCTTTTCCTTGTCTGCGTATGCCAGAGATGCCCTTTTTGTGCTCCACACAGTTTTTGTCACAGAAACAAAAAAGAATGTGTCACATCTGGTCATTAATTTGCCACATAACAGTGATATGCATTCCTGTCGTGGTCTGTGCATGTTCTGAGACATTCTTTTTCACTCCAAGCAGTTCTTTAATCCCTAATTTTTACATGTATGTGCATATTATCCATTGAAGCACACAGTTGGTTGGCTGAGTGCTTTGATGGATCATGGAGATCTGCAATTTGTCATTAGAAGGAATCGCTCACATGATATACAAGCCCCTCATGTTGTTTTCCTAATGCGCTGTAAATTTTGATCTTCAGTTTGTTATTACAACACAACAGGAGGGAACTTGGGCCAGAAAGATACAAGAGATTGGTCAATATCCCTATTGCAGCTGGTGTTCTAATCTAAAGCAGCATAAATCACTGCCAGGGTGACCAAAATTCTGAAACTCTTAGGCCCCAATCCATAATGAGAGCTATCACAGAAACGTAATGTAATCAAACTGAAATGAGGGTGAAACAATTAGGTCTTTACTTGCAAAGCATATGAATGAAATCGTAAGAAATATGTCAATCACAAAAGATCTATGTCTGTATTTGGGGGAACTTCTCAAGATAAGCAGTGTAGGACTCATCAAAATGCTTTGTATCATGGATTGAAATCATAAACACTTTGGGGTCACATGATGTTATGAAGATGCACACACAGATGGAGATCCAATAGAAATGTCATATCCCTAGAATAAGTCGTTCAATTGGAATAACAGTGTCAAGAAGCAGAAGAATAGAAGCGATTACTTAGAAGAGCTCAATCTCTATGAATCACTTATATATCACTCATTAGAAGGTACAGTTGTTATACCACGGTTTCTGGTTACCATTACAGAGCAGTTTGGCCCTTGGAAGAGACATACACTAAATGGAAATTTACTCTATTTAAACCTTGGAGAGATTCTATTGATGATTTAAAATCTGACAATGGCAGTGGTAGCATATCCCAACTCTTTTTGTTTGGTGCAATAGTTGCACCATAACTAGCTTCCTCCATCTTAACCCTTATGGTGCAATTAATTGCACCATAAGAGTACGATTCCTACGTGACTCCCGTAAAAATTCAAATAATCACATATGACATTAACAGGTAAATGAGGCTTGGCATCATTCCACTTGGAACATATGCCATTTTATAGTACATTTTTTCCCTACTCTTTTCTGCGGTGCAACAGTTGCACCGCAGAAAAATGATCAATATCATTTTTTCTGCGGTGCAATTGTTGCACTGCAGAGAAGAGTAGGGATATCATTTGTAAACATACTGGGTGACTTCTTGTCCTATCATGAATTTCCAAGATCAACATTGAGTGAGGTCTTGAGGGCGGAGTGAAACAAATTAAGTACTGTTATATCAGAGGATGTGGTTGGAGATCACAATGGGGCACTCGGTGAGAATAGGTACAAAGCAGTGAATGATGAAGCAGCAGATGCCGCTCAGTCACAGTGTGTTGATAGTGGATATGATTACAAAAATGTGTTCCACAATTTAGATGAGAGAATTCCAAATTATTACCATTGTTCAGATCATTGCTCTGAGGAACATTTCAATGCTCTTGATGAGAATTCATAACAAGTATAGTGAAAAGTGCCCTATCATTGGCACCCAAGAAGTGGCTTTGGCTGATAAATAACATTTAGGGGCAGTTTATGTTTCAAGAAAAAATTGTGGGTGCGAACTTTAAATTTTTTGGCATTGCCTACCGCTGATGGAGCCGGCTCACTTTACAGAGTTACAAATCATATGGTAAATGATGAGTGATATTGGACAAGTTATCACCATGATATAGGAGGGCCCATTGAGAGATTTTTCTCAACATTCTTTATACCTTAATTTTTAGCACTCAAAAGTTATTGGGATACTTGAAATTATAGCCCGCTGCTTAGCCCTGCCTTTAATGATTTGTCTAAGGTTGGGTATATTACACCTACACATCCATTGCTTATCTATCTATTACTTCACGCCACATTGGAGGTTTTATAGCAACCATCTTCCGATGTGGGTGTGTTAATTGTTAAGCACATGGAGTTGAGTATACCAGACCAAAAGACAAGGTGTGCAAATGTAGCCTTTTGCTTCTTCCATGATGTGAGGGTTCTTACAATTCGCTTTATACATAAGTTTACTGATTTATGTAGGATTTATGCATATTTCATTAGGTTGCTAAAGTCGTGTATTTTCTCGTACGTGAAATGCACCCACTGATGATATAGTTTTAAGGCATATATGGTCTATTTATTCGTTCCCTCACTCCTTTTCCTCTTTCCATTTGGTGTGCTAGGTCCAACGTTGATATTTTTGTCACGGGACAGCTGTGAAAGGTCCGGCAATCGGTGAAACCTTTCGAAGCAAGTTGTCTTCCTATTTCCAATTTGTTTGGTGCACAAATGAACTAGGCACGTTGAGCAGTAAATTGTTGTTTGGGAAATTTTTGTTTCTTTGTTTCGTGGGTCAGCAATGGCACAGCAAACAATACATCTTGGTGGACACTTTCTTACTTTGACCGCTTTCTTCTCCTGATTGTCTACACCTTCTGCCTGTTGTTCAGATGACTTCGCTCGCTCTCTTGCATTCTTGCCACTCGGTGTAAGCCGCCCATCCTTTGCATCAACATAGCTCCCGATAGACTTGGGGAGGTGATTTAATGACTTGTCCAATCGAATCTTATTGAGCATCTCATTGTCAATGAACTTTTTTAATTTGTACCTACTTTCAGGCTTGATATGCTCCTTGACGTATTTTGAAGCTGACTTTTGCCAATCACTGGCAGCCTCTTCAATTTTTCTGTCAATTTCATCAACATCACTCGTATCACTGTCCCTAACAGCATCGTCAGTAATTTCCTCATCTTTGGCATTCTTTTCTGACGTCTCTGTTGTTTCTGCAGACTTCTTCATTTCCGAAGTGTTTGCATTCGATTGACTGAGGCCGTTGTCGTCACAATTCGAAGAGTTTGAATCGTCTTCTTTCTTGCCGTCCTGATAAAATTTAACGAGAAACGAGAATCAATTAGTAAAATAAACTTTATGCTTTCGAGATAGTTTCCTCAATGTGTTTACCTTGTCGCTGGAACCATCGCTAGCACGATGACTTGAGTCAGGATTTGGCATGGTGGGTGACTTAGAACAGTACGATGAAGGCAAAGAATAACTGATCACAATGCAAGGGAATGTTGTTTGCGCTAGATTGGGTATCTTGCACACAATCAGGAAGCTCTCAGTGCTCGCAGCTTGGTCTGGGATACCAACGAATTCTCTCGATCAACCAATCCTGGATTGGGGCGAAGAGTCCGATGACACAACAGCGCGATGATACCGGATCGAAACCAAGGGAATGTCGCGAAGCAAGAATCAAGCTGAGTAAGGACCTGAAGGCCAAATCGTATGGTAAACCAAGGCGGGATGCCACGAGAGAAAAGCCGGATTGGAGGACGAAGGTGCAGGCCGGAACTGAAAAAATCCTGTAGACAACACCCATCGCACTCCTTTGTGTCCCGTTCTCATCCCGGACATTTTTCCGGGATAGGAGTTGTCCCGGGATGGGACATGACAGGATCGAGATTATAGATTTCAATAGGACTATCACATTTTCGGGATCATGTGGGATGATGCCGGGATTGAGCTAGGATAATGGACTTGGGAGTGAAGGGGAGTTCGTAGAATTCTCACTTCTGTCTCACGATTTTTCAAAATCATAGTTGTATAAGAATCACAGCTATCATTTCTTCTTCTTCATGGCCGTCTTTGCCTCCTCCTTTTCCCTGTCCAACTCATTCTTCTTCTCCATCTCCTCCTTCTCCTTCTCCTTGTCCATCTCCCTCGCCCCCTTCTCCTTCACCTTCCTGTTCTTTTTTGATTTTTGTTTTCATTAATCAACAAGTTGTTATTAACACAAATTACCCATAAAATTAACAAGTCGGTCCACAGACAGTGCACACGCTCACTATTCCATCCATACTTACTCAACACAATTGGTTTTTTTGCAATTTGACTCCGTGCCTTCCAAATGGAACACAAATATGGACAACAGCCCACCTCAATAACTCAGTCAGCACTTTTTGCTTTCAATGGATCAATTGAATCATAATTGATCAAGTCCATTGGATGTTCCACTGAAATTAATTGTACTTGTATATTTTGTATTGAAAAGTAGATGAAATTGTCCCTTGCTGTAATGGATTTTTTCTTTCCAATCATATAACACCCTTGTTATGGTAGCGTATGAATGATTGTAATTGTGGCTCATCACACAACAACAGTGCCAAGCTTTGTTTTGAATCCTTATTGTTGAGAAGAACATAGTAGATATAACAATCACAATATTTGCAATGGGTGCACTAATGCAATAAACCAATGCTGAGTACTGCACCTTTGATTGTACCATGTTATGTGCCTTTGTAACCAACTTGAAGACTGCCTCTCCTCTTCCCCTTCAACATATTGCTGCAGCCTATCCATCACAGCTTCCTCCACTGTCTCCTCCACAACTCAAGCATCCTGCTTCTACCCCTCACTCACAGCCTCCTACTGTACCCACTCTCCTACCATGGAAAATTAATCCCAGAATGAGGATCCCAACAACATTGAAGGACCACTTGACATCCATGGTGGCGATGGTGAAAACAATCTTGACATATAATCTGCCCTCCAACGATTGACTGTGAAGATGCCTGGGAGTCATAAAACTTTGCCGAAAAGCCTCCAGCTTCTCTTAAAAACCCATATGGGCTTATTAGTTGGTACAAGCTCAATGGCTCCTGCAATCATCCTTTCCCTCCTTGAAATACCTCCTGACTAATATAATGAAGATTTTACTACCCATGCTTTCCATCCAAATTGGTAGAGAGAAGACAAGTTTCAGCAAAATGCACTTGTGTCAATGCCATTAGGTCTCCCACAGTAAGAGCAGCATTTTTCAACTGCTCATTCATTCATGGAAACAGGGGAAGCATGAACAAACTCTGTGCAACGTCACCAATCAACTAAGAGCCAACAGAAGCAGATTTTTTTGGTGGATCATCCCCTTTGACAGCATCCTCAACAACAGAACCCTTGTGGATTTAGCGTGAGATTACTCTGCAATTGTGAATGGAAAAGGATAATGAAAAAAAATCATGATGGACTTCCTGTGGAGGAGGAAATGCTATATACTATTGGAAGAGTAAATAGGCCCAGACATCAGGACTGGGCATTGCTAACATGAGTATCAGGAAGGAGAGATAGACAATCACAATGAAGAGGTGCACTAACTTGAACTAGAGCATTTTAGTGAGGTGCGATGTTTGTACAATGACTTGACAAAAGACCAAACAGGATGATGATGGATTGTCTACCTGCCATCCAAGTTTCCAATTTTGCAATGATATGGCTATGGAGGGTCTTAGCAGCCTTGGGTATGCTGTTGAAACCTACAGGGATGCCACCACCCAGGCTAATTTAAGGGAGGAGGGTGAATGCAAGCATTATGATGTGTTGACTTGCTTCTTTGCTTTCTGGAATTGGGGCGTTGCTCGCATTGAGGTAAGCTAGATTCTTTTATCCTTTGTTGTCAATTAGCTAACAGGCAAAAAACATCATTGGTCCCACTTGAAACTCATCTTGTGATGAAGCTCTGTTCAGAGAAATGTGATAAGTCAAGAGACGATAGAGAGGGGTTTTTCATTCACTCTGGGCCCAAAGAGGAAGTGAAACTCAACAATATTATTGCATCGGGCCCAATGTTACAGACACAAGTTCAGGAGTGGGATTTACAAGGAGTCCAATGTTGAGCTATAAGACAACATTATGAGGACAGTGATGAAACAGAAAATTATCATTTTTGTATCCTGGAGTTGATGGTGGTTGGCATAAAGGAATGTATACCATAACATGCAGTACAGAGGGAGAAGATGATTGGGCAAAAGAGCATGTCAAGTGAAGATTGCAGAGACGCTATGTCTTGTTTATGTTACAGTGTCTTCTTATATTACAGAATATATAATGCTAGACATGATGCAACAATGAAAAAACCTCATGCTGACTGCACTCTGCAAGCAGAACATGGAATTACCCATGTTTAACAAAAACCAACCAGGATCAGAGTGCTCTTACTATTATTCTGCAGAACAATCTTGTCGTAGTTGGTCACCTCATGATGTAGGTGATGGTACCTTCAATGATATGATGCATTGCCTCATCTATCATGAGAGCATAGGGAGGAAGGGTGAAACACTTGTTCACTTATCGTTAAGACTCTTGAAGAATATGACACAGGTGACATACTCAATATTGTAAAGTTGACAATCTTGGAAGTCAATACAAAGAAGACCACAGCGTTGGAGCTTCTATTGTGGTTAACCGAGATGAAGTTTAGTTTGACATATTGTTGAAGATACCAAAAAGCAGTGGGTTGGATTTTTGACCTTTTAAATTTAGCAGTTGGGTATTGTCATGACAACCTTTTCACTATACCTTGGCTTGTGGGAGCTTGCTAGTGCTGCAAGTTTGTCTTCAAATCTATCAAGCATCACCTGAAGACTTTGTTTATTGGGGTACATATCTTGATCTCTTCTTCCCAAACTATCATAAAAGTGGATCAATGGGTTTACGTTGTGATCACAAATGGTCACATTCCTCAAATGGTCTCAAAAATTATCAAATCACATGTGATTAAAAGGGACAGAATGGATTTGCAGAGGATATTGGAAGAAAAGAAGAAGGGAGGGGTCAAGAAACAGAAGGAGGGAGTTGAAAAAGGGGATAAAGGGAGGATAAAGGGTAGCGCTTTATTTTTTGCACAACACAATCATGATCCAATGCTGGCAAGAGGTACAAGACATACTTTATTAAAAAAAATTACTTCTAGAAGAGCAACAAAAGGTATCTCACAGTTAGAACTTTTCAGAAATCGATAAAAAATAGATCTTCAAAAATTCTGACATCCTTTGAAAAGATATTTGCTTTCTTACTTTTATTTTTTTCTGATTTGGTTTGGACTATTTATAATACACGCCAATGTTTTGTGACCATTTGAGAAATGTGTCCAATTGTGATCATAAATATTACTTACTCCTCAAGGGTCAGATTAAAAGTAATCATCTATTTAGCCGCTAGGTTGCAAATTCCGGAGGAATTACGGCGGAATTACGCGTTACTCCGGAATATTTGCAATTTTTGACAGTAACGTGATTACTGTGATCGAGAGATTACTGAGAAAGACTTACTTAAGTACTTTGCTTAATACTTAAGGACTGTGACACCATGACATCACAAAATAAGACTCATTTTGACAAAATTTACAGTAATATGTCCGGAACCTACAGTAATTACTGCAGTAACTCTGATCGGTTACTGCTTACTGTGTTTTTTGGACAGTAACCAAAATCGGAATTTGCATCCTAGTTTAGCCGTAGTCATGTAGATAAAAGGGCTTACAATCAATTGCTTGTGTATCTAAGAGATAGCACATTTTCAGAGCCCAAGGTAAAAATGCGTAATATGATAAGGCTGGGGTTGTCGCGGACGTAAATTTCCAAGGAGTGCAAATGGACTCAAGGAAGACTTGCTGCAAGGAAAGTCATTATGAGAGATAAAATGACTGATTGTTTTCAAAATCTCAAGTGCAATGGCATCAATTTCTTCAAGAGGGCGGATTTGGCAACAAAACAGCACAAAATTGCGCCTAAGGAAGATAGAGGTGATGAAATCTTAGAAGTGCCCCCTAATGTCACATTACATCTGGTGAAGGACGAGAAGATTAAGTTGAAGGCATTTTGACCTGTGATTAAAAGGTATTAAAAGAGACAGAAAGGATTTGCAGAGGATATCAGAAGAAGAGAAGAAGGGATGGGTCAATACACAGAAGAAGGGAGTAGAAAAGGCTGATAAGAGGTAGGATTTGAGGGAAAATGGTGGGTATTTTACAAGACATCTTTACTGAATAATTTGATCACAACATATACCTTAATAATCTCTGTTACTAGAGATAGTATATATAATGCTAGTGTCAAACAATGAAACAATTTGACAAAAACAAGAGAAAGCAAGGATTACAACAACTGAAAGTTCAGTTGTACAAAGCTGCATGGTTTGCAATGTTCACTGGTTGTGCAGCATGAATTGTCCTTGTTTTTGGGACATCTTCAGCTCCCCTGAACCTGATTTCCAATTTGTGGTAGAACGCAGGCAACTGCACCTTTTACTTCAACTGGACCGTTAGGAGTGTCTACTGTCATTGTCCAAGGCATTTGTAATGCAGCATCATGGGAAGGAATTACACGAACTCTGATATCATAGGGACCTCCCTTGCATTGACGCTTTCACCAAATCTGCTGAGGGTTGCCATAGATCCTCTGAGTGGTTCCAGCTTCAGGGTATTTCTTCAACATGGCCGATGAAGTAATCGAAATTGCAGCACCTTCTGCGTCAGCCACATTTCCACCCTCTTGCACATAGTGCCCCTTGTGAGCGAACCATCCTGGAATGGGAGGACATACAGTCATGAACTGCCCACTAGCATCAAGATTGATCTGCACATGATCTGCTACACATGGGATGAGCAAGATATCTGTGCGATGTTCATAGAATTGTTCACCCATTGCAGCAACAGTGCGAAGAAAGTAGGCATTCTTGTAGGCAAATGCACATCCAACATAGAAACTGTACTCTTCATTACTAGAGATTTTCAAATCAGTAAGACCCAGATCAGGATCATACTCCTTCGAAGTTTCTGCCACTCTCTTCTTTGCAGTCGCTGGCGGTGACTTCATTGGAGACTTCTTGGTTGTCTTACTCTTGGGAGGCATGTCGATGGCTTGTTGTATATCCTCGATTTCAGATTCGTCGATGTCGGTGTCAACACTCTCCTCGTCAGAGTTTTTGTCAAATTCCTCACTGGAGGAAGAGTACGAACTGTCGCTGGAGCTTTCACTACTGTTGGCATTCTTTCCTGCTGTGGCTGCTTTAAAAGGTGTTAGATAGTGCCGGAAGAAGGAAGAAATACAGGAAAACATAGCAACAAAGTCACCTTGTGCCTTCCGTGCTGCCTTCAAAGTCTCTTCAATCTCAAAGTCTTTGAGATGTTTCCGACAAGTTGTTGCAAACTGTCTGTAATCCTTGTTTTGCTAACCAGCCTTCCTGATTGCTTCAATGTGCTCTTTTCCTTGATCTGATGGATTCCACTTCTTCTGTGAGAGGATGGCTCTGAGCTTTTCTGTGTCAGCTTTGGTCCACCTTTGAGCTTTCTCGGTCAACATGTCAGAGAATTATGGAAGTTGTCTTGCTTTCCAAAGTGTCTTGATTAGCATGCCATTGTATGCTGTCTTGTGTAGCATGGAGAGCCAAGACAGTGTAAGTTGTAAAATTGTCTAGAGGGAAAAAACTTTCGTGGCACAAGAAAAACATCATTTGAGCCTTTTTTCTTGTTTCGAACTATGTGGATGCGTTCGAAAATGCATCCGGGAATTAAGTTCTCATCCGTCATTTCAGAATGCATCCAAAGCGGACGTATTCTTGATTCCCGGATGTCTTTTTAAAAGGCCTCCTGAGGTACCTAGGAATTCGTAAAAACCATAGGAGAATTATAAAAACACGTCACATTGGATGCTTTCTGAAGTGACGTACATGTTTTGAAAAAGCATCCTTTGCACCAGAATGCATCCGGGAATTCATTTCACGCCTTCTATGGATGTATTCTTGTGCGAAGGATGGCTTTTTTAATTGCGTCTGCATGAATCGTGAGACACAGAAAATGATTTTTCCGCACCATGTCATATTATATACCTTTTGTTATTCATCGGTTAATGCTTTACAATCATACAAGTCTAATATTAGATTGACTTAGCACTACGTCTCTAGATGTACCATAACAAAAATGAATCGTAGATACTACGATCAGAATAAAAACAACTCACTGTCACAGAAAATGAATTGGGCTATGTTGTCAGAAAAAAGTCAAGTTACTTGGTATCATGATAAAAAACAGTGACATCTGACATCCCTCATCGACATCATATCAAGACACTATCTCTCTTGTTAGACACTTTGCTATTACCATTGCTGGATCCCCTTCTTCTTACAGCTTCACTACCTTCACTCTAAGCCATGGAAGAAGCACCTGCTGCAACCAAAAGCCACGGCCTTCTCAACTAACAGAGCATCACTTCTATGACATTGGGAAGGAGCTCCAAAATCGCCACACATCAGAGAGAGCCTACACCGATGCACAAGAAGATCGGTTCTTTCGATAATTCTTTGGAGTAAGTGCATTAGTTGCTCTTACCCTGTACAACATGTTATTGGAGTACAATGTCCTCCCTCCAGGGGGAGAAATCATCCACCTACTATGGACTCTCTTCTTTATGAAAAAGTATCCAACAGAAGGTGTATCATCTGCTGCTGCAGGTAGGTAACGTGGCAAGGTAGACCCAAAAACATATAGGAAATGGGTTTGGCTTTTCATAGGAGCAATCGTTGAATTATATCCATTTACTGTAAGTCTAATTGTGGCTTTACAATATAACACACAGTCTCACTCATTTTTCCTTCTCCAAGATTTTATTTGAAAACAGGCTTATTGGTGACATTTTGAATGACTGTACCATGAGTGTTGATGGGACAGATTTTATGATGCCATTCTTGAGGCCTATGTTTTACTCTCAAAAGTTCAATGATTCTGCCCTTCGGTATGAAGTTGGTGTGGGTATTATTTCAGGCTATATTTGCTGGATTTCTGGTCTGTGGGCCCCCGGATTGTACAACGATCTAGAAGTTGTTCGCCAAGCCCTAAAATCACACCTAGAACAATTTGAACGTGTAGAAGCAGATGATGGTTATATTGGGGAAGCTCCTCTCAAAGTGAAATGTCCTGCTTCTGTTGAGGAATCAGAGGAGAGACAAAAATTAATGACACGTGTTCGTCGGAGGCATGAAACTGTGAACAGGAGGTTCAAGCAGTGGCAAATCCTAAAACAGAAGTTCCGTCATGATATTTTGAAGCACTCTGACGTCTTCCATGCAATTGCTGTGATCACTCAATTGTCAATTCAAAATGGCGATCCTCTTTTTCCTGTTGAGTATGTTGATGGCGATTAGTTCCTGTGCATAAGAGACAAACTTTATGTGCTCTACTTCATGTTAATGCATAAAGCAACAATTTAATTTGTAATTGATACATTGTAGTTAGGATGCTTTTCATTATCATTCAAAATAAACCATTTTCCCTCAAACCCGTAGTGTTTCGTTTGCACAAAACACTTAGAACAATACAATACTCACTTCGAGCTCTCATCGTTAAATTTTACTTGGAGAAGAGCAACAAAAGGTATCTCTCAACCATATCGTACCTACCTCATACCTACCTACATAAAAAATATTATTGCGGCCCCATTATATTATTTGTCCGTCCCTCCTGAAAACGTTCCCTTTCACAATCCCATCAATCCCACTCCGATGGAAACCAAGCGTTTCTGTATCAAGACAGCTGAATTCTTTACACCAACTTCTGCAATTGAAGAGACGCCCCCGATCCAAATCGTCTCATTAAGCGCCCAAAATCCATCACACATGCCAAGCAACAACACCGTGGTCTCACCGTCCTACCAAGGATGGATCTTTCGTCTTAGCCTTCCCCACGCGCACGCGAAAGCGTCCTCCTCTGCCGCCGAAGACGAAGACAACAACGTCGCCCTGCCCGAGGCCCCTCTCTTACCCAACGACGGCCTCTCCTGTCCGTCAATCTCCAGGAACGGCGGATACCTTGCCGAATTGTGTCCTCATGGAGCGTCGGTGACATTTCCTTACGGCAGCGATGACAACCTCAACAACAACAACAACACCCAAGCGAACAAACGCAAATGCAACGACCCCCCGAAATGGAGCTGGTCATACTCCTCCCTCTCCTCCCCCTCGCAATGGAACGTCACATCCTCCACCTTGCTGTGCGTAACGTACCGTCCATCCCTGGAGGCATTGGCATCCTACACCAATATTGGTGCTTGGAATCGTTCACTGGGATCTTGTGTGAAGGGATGTTGTGGAAAGTGCGGGACGGCTACTTGTGGTCCTGGCGCTGGAAGAAATGGAACGCGACAACGCTGGATGAACAAGTTGGGAACGAAACCGATTCATAGAGTCAAGGTTGTTTATACTGTGGAGGATATTGTACATATTGAACCGGTGCAGGTTGAGACGACGACGGCCAACGAATGTGTCACTGGTGGAGTTTGGATTCGGGGGATTGGGTATTGTCATGCCCTTAGAGTTTATTTGCGGAGTAAATTCGGCGCTTGCAGTTCTGGTGGTGAGAATTGCTCTGGTTGCTGCAGTGAAGAGGATGTCCAGAATAGTGATGGAAATCAACAGGAGGATGGTTTCGAAATGCCACCGACGGATGATTGGGATAATTTGCCGTCGCCACCTTGGTCAAGGAAGGATGGTGCGACAACTGGAGCAAACGAATCGTCAATTGGAAACATGGACAGCCAAACCATAAAAAGGCAATGGGGACCTGTTCTCACATTTGCCATTCCACATCAAAAGTCAACTTCCTGCAGCAGTAACAACGGTAATGATGATGGAGTCCAACGCAAATGTCACGCAATACATGAATGCCCACCATTGTTATGGAAGGTAGACCACCCTCCTAACCCCAGTGTTGCCGTGGATTGCATGACGATGATGGAAGGAACATTGCATTTGCGTCCACATCCGGATATAATTCAAAGCAAACCAGCTACTCAACTCGACGAAGTTATTTCGGAAAACAATGTGCCAGAAACATCCTCCAACACATCCTACGACATCGAAACACCCACTAATGTGTACATCCACGGATATCAAAGTTGGTCCTTCTCCGGAAGCGTCGTGCAGGGAGAGCCGCAACCAAAAAGCGCCATGCCCAGTTTGTTGAGTGAGGCGTTCAACCGGGGTGGAGTCGTGTTGTCGTCTCCCTCTTGCGGTCGTTTGGATGCGTTTGAGACATTGGAGAGTGAGGATGAATGGCGTGAAGGAGAAGAGAAGGGGGGTGTGGATGCTGCTTTGGCAGGAGAGAGGGACATTGTTGAGGATGCCGATTTAGATGAGGAATTGAACGACTTGACAGCGTTTTATAAATCTGACATGTTCGCCTGTATATCATCGAACGGGGCCACGTCTAGACATGATGAGGAGGTTGTTCTGTTAGACGAAGAAGGTGGGCCTGCTTTGATCGTTGGATTTTTATCGCAACGCAAGCAATTTGGCACCGTGCTGTTGGATTCCGACCTTGGTCATTTCAGCTTGTACGCCTGTCACGAAGGTGTGATTGCCAAACGCAGTGTCAGCACAGATTGGGCGTATTGCCAAATTGTTGATGCGTGTTGCTATGATGAAGAAGTAATGGTGTATTATGTCCATGCGGTTGGTGATCACAATGATGCAAGGCCTATGGAAAAGGGATTGACAACAGGTTGGTGCTCATGGTATCATTACTACAGTGACATTGACCATGATTCCTTGGCGAGAAATGCACATATCTTAGAACAGAAGCAGAAAACCATTGGATTCAATGTCTGCCTGATAGACGACGGTTATATGACTGCTTGGGGAGATTGGACTTCCCTGAAACCTGGTAAATTTTTGAAAGACGGCGGAATGAAAGTCTTGGCTGATGCCATCCGCTCGAAAGGGATGAAACCTGGTGTATGGTTGGCTCCCTTCGCATGCGACAAATTTTCTCAGTTGGCCAAGGATCACCCAGATTGGATAATTCGCAATGATTCGGGGAGGCATGCCAATTCGGCAAACTGTGGAAAGTTCTTTTATGGGCTAGATGCTACGAACCCTGCTGTAAGAAGACACGTTTACGACACCATACGACGTGCTGTAGACGAATGGGGTTTTGATGTGCTTAAGTTGGACTTTTTGTATGCATCTTGCCTTGCAGGGAATGGAAAATTGGACAACACCATGAGTCGTGCGGAAGCAATGTACTTAGGGTTGCGTACAATACGAGCAGCAGCCAAGGATGCTTTCATCATAGGTTGTGGATGCCCCATCGGATCAGCTGTTGGGTTTGTTGATGGGATGCGTGTCAGTTGCGATACAGGGCCAACATGGGTGCCAGAGTTTCCACTACCGCATTGGGACAATGGGACACTGCCTGCATTGAGGGGTATGCTTCGCAACACGATGTCTCGCGCACCTTTTGGGCATAGGTTAGTCAACTCATCTTGCTCATTCCTACCAATCTTCAGACGCTGACAACTAACTCTTTGAATTATGTTTCGTCAAGGTGGTGGCACAATGATCCAGATTGCATATTGTTGGGTGAGTCAACAAAACTGACCGACGTTGAAGTTGTCAGTGCTGCTTCAATCGTCGCCATGACTGGTGGCATGTTCCTGCTTTCCGATGATATGCAGAAAGTTAGTGACAAGAGATTAAGCGTGGCAAAAAGAATATTCCCTCTCACTGGAGTCACTGCAGTGCCATTAGATTTGCACAGTACCATGAACAAGGGGATGCCTTCTGTTCTACGTTTGTGGTGTACAGAGTACCTGATAGGACAAAACAAAATTGAAAGGTTGACTGAAGAAAAGGATGAATATAATGTTTCTGAGTCACCCAAAGGCATCCCCGAGGAAAGAGTTCTGAAAGGCCAATCGTCGAAGCTGGAATGTGAAGTAGGCTATTCGCCCGAAAACATTATAGATCCATACAGCCGAGAACGAAGTTGTTTTCTTGTTGCTCCCGGTCTGGGCACGTGGACCATTGTCAGCCTTAGCAACTGGATGGAACATACCGCAAGGCTCAGAGTCTCCTTTGCTACATTGGTGCAGCACAGTCTTCAAGACTTCAATGCAATGGGTTTTACAAATGAAGAGTCATCCCCTTGTGAGCTATCGGAGTGTGGGTTTCACATGTTCTCATTTTGGTCATCAGAATACACTTGGATACCTCATCAGGTGAGCTGATCGTGCTAACAACAGCTTTCAAATGGCCCGACCTCACCATATCTTTCTCTTTCCCAATTAGACGCTGGTCGATAAAGAGCCTCTCATCAAGAAGCTTTCACCACACGAAACCGAAATATTTCATATCAAACCAGCCAATCCGACTAGACCTCAGTATATTGGCAGCGACTTGCACTTTTCGTGTGGCTTCGAGGTTCAAACGTTCGAGTGGGGCAGCTCCCATCTTAATCTGTCTTTAAAGAACGACTACGATAAGTCAGGCTACATTTTCCTCTACCTCCCTGAACCGGACAACAATAGCGAATCATTGGATGACATGACGGCGTTAGTTAATGGAGAAATTAGTCGAGTCCAGGTTGTAGCAAGGCCTGCGATCAGTAACGGCAAAACAAAACGATGTAAGCTCGGTAGAGTTGTCAAGATTCAAGTCAGTATCACAGGATCCCAAACTGTGGGTGACGGGCAGGTTAAGATTTCGTGGTAGAATGACGTGTCAAAGCTGCGGAGATAAAATTCTTTATGCTGTATCTTGCACCTTAAGTCACTGTAGCGTAACTAAGTAACACTATTAATTTACACCAATGGGCAATATTCGGATATCATCGATCCAGACTGCACTTGTTCCACTCCCCGATTTATTGAATTTCCACTCCATTGTATGCTTGCCCGGCGCAAGACTTTTACTGAGGGACTTCCATTCTCCTGTGCTGCTAGTCACATCAAGAACAGCATATCCGTCTATCAGAAAGGAGAACTTATCCGAACTCGAAATATTCGCATCATACCAAAATTGAATCGACGAGCCCTTAGTAAATGTTGTAAACTCGAAGCTCATTTTAGAGCTCTGTCCAGAACTTAGTGTTGGGCTACGTAGACTGACTGTACCACCGTGTGGATTGTTGATATCAAATGTCCAATCCGCGCCGACAAAAGCTAGTGCTTTCCATGTTAACTGTCGGCTCTCAAAATTTTCTATTAAGTGAGGTTGGAATGAAACACTGTCTATGTTGACTGTTCCTGAGGATGTACTTGAGGACGAATATGATGACGAAGGAGCCCAGGTACGGAACATGAGGACATGTTGACCAGGCTCAACGGTGACAGTCAGATCAACCCAGTTAGATGTAGGATAAGTGTACCCCAGCTGAGATTTATCATCGACATTGATGTAGAATCCACTGTAAGGCATTCGGACATCTGACTTCATGGAGAAAAAGAACGTGCCGCCGAAGTCTGAGTTGACGGCGACGTACAAATCTGATGTCTCTCCCTTTGCGACAGGACTACTCCTTGCTGATGCTGTGCCTTGATTAAAAGTAGTCTTGTCTATAGTCCATGGATTGTCTGTACTTGTGCTCCATGCTTTCGGAACAAAACAAGGGGAATAATGCAACGAGAGCAATGGAGAGATGAGCAAAAGACGAATTGACAAATTACTCAACAATGACGATATCTGATCACTTACGAAATACACCATTCAGGCCCTTTTCAAATCCATCGGTTACTTCGTCGGTAAATTGCCTGGCGTCAATGGCAGATGAGACACCTGGAGGGACCGTATATTTCACGGTTGGCTTTAACGTTGGCTTCCCCGACGTGGGCTTTTGGGATGGTTGGGAAGTAGTCGGAACTGCGGTCTCTGCCGCGATAGTGGTAGTAGCAAAAGCTGTGCTCGCAGTGGCATAAACTGTGCTTGAAGTGCCGTACACTGTACTCGAGGTGGACGACCCAACTCCATTGGAATTACCTAACTGCTCTATGCTCAATGAAACACAGTTATCATAGTCCCCCATCATACCTGAATCGCAGCAATCTTCAAGGCTGTCGTATATATAAATGATAGGTTCACTTCCATCCGAAACTCGGCAATACTGATTAATAGGGTAAGGGACATATTTCTGTCCTTCTGCATATGCCATGCACACATCATAATCCATGTAATTGTTATCACAACATGCCTCTGCGGTTGAGAATTTGTACGGAAGGTTTCCTTGCTTGCCATCAGACTTGCAGACACGAAGCACCAGGTCTGGATAATATACCGGCTCATCTGATTGTGTGGCCGAAGGTTTCGATGAGATGGGACGTACAGTGGGGGAGGGAGATGGACGAGTGGTTGGACGAGACGTTAGTTTTGCAGTGGTGGGATTTATTGTAGGCCTTGGTGACGGCTTTTCGGTTGGCTTGTTGGTTGGTCTTGATGAAAAAGATTGCATTTCGAATGACATTCGAATTAGCCAAAACTAATATCACAGCGAGACAAATAAGCAAATCATTGGAACTCACTTTTGAGTAGTCTGCGGCGCATCTCCAAAATGTTCAATACTCAGTGACAAACAACTATCATAATTCATCACTGCATTGCGACAACATTTCTCAGCCGTCGTAAACACATAGGGCTTGTCTTCGTGCTGTCCATCCGACCTGCAGTAACCCGCGGAAAAATCCGGGTAATAGTTGCCCGGAGAAGACGTCGCAACCGGTTTGGGGGTAGGATGCTTTGTGGGAGAACCAGTCCCAGCCGACTGATTCAAAGTATTCGTCAGACACGTGTCGTAATCTCCTACCATACCCGTATCGCAACATTCTTCCGGACTATTGTAAATGTAAATGGAGATCTCGGTCCCATCCGCTATTTGACAGTACCCCACCCA
Source organism: Cyclotella cryptica (assembly GCA_013187285.1). Taxonomy (NCBI): domain Eukaryota; phylum Bacillariophyta; class Thalassiosirophyceae; order Thalassiosirales; family Thalassiosiraceae; genus Cyclotella; species Cyclotella cryptica. The sequence continues at coordinate 252,546 of JABMIG010000116.1, forward strand.
AGGATTAGGGATGTACTTCTTTGGAACGGCATAGGCCATGCAAACATCATAATCCATGTAATTATTTTTACAACATGCTTCGGGGGTAGAGAACTGATATGGGATGCTTCCTTGCTTGCCGTCGGATTTGCATACGCGCAAGACTAGGTCGGGATAATATATCACGCCGCTTGTTCCAATTGGTGCAGAGTTGGGTTTGATGGGCTGCATTGTTGGGAAACGTGTCGGTTTTGGTGATGGTCGCTTTGTGGTGGGTTTTTTTGTTGGCAGTTTGGACGGTTTTTTCGATGGTCTGACAATCGTAACAGCGACGCACAGATTAGATTCCCCGTTAGCAATGACGAAAAACTCCTCTTGGCGACGAATTCCAAAAACAAGCACCATTTGCCTTTCAACAACAAAACTCACCTGGGTGTAGGAGGATTCGTAAAACTAAACTCCATACAATGATCGTAATCAATCCAATCAAAATGACAACATTCCTCCAAACTCTTGAAGAAATTCAACTCAAATTCCGAATATGCATCGTCATTCTTACAAATGTGATTTTCGTAATCGGGATAATAGGTGCTGGATGTGGGTGCTCCGGATGCCGTGGGACTGCTAGATATCGAGGGGGGGAATGTTGGACTCGCGGTCGGTTCGTAGGTGGGTGACATGCTGGGAGTCCAGGTCAATCCAGCGCTGGATTTGGCGGCAAATCGATAGGTCAAGGTAGCGTCGACGGCGATGGGTAAAGTGTCTTGGAAAAGACCTACGGCCTTCCCTTCTCGTTTGAGCTGCACACCAAAGTAATTATTGGCAATATACTCTTGAAGATGATTCGCGATGTGCTCGCATTCGGTTTTCCCGAGGTAGTTATTGGAAGACTGGCATACAGTATCGCACTTGGTCGGGACGACGACGGCGAATTTAAGTGGATAGCTCGCTGCAGTGACAGTCGTTTGCTTCGTGTTCTTCTTCGTGGGAGTTTGCGTCGGTTTCTCTGTTGTCTGTGTTTTGTCCTTCTTATTTGGCTTTTCCGTCGGCTTGTTCGTGGGATTGGATGTCGGCTCATTCGTCGGTTTGTCCTTCTTCCGAACTCGTCTCTCCACTTGATCACCCCGCGGCAGGAGCGATGTCTCTTCCTTCCCTTGGCCGCCGTCTTCCTCCTCCCTTTTCTCTTCTTCATGACTATCCTCCAGCCTCCTCCAAGAAAACGTTTGCGTCCCGATACTCCACAACTCCACCTCGACATTCGGATGAACCGCCTCATCCGCCGCCAATGTCAAAATCAAACTTTTCGTCAACACCCTCTTCAAATCATTCCATTTCGGATCCGTCACGGGAGGCAACGACAAATTATTAAGCGTGAGCGATCCATAGGCGGTAACATTGATAATCACAAAGGAGGCGACACCGTCATTGTTCCCCGTCGGAGAGGATTGCATCTCCATCTCCTTCAATTCGGGCGGTTTTGCCGCCAAGCATTTCGCCACGTCCCAACTCTCCTTTTGACAACATGTATCGTAATCGGTGTAAATGTCGGTGATCCACGCAGGCTTTTTATCGTCGTTGAATTTACACAATCCGTCCGAGGGGGAATTGTAAAATTCGTATTGTTTTACGGGGGGGTTGGAGGGAGGACGCGTGGGTCGGGACGTGGGCGTAACGTCTGCGGCGTAGGCGCAGGCAATGCCGTTTTTGAGGTACCATACGCACTTGGGGTTGGATTCGCATTGGGATTTGCTCAGGGAGGGGTCGTCGCAGTCGACGTTGGTGGTGGGACGGGGAGTGGGGCGGAGAGAGGGTTTTTGGGAGGGTCGCGGTGTGGTGGGGGAGGAGGCTTCGGGTGCCGGAGTGAAGTAGATTGGGGCGACGGGACTGGGCGTCGTCTTGGCCGTGGGCTTCGTGGTAGAGGGCTTTAGGGTGGTGCCATCGGCGGGATTTTTCTCCATGCACTTGTCAAAGGTGGCGGGAAAATTGTTCTGACAGCATGAGGTGTAATCATCCTCGACGATTCTAATCGACAACGGCCTACTCGGTCCATCCTCCCTGCAGTACCCTTTGGTGGAATCGGGGTAATACTTGACAGCCGACTCATCTACGGGCTTGGCAGCCAAGCACTTGTCCAAACTCCACGACAAATAGTCCGAACAGCACGTTTCATAGGGAATCGCCATGGCACTGACCCACGACGGCCTCGAAGGCCCATCGACTTTGCATATCCCCTCGGTGGTATCCGCCCAATACTTCACCGTGACGTCCTGCGGGCTGTCGCTGTTGAGCAAGGCCCACGCGTTGGAGTTGGCCTCGCACGTTTGCAGGTTCCACGAGAAGTATTGTTTGCAGCATGCCTCGGCCGTGACCGGGACGGCGGTCATCCACGATTCGGCCGCCTTGTCGTTTTTGCATGTGGTGGTGGTGTAGTCGGGCAGGAAGGGGTTGGTGTTTATCAGTGCCAGATGGCGATGGCGGTGTTGCGAGTCTTGTTGCCGCTGTTGGCCTTGTTCGTTGTGCCGAGAATCTTGCTGGCTGCATACCAAGGCAGTTGTACAGGAGCACAGCACCAACGGCAGTGGAAGATAGCGAGACGATAGTTTCAACTTGCGTTGCGGACGACGCCGTCTCTCCCGACATGGACATGGTCCATTAAACACGGTAGCCTCCGACGACGATTCCATCTCTTGAATGTATTAGGAATGGAGCTTGTCTTTCGACTCGACTGTGAGCTTGTGATTCTGTTGAGTTCGACGATGCGATGAGTACCCCTGGATGATTGTGCTTCGTCGACCACTTGTGACCCCCATCAACGCTGCTGTTGTATGGAAGTTGGTTTTACCTTCGCTCTATTGATTGAGATAGATTGGCTCAAATGGATTCTTTAAAAGCAGACCGGGTCAAAGTGGGGCAAGACAAGCAAGGGCGCCAGTTATTGCCATTTTTTTACATTCTACCACGGTCCATAGTACAGCCCCATTTCATGCTTGCTTAAGCTCCCTACGGCATACCATCAAGAATGTCATATTTTGAGATACAACGGTACTTCTAGTCGCACGGTGGTAAGAACGTACTACAAGAGACTACAAGAGTGAACCCGAGCTTTCTAATTGGGTGCAATAATGGGGCTGTTGAGATGCGGAACATGCGAACACGAACTCTCCATCCCGCTCTCTAGATAGTGAGGGGTCATGGTCTTTCGCGATCATTCGTGTCAAATCTATCATCTCTACCTAGGTACTAAACGTCTTATGTACTGTACCTATCTTTCAAGTAGTGGTCTCAAGCAGGTCTCAAGCCACAACATGTGGATACAGACTGATCCAGATCTATTGTGTACAAAAGTCACTATTATTTTGCAAGGGATAGTCAATGAAAGAAATGGAGACACAGTATTAGTGAGGACTCAGACTATGAAGTTAAATGGACAATGACTAATCTGTTGCAGGTACCCATTGATTTCTTTCAACTTTGTTTTGTGTAGTATTTCTAGAATATGTGATAAAGTATATCAAAGCTGAAGCCATAGCGGTATATTCCCATACATGACATGACTAAATCAATGTGATACACTTTATTGAGATATAATGTGGTAGGAATTGCACATGGAGGATATCTGGGTGTGATTCTCTCACAACAAGAAGATAACACGGAAATCCTTGATACAACGACACGTGTTTGCACATTTATCTTCAATCCTAGAATACTGTACAAGTGCACAAATGATCTGCAATTGAGCAAATAAACCACAATTGTGTGATTATCTATGAATTTGCCAAATATCCTCTAATCCTCCAGAAATCTTGCAGACTCTTATGTAGGATCTAACAATCTTCAATTACGGGTATAATCTACAATTGCATTAATAATTTACATTGCTGATAATTGCAAATAGTAATAGTTAATAAGCTTTAATCATCCAAATCTGTTATTCAAGTTAGATACACTAATAGTACCAATGGTTACCACCCACACCTGTTGCGGCGGGAAGTATAGAGGAATACCTCCATGATCCTCAACAGAAAACCATCAAGTTGGCAACCAGTGTCCCCAGATGAATAAACATATTTTACTGAGTGACAAGCAAGGTGAGTTTGACTAACCTGTGGCTGCACAACATAGCTGAGCCCATGATTGTTGGGGAGAAAACCAACAACCAACAAGGAAAATCATCACCGTTCTTTAGAAGTGTTGTCAGTGGTGAAGGTGATGGGTGAACTGGGAGATATGCATATGGGTGTATTACTGCTGAAAAAGTGAAACAGTTTATGATGGTTTTAGAATATCTGGGGTCTTTTTACTAGGTGAAAACACACAAATGCTTCCAGATTACTTTGTTATGGGTGGGGTCTCCTGTGTATGCCTCTGTTTCACAAATATTGGTTCTCAACAATTAATTGATTTTGATTGGCGACTCTACAGATTCCTATGTTCATTATATACCAGAAATTTGGTATTATCTTGCTTCCTTTTTGCTGGGAGCGGCTCATACCGTATCGATATCGCATCGTCCATTGAGCTACTTTATTGATTAAAATGCAGCCAAGAGACTGCCATGTTGCATAAAAAATAACATGATAACATCGATCGGGACATCCATTCTCGACATGAACAACCCTCTACGAACCTTCAGCGACCTGTGAATCACTGTATCATATCAGCGGCCATACACTGATCTTCCGTGAGTCGTAGTTATCTGAGGGAACAACGACGAGCCAGCGGTGGTCTGAAATATACGGAGAAAACAAGAGAACCCCTTGCTGCCTCGCAAATCGCGTTATAAGAAATGAAAAATACAAACCCAACGCAAGAGTCATCCAGACTTCCACGACGGCAGAAGCACGATAGAATTATCTCTCGAACGATTCTCGTACTCTTCCTCTCTGCGTGCATCATCATCATCACCTCTCATCATCTCGTGAACAGAGATTTGCGGCAGAAGTCTGACAAGGGGGAGAGCGCTCTATTGTCTGTACCGCGGCCTAGGATACGGGAGGCTGCCAAGGGAGGTCTTCCACCCATTCCAGACTTTGTGAAGAAGAAAACCGCAGGTAACATTTTGATTTCAAGTCTATGAGTTTTCTGTATGTGTGTTATGGTAACCCTGTGCTCAGAACGTTTCGATACTTCGTTATTCTTGCAGAGCATCACAGGAAGGAAGTGGAAGAAACAGTGGAACAGGCGCAATTGGCGTTGAAGGAAGCGCAAGCCGAATTGATGAGAGAGCAAAAGGCTGATGCAGCAGTATTTGTCGAAAATACTCCAGAGAAACCGTCGAACAGAACAGCCTATCCTTATCCATTCGAAGCAGTTTCTTCAAAATCCAAAGTTATCCTCCAACCACGTTTTGGATCACATCGCCCATCCAAAAACGCTGTGTTTGCATTCGCGGAGGGATACGGACTCGAGGTCTACGTAACATTTGTGGAGTCATTAAAACTCACTGGATACGATGGCGATGTCGTGTTTGCTGTTAGCTCAGAAGAGGATATGAAGCCTGATGTAGCCGATTATTTGAAATACTATGACAACTCAGACAGCAATGGTTTAAATGTCATTTCGTATGCATTGCCTTGGGAATGTTACACGAAAGGAGGAGAACGTATCCTGTCGACGAACAACAAAGGAAGGGGGTCTACCACAAACAATGGATTTAGTGATTGTCAAGTGCATGGTATCTATTCGACCGAAGACGGTGTAAGCCCAGCAAAGGATCCACGAATAGCAAGACCAGTGGCTACGGCACGATACGAAATGTACTGGATATGGAGCCGTCAGTATGAAGCAACTTCGCATGTATTGATTCTTGACGTCAGAGATTCGTATTTTCAGTCCAATCCGTTTGAATTCGAACAATCTACAATTTCCAGTGATTCATGCAGACTGGATCTATTTGAGGAGAATCGGGAAGCTGTTAACATTGGAAAATCTTCATACAACTCAAAATGGATTAAGTCTGCCTATGGCAAGGATGCTTTTGAGAGTATGGCAGAAAAGCCAGTTATCTGCTCTGGATCAAGCATGGGATCTAAGAATGCAATTGAGCTTTACTCAACAGCAATGGTGGCTCAGTTTGACAAGACAAAATGCAAGCAAGTCGGGTGTGATCAGGGTTTTCACAATTATTTGTACTATGATCCATCAGCTAGATTCAATGGTGTGCTTGTTGAGAATGGCTGCCAAATAAATGTACATAAGCAAGGAGATGGGGCTGTGAATAACCTTGCAGCTATGAGAAATACGTCATTACGAAGTCAAGGGGTGTTGATTACCCGAAATTTGACAGGAAATGACGGTGATACTGTGATTGAGAAGCAAGTTAAGTTTGATGATGACTCTGTTGTGGTCAATCAGGAAGGCAGCACACTGAGCCCAGTCATGCATCAATTTGATAGAGATAAGGAGCTGAAGTTGATTATCCGTAAAAGGACTCAGTTGCTGACAAAACTGTGGCAAGTTTCACGAACTAAAACTTAAATTACAAACATGGTTATGATTGATGATACACCATCGACTTGAATAATAGGGTTTAATTAGACTCGATACTGATATTGTCTATCCAAACATAAGACAAAGGCATATTGGGATTTGAAGGTGGCTCAAACTTCCAAGTGAAAGTGTGATCACCAGGCTCAACGCTTCCTTCAAACTTTTTCGACCCTCCACCTGGGACTGCTACAGTAACCTTGCTGTCGCCATCAATTAAGAATGTGAACTTGCCCAGTCCCATATTGTAGTTAAACGAGATTTTGCCACCACTTGATGGAATCGTGAAGTCTATAACCATCGAGGAATACTCGCCAGGTAGCAAAAGGGGATTATGTATCGAAACGCCTGTTTTGCAGCAGGGTTGCGTGTCATCTATTTTCCATTTTCCGAGACCTTCGAAACGGACTTTGGTTTCATCAATGAGGTTCGATTCCCAATCTAAGAATAATGATTGTTTTTGAGATGCAGCTGTAGATGTTGTTGTTGTCGTCGTCGTTGCTGCGGTGGTCGCGGTCGTTGTTGTCGATTGGTTTGGGATCGTTGAACTTGTTCCAGTTGTCGATGGTGGGCAAACATTTACTTTATTGCATTCTTGACCCTTGAAGAATTTCTCGCAACAGGCTTCGGCGGTTACGAAGAGCTGCGAATCACGAATGCTTTCATCGTTCCACGCTGAAGGATACGTTTTATCGTTTGTACAAGTATTCGTCGCACCAACAACCGATACGTGCCACGGATTGGAACAATCTCCTGAGGGGACATCAGAATGAGTTGGGGCAGGAGTCGGGTTGGGTGTGGGCTTGCCTGAAGTACCTGTTGTTGCTGGGGTCGTCGGTGAAGAAGCATCCACACTCTTTTCTAAACAAACATCATAATCTGTCACCACAAAATTGCTTGAGGAGCAACAAGCCTCTATCGATCCAAAAAAGAAATCTGATGAACCCTTCATATACTCAGGAAAAGAATTGTCATTGGTGCACCCAGGCCACTTGATGACTGGGTAATAACCATTGGAGGAAAAGGTATCCGTACAGACATCAACTAGATTACATACGCCATTACCGAAAGCTTTGTCGCAACAGGCTTCGGCTGTAGGGTGGAATTGAGTGTCACGAATCAATGGGTTGTTCCAGGTGGAGGGATATGTATTATCATTAGTGCAAGTATTCGCAGCCCCGACTGTCGAAATGTGCCATGGATTGGAGCAATCTCCATTGACTTGTGTGCCGCTTGCTGTTGCTTGAGTTGTTGTCGTGGATGTTGTAACAACAGCACATATATTGACAAGATTGCATTCTTTACCCTTAAAGAATTTATCGCAACAGGCGCCGGGGTTGTCAAAGAGTTGATATGGGCGAATGTTCTCGTTGTCCCACGCTGCAGGATATGCTTTGTCATTCGTGCAAGTATTCGCCGCACCAAGTGTTGATATGTGCCATGAATTGGTACAAGAAACCAGCATGGTCGTGGACGAAGTTGTTGTTTCGGGTGTTTCGGGACAGTCGTCAAGCATGGCGCAAGCGCCTCCAAAGTTCTTCTGACAGCATTCTTCTCCTGTATCATAAAACATGGACTCGGGCCACTCTGGTCGGTAGTTATCGTTGTTGGTACTATGGAAAAGAGCAATAGGATTAGAATTTAACAGAAATTGATAGGTCCAGAGACACACGTCAGAAGAAACAGCAGCATGACCAACTAGTTTCACTCACCATGCCCCGCCTCTCTCTATGGCAAGATGCCAACGTGACGAACAACTCCCAGCCGCACTCCCACCTCCACAAACATTAGTCAACTTACATTCCTTCCCACTAAAGTTATTATCGCAACATTGTTTGGATGTATCCAGAAGCATTTTGGATTTCAAGGTGGGATTCGAATCCCATGCCGCGGGGTAATTCAACGAATTGGTACAGGTTTGAAGTTCACCCGGTTCAATGGATACATGCCATTTGTTTTCACAGGGTTCGGGAGGGATGGTCGGCCCAGGTGTAGGACGTCGTGTTGGCGAGAGAGATGTAGGTTTTTGGGTAGGAAGTGATGTTGGAATTTTCGAAGGAGACGAAGTGATTGGGTTGCTAGTAGGAGAGAGAGTGACTGGTTTCGTTGTCGGAGTAGTCGATGGAGTCTTTGATGGAGGAATAGTGGGAGAAGATGTACTGCTAGGCTTGCCTGTTGGAGAGAAGGTGATAGGCCTCTTTGTAGGAGAAGTCGATGGAGGCTTTGATGGACGATTCGTAGGATGCGCGGATGGTGCCTTGGAGGGTTTCCCGGTGGGGCGGTTGGTAGGGGATTTCGAACCAATTCTGAGACATTTCTTTTCGATTAGCCACGGAAACTTGCAGCATTCTTCGAGAGTGTCATAAAAGTTGATTTCGAACTCGGAATGCCTATTGTCGGAAACACATGTCCCAAGTACGTAATCCTAACATAAATCACACCAGGCGAAGTGTTAATACCAGGGCGACAGGTTTAATGGAGGATCAAACAGCGTAATAAATTCTCACCGGATAAAACTTGCGCACGACATGTATCGTTGGACTCAATGATAGTGTCGGGCCAAGCGTAGGCGATGTAGTCGGCTCTACGGACGGAACTTCACTCGGAGAAACCGAAGGGGCAGTCGAAAATAACGGAGTAGGCTCCAAAGATGGAAAACCACTGGGTGGTTGGGTTGGAACTTTCGTTGGATGTGACGTCGGAGAGGGCGTCACCCCATTCATATCCAACTCTGCCTTTTCGTATAGCAAGGCCCCATCATCCAAACTCGCTGAATAAAACGGGCCAATCAATCCCTTGTCTTCCATGTAAGTCTTGAGAGATTTAAACATAGACCCATCTCGAATAGCATCGTCGAATACTTCGCCTAATTCGAGTGATACCTGACGACCGTACGTCTTCCCATCTTGGATGCAGGTCGCTGAACAGTCAATCGAGATTTCAATAACAAACGAGAATAGCTGCATGCGTCCCAATTCGCGTTGATGCTGTTCTCTTTCTTGGGACCATTGCAAGCGAATGGCGTTGCCTGGAGACTCTTGCGGTTCTTCTTCCTCTTGGGTTTCTCCTAACCGTCGCAACCCCGTAAGATCAATCCCATCAAAGTTCTTACCATACATAACATCCACTTGTGTAGAGCCCCCTTGAAAGGTCGATTCGACGGCTGACAGTATCGCATTCTTGACAACAATCATATTCACCCGATTGCTACTCGGTATAAACACGTTCTGGAAATACAACCTACCCCCAAAATAAAGAATGAGTATGGGACCTCTCTTCTCCGGTCCGTCCACCCCCTGAGAGGTGTCATCGGTACCATCATCGTCCTGAGGAGTAACATCCACACTATTCTTCAAACACGTTTGATAATCGGTCTTGTCAAAATTCTCCGAACTACAACACAACGGAATGGTCGTAAAGAAAAACGTCGCGGGCGATTCCTTCATGTAATCCGCAAAGGCATTGTCATTTATACATCCCACCTTACTAAACACGGGATAATAATGATCCTTCCATCGTTCTTCGTTAAATGTCCCACCACTACCATCATCGGGAAGAGCATTGGAATTCCTCAAACAATCCTCCACATTCAATGGAAATTGAATCTCACAACATTCCTTCGCGGTCAAACTAAAATACGTGACGGGATCCGCAGTCATGTACCCCGGGGCTTCGTCGCCATTATACAAACACTTATTCTGCGTATACCGCGGATAATAGTAGGTGGAGTAATTAATGGGGATAATGACGAGGGTGGTATCCGTGGCGGGAGGACGAGTCGGCGCGGTGGGATCATCGAGACGAGAGTCGAGTTTGCATTGTTTGATTTCGGTGGGGAAGTTGTCTTGACAGCATTCCTTGAAGGAAGTCCACATTTCGTTTTGGGGGTCTCGTGCCATGTAGTCTGGTGCGGGATTTTCCTTGGTGTGGACGAGGCATTTGGTCGTGGACCATTGGGGATACCAGTAGGTTTGGGAGGTGGCATCGTCGTCGTCGGTGGCTTGGTCCCCGAGACAGTCTTGGAGGACCCATTCGAAGTTGGCCTTGCAGCATTCTTGGAGGGTTTTGTACTGGTCTACCCAGTCGTTGGGCGGCGGGGCGTCGTTGTAGCATGTCCTAGCGCCCCAGTCCGGTATGTATTTGTAGTCTGTGGTAGAGGCGTCCTGCTGCTTGGCTTCCAGCTGCAGGCCCTTGGCGATGCAGTCGTCGACCTGCCAGCCGAAGGACTTCGTGCAGCAATCGGACAGCGTGGAGGAGGAGGCCTCCCACGATTCCGCCTTGCGGGTGGCCGTGCAGGTGTCGGCAGACCATGATGGGATGTACGGGTACGACGGGAGGCGACGTTCCGAGCTGTTGCCGTTGCTGCCGGTGTCGTAGATGCTGCGGCGTGAACGAAGATGATTTTGCGGATGAACTGCATTAGGTGTGGACGAGCGGCACGTCACAGTTGGCGCAACCGAAATCATTAGAGCAACGACCGGGAAATGCTGCCGCCGGCGTCGACATGAAGAGTGGATCTGAATCGACGTCGGCGTTGAAGAAGACCATGATTGACGACGTCGTCGAGTGCGTGACAGGCCTGAAACACAGCTGCAGCTTGACCATTTGGTGTTATTTTCTTGCCTCATGTTGGACGAGTTCATTGACGATTAAATAGTTTCCTCGTGGTGATTATCGCTCAAGCAAAAGAGAAGAGCGCAGAATATGATGCGTTTCGTAAAATACCACAGGGCAATCTTTGCTTCACCGGTGACTTGCGACAATCGCCATGGTCCGGCGGAGGAGGAGAACTCAAAAACCAAGATGAATAACAACTACGAGTACACATGAGTATTTTGGTTGGCAAGTGGTGACATTGAACAAGGTGAGGGCTTAAGGACGACCAGTAGGAGTGATTCGAGGTGATTGGCGCAAGAGATGTCTGTAAATTCCTACTATTGCCTTTCAGTGCCTGACCATGAGTACAGCCCTTGCATGGGACTGCCGCTCTTGATCGTGAACATAATAAACCACCGGAAAGAGATAGGTACAATACTTATGTATATAATTCGAAGACAAATTACAAATTAGACGTACCTATTCCCGTAGATAGTAGACATAAAATGATTGGATTCCCACCACGTTGTCATGAATGAGAGTTGCGACGAGAACAACGCCATAGAAAAACATCATGATATCATCGTCTTCCTCGCCCTGCAACACAAGCAGCAATAGCAGCAGCAACCACACTCTCCCCGATCGAATAGCCAAATGCGCACTCCATCACTACGATCATGTCCTACCCAGCAACACTGGAGGCAAACCCCAGTCTGGAAGAGAATGGACCGTCTACGCCGCCATTGTTGCCGTTCGTTCCAACGTTGCAAAATCTCGTTCAATTGATGCAGAGGATGCCGCAGATTGTAGCGGCGGTGACGAACAGGATATGCTTTGGGTAGTCAGTTGTGCCACTGGATCAAAATGCACGTCGATTAATTCAGTTGCTTCCTCCTTGCCGTCACTGCAGAAACGTGATGATAACCTTTCCGACCATGGCATTGGCCAGGATGAACGGGATCACATGATTGTGCAATCTTACAAAGGCATGATATTGAAAGATTCCCATGCCGAAGTCCTGGCGAGGAGGGGTCTCATGGCGGTTTTGTGGAGCGAGATTGAGATGACACTCACAAACATCCAGAAAACGCAGACTTGTATTGATACAGAATCAATATCTATGACCACGAAAGATCGTACCTCCACGAATCTATTAGAGATTCTACCAACAGTGACAAATAATCTGGGATTTATTCAATTTCGTCTTAGGAGCGACGTTACGTTGCACATGTACATTAGTGATTCACCATGCGGGGATGCCACTATCTATGAGATTAAGAAGTTGAAGTATGCAGCGCGAAATGATAGAGAAGATGATTGTAATGAAGATTGCGAGTCAAAAGATGCTGCACCTGAGTTTGAGACGGAGATCAATTTTACTGGTGCAAAGATTATTCTAACAGGGAATGGAGATACTGAATACGCACAACCCACGCAATCAAGTCAACAACATGGGTCGTCTTCTATATCTTCGATAATCACATTCTCGAACGAAAACGGCGTAGAACAATGCAATGCTAGTCATCACAGTTCGTCTACCATCACAGTCGGGAGAGAACATGTACAAATGCTCGGAGCTCTACGAATTAAATCGTCGCGTTCAAATATCCCCCCTCACTTAAGATCCACATCCATGTCGTGTTCTGACAAACTCGTTCGATGGGGGGTATTGGGAATGCAGGGAAGTCTTTTAACGTTATTTATTCCTGATCCTATTTGTCTGTCTTCTGTGTGTGTTAGTCGCGATCCTCGCTCCGTTGATAGTGTTTATGGAGGTCAGCTGCGAGCGCTTGATAGAGCTTTACGAGAACGCATAGAATCTGTTTTGAACATAATGAAACGAAATCAACGATGCATGGGTGTTGAAGCTCCTGCAATTGCTATTGTTGATATGTGTTACGACCGCTCGAAATCAGCTTCAGAATATCGGCATATGATGGTGCAATACAGTGGTAGAAAGAGATCGCTTGGCGCAGTTGGAAATGAAGAGCCACCAACACAATCAAACAAGAAAACAAAACTTTGCAACAAAGGTGGAGAGATTTCCCCGATGGATCAACCTCCAGCTGAACATTTACCCACCCCTCATTTGGAGCAGAAAAAATCTCAGCATTCCCATGTTCAACAAGGAATACCACAAAGCTCAAAGAAAGAATCCCCATCTGGAATGAGCATCAACTGGCATCAACGGTATCAATCAAATGCCACTTTGACGAAAAAGGAAGATAATTTTGAGGTCACAATTGGTGCCACAGGTCTCAAAAGAGGTAAAAAGCCTAAACAACCGAATGATGTTATCAAATCCGCTTCGAGGCTTTGTCGCTACAACTTATTTGATCGCTGGAGAAAATGCCTCGAGTTATCGATTCCGACCATTAGGTGCTATGTAAAAGATGTCGAAAAGGCGGCATTCCATGCAAGAACTTTGAGAGAACTTCTACACAATCCGACATCATACATGGAGAGTAAGCAGAAACTATATGATTTGGGATTGGCTCGTATCCCAGAGTGTTTGTTTAGTAAAAGAGAAGATGGCTGTGCAGGACCTCTTGGTGGTTGGATTCGAAATGGAGTTCGCGACGACTTTGGTACGATTGCTCATATGACAAAAGACTTGCAAAATGCACAATTGTAAGATAAGTGTGTTATGACCAAGGTGTACCCACCGTCTGTGTGTCTTATTAAAGTTGGCAGTTCGAGTTACATTCACTTTTGCTTCGTAATGATCAATACAGGTGCATTTTATTCAAACATATTTTACATTCAACTTTACATTAAAATACAGCACTAGGTATAACGACACATAATTCACTCGGCATTCATTTCCATTCCAAACACTCCACAGAAGTGCAAGTCACTTCCGTCGTCGTCGTCACTACTGCTTTCTCCTCTCTCTAACAGGTTATCTTCAACAGACAATTTGCTAGCAGAACGCGACCATCCATAGAAATGAGCAGGATGAAGTTTCTCATCTGACGAAGGCGCAACAGAAATGAAATCCTTCTCTTCACGAATCTTTCTCCAGTCACTTCCATCATATGAGAACTCATACTCGTTTCGTATTGCATTGTTAACTATATCTTCCGAACTGGACCATAACTTGGTACGAACTCGTTTGGAGTAGCTTGAGCGAGCCGGGATTGTAGTTGCTTTCACTGTGGAGTCAAATGACACCTTTCGCCTAGGTTGGAGGGAGTGGTCAGACAAAGACATCGATTGAACCCGATTTATTTCTCGATAAATTGATTGAAAAGAGAATGAAGTACTCAAAAACTCTGGAGTGTGACTATAAACAGAGGTTGACGCCTCGGTGAGAGAATCTGCAGAGGCAGCTGAAGTCCCGGTCATTCCACGGGGAACTGCAACAGAAGAGTCAGATGGCAAAGAGAACAAATCAAATGCACCATCTAATGGCTCTTCATCTGGCTGCTGCTTTCCGTGCGTACCCTCTTCTAGGTGTTCACCTATTGCAAGAAGATGATGAGTCCAAGCAGTGGATAATTCAAATTTGGATGCACTCGAGCTGGGTGATAAAGATGGTGTGATTGAGTTATTACTATGCTGCGATGTCTTTTCAATATCGGTTGGGTCAGATTTGTCAAACTTCAGCTCCGTTGTATACTGCACCGATGTTCGCAAGAGCACTTTGCCTTCTGGTTTATCGTTCGTTGAACTTCTTGTGTGCATCTTCGATGTTTGTGCGGATTCCGGAGATTGAGAAAGTGACGGGGAATGAAGATTAGCCATCAGATTGACTTGGGCTGGCAATGAAGGCGATGGCTTAACTTCTTGGATATCTAAAGCCTTTGATGTGCAGCCATCATGAGCCGATTGGCCATCAGACCCGTCCAATACGCCGATGCCAAGGCGGTAGAGGTATCGTGTTCTAAGGGCATCACCACCAAGAAAACCAAGCCTGCGAGTACTGCGTCGGAATCGTCTGATGTTTCGACGACCTGAAGACACAGACTGAGAAGATAAAGATGCAGACGCCGTGCCAAGCGTTCCATCAAACGACTGATGGCTCTCGATGTCGTCGTTACTTCTTTCCTCGCTCTTGCTCATATCTTTCGTTAATTTGACCAACACTCGCGTTGTTGGAACAGACGCCTCGACGAGGATTCTGTGGTTTCGGTCTATAATTGCTTCACAATGAACGAGACGACACAAAAAAATTGGAGAACTCTCATGATGATGATGTGTGTGTACAATACCACTAATGCTGATGGTGAAAGTGACGTTGACACTGTGTGCATGAAGACAAATTCGGCTCCGGTGGGTTCGCTAGTATAAGCTCGTAGTACGACAGATTTATGGCAGCTGACTTTACGACTGCTGCATGCAGAACAAAAACACGAAGGGTCTCTATCCTCGTCTGCACACGAACACGATTTACAAGAGAAAGAACATGAGAACTCATTGCACTTAAAAAGAACTCAAAAGAAGCAAGACTACCGGCATAATTTACTTCATCTCACAGGGCTACAATCCCGTATTTGCCTTCCAATACCTTTCCGTAGGCCCTCTCACCGCTCTTTGTGGGTATTTTAGGGTACTCGAAAAATAACGCACTTGCCGTTGGTACCCCAACAGATCCGTAAAGGGGCACCCCGACAGTTGTTTGTTTGTGCCATAGTCAACAAAAGAAAGCATGTGAGGTGCTGGTTGCTGGTGGAAAAAAAAGTGAAGACTTGACGAGTTGCGTACCCTACTTTCAGGAACCATAACCTAAATGAGGGGTGCGCAACTCTATTTTTGTTGGAGTCTATGGTTCGAAAAAAGTGACGACTCGACCATAGAAAAAGTGCATACCCTCTTCCTATTTTGGCGCCACCACCCTTACCGAGCGAATCTCCAGCTAGAATTTGCACTTGAAGGAGGCAGGTCTTCTTGTCTGCATTTTCAGTTTCTGCCTGCAAACAAGGGTGTGTACCTTGTCCGCAACCGTTTGAAGGGGTACACAAATCTGCAAGTCTTCACTTTTTTTCGCCTGCAGACAGCAGACAGCGCCTGAGATTGACAATTCCATGGGAAACGTTAGAACTTTGAACTAGGTATTCCCAGGAATTGATACAATAATTCCACAGGACTTGTTAAAATTCTTGCAAAATTCATGTTCCTCATATTAGGTTCCACAAATCTGTATCGTATGGTACCTGTATGTCAGTGACATAGGCCAAGACTCTGCCTTATTTAGTACCCTTGTACTAAAAATTAAAAAGAATCTTTTAAGTAAAATAAAAAGGTAAAATCACAAGTGGCAAGGACTCCTCAGGAAAAGGTCTCCATTGTCCCTGATCCCAGAGGCATGTACTCCCCACCACAGAAGTCAGAAGTCCATAGCCCCAAACAAGGAAACACCCTTGAGGAGGGTAAAAACATATCAACATTGTGTAGAACCTACACAAAGTTTGTTTTCAATGAAACAGATGAAACGGCATTAGCATTGCCCTACCGTCCTCATTTTTACACAAAAATAAGCTCATAAAAGTAAAATATTGACCCACGTTGATCTACCTTTAAAAATTGATCTACATTTTTTGGCAACCAAACAACTTAGGTCACTATCTATAGATAGTTGTAATTTGATCTTCACACACCAAAGTCATTGAAATCTTCCAACTCAAAATTGAGGTACGAGCAATTTTATTTGCTTCACGAATGAATATTTCAAATTTTTTGTGATCGGTGATACATTTTTTTCGTGCAATCGTCGATCTCTCCAAAGCAATCTCTGCAATCGACAAATAGTTCAGTTTTTGCAATCAACAACCTCTCCAAAATTCCTTTTGCATTGTCAAAATGGGCAATCGAATCAAGTGATTGACTTCAGGGATAGATAATTCCTACTACTCGAGATAATCGTGATCGAAAATTCTTGCAAAAGATTTGGAACAAAGACTTTAAGAATTAACAAGAAACAAGAAAAAAATCCATTTCAAACTAACCTCAGCAGGGCACCCAAAACCTTTTTCAAGGCCTTATTTTATAATACTCCCTTCTGAGAGGCCCTAGAGAAGATGTCTCCCAGTAAATCAAGCCCAGAAGGCCTCAAGCCACAAGTATGAAAACCTCAATCTATTATCAATTGTGATGGGTTGTTTTACAGGTGGCTTTGTAAGGCAATCAGTGGTACTATCAAGAGACACTTCATGATTGGCACCCTCTGGATAAAAACGTGGTTAGAGTTACCAGTCAAGCATAGGCTTTGCAAAATTTTCTGCCATGTCAAGCATTGAATTGTCATGGAGATTCTGCAACAATTTTTAAAATTATTCTGCAACCTCAATTGTAACAAACGACACTTCCTTTGAACAAATGATGAGGTGATCACGTACTACACATACTGGTCTTCTTGTCTTGATCAACTGAAGTCAAAAACTTGTCTTCTCCTACACTTTTCAACTGCACTAGTTGTCTTCTAAATATCCTGTAGTTTGATTAGCATTGACGGAAGATCAACTTTCATCATTGAAATTGATGTGTTCATTGTTCTGTATTGTTCCTGTATTTGGCTTTTTGATGATGAATGCTTCTCCTCTTGGATATGTCTTCAGAAGCTATGCCACTGTATGATTTCAATTACTTATGCATGAAATCAAATCTATGTCAGTAATGGGCCTTTTATTTCTCCATATGGAACCTGCTTTTTATGTCATAGTGAGGGTTCCCATTGTTGCAAAAGGAATTACATAACCATTGCATTGGGTCCTGATCTTTTTCAAATCAACTGATGATTGAGTTGATGCTCAGCTCTTCCTTCTCACACACTGATTCACTGTGATTTGTTTAATATTTCCCTTTGCTTTTCTGTTAATTGTAGCTTGCAAAATCACTTATCTTTTTCAATTCTTCATGAAATGATTAAATATGAATGCCAGCTATGCAAATGGCAAACTGGGTATTATTAATGGGGGCAGTTATATGGGACTCAGTGACGTTGTCAGATGGAACCAAATTAGTTAGGTGTTTCGTCTGATGAAACAGATCATGGGTATGTTCAAATATAGATGTGAATATACGATAAAAGGTCCCAATCGGACTGGAGGTTGTTTTAAACTTAACTTACAAATTAACATTTGCTATATATCTATTAAAGAAATCGTTTGCTCTCAGCTGTGCTGAGGCTCTGCTGTATGGGGCATCGTCACAGACCCTACGGATGATGGTGCAAGTCCATTTTGTCATTTTGCAATCTCATGGTTTTGTCATGCGAAACCTGGTTTACTAGTGTAAGCATGTGAATTATTTTTTTCTCTGACTTTGTTTGTGATTTTATCTGACGAAATGTGTTTTTGCCTGGTAAAATTTGAATTCGTTTTTAAAACCTAGTGGATGCCTTTTCTTGAAAATGGTGTCAGTTGGTGACCTAAGCCAGAAGTAATCGAAAAGTAGTTGTAGATAAGGAAGTAAAAAAAGGATGTTCCAGTTGTTTGGAGTTTTAATTTATAAGCTCAAAAACTGATTGAAAATGAGGACTGCCTTATGGTAGTCCTCTCTAGTTTATCATGCATTTTGCATGTAATTCGAGGATGTTAGATTTTGATGCATCCTGTTGGATTCATGCATGCCAAACTGGGTGTACATGCACCTGGTTTGGGCTGTACATGCATTCTTGCATGCCAACCTGAATCCAGTTGATTCTGGATTAGGCTGTAGATGTAATCCTGCCAATGGGTCCCCCAGGACCCAGTGGTCTTTAGTAATAAGCCTTGCAGGACTCAATGGTCTTGTAAATGAGTCCTGCTTCTATTTGGTGGGATCCTACCCTTAGTTAGGAGAATTCCTATTTATCTGTGTACCCATGGGGCCTGATATTGGGCCCAGGGTGGGTCAGGAGTACCAGTGGGTATCCTTGGCTCATGTCACTTGCCCCCACGAATGGAGCGATAAGGTGTCAATGCTCACTAAAAAGAAAAACCTCCCGAGGAAAAAAGAAAACCCCGAGGAGGAAAAAAAGTTGGTGTAGCATATGACGAAGCGTAAGTCTTATGAGGAGAGGAGGGGTAAGGTACAGTGTATGTTTAGTTTATTCGAAATATGGTGTAACTCTCCTGACGTTAAGTTGCTCGGACTTAGTTCCGCGGTGAACCCTTATTGTGCCATTCGTATGAACTGACGTGATAGTCCAAGGATCACTGTCATACCGGCTCTCTGTTTTGCGGAGGATACCTTCTTTTTGCAGCAGTACTTTGTCACCGGGTTGGTAGTCCCAGTCAATGCGAGATGCGTTCTCTTGTTTTGTGTTATGGTCTGTTTGCCGTTGTCTATATTCCCCTATTTTAGACCAGTCAGCAATGTAGGGGACGTCAAACAACATGTCCCTTCCAAAGATAGCTGCGCCTGGTGAAGTTTTTAGTAGTGTGTGATAGGTAGAGCGAACGGCCCATGCGGCGTTTGTGAGAAAGTAGGCAATGTCACTCTCGCTGATGGTGTCGGCCATATCCAATTCAGCTGTGCGGAGCATCGCCATGATTGTTTGATGCACCCGCTCGAGTATTGCGTTAAGCTTGAGGGTTTCTGACACTGGTTGGCTTACGCTTCAGACCATATGAATCACAGAGGGTCTCGAAGTGAAGTTTAAATTCACTTCCGTTGTTGTAGATAATGTATTGACTACATGGGTAACGGCTAAACCAGGTCCTGTTGATTAAAGTCCCTACTGTTGCTGACGTTTTGTCAAAGTAGGGTTGTTGGGCTTGGACATGTGTGTCTTTGCTCCTTTGCCCCTTTGTACCCGTGGGAATATCAATCATCTGGAGCTGTGATACCGGCAACTCTACAATTTTGAACCAGCTTGTTGCGGGATCAATCATTGTGATTCACATGAAGTCAATTTGTGTCTTGTCCTTGCCCTTGAGGGTGTACGGTCCTATGAGGTCCACACATAATGCCTCCCAAGGGTTGGTGATTGCAAGTTTTGGTGGCAGTTTCCGTATTTTAACTGCCTGCGCTTGTTCACCTGGCAACTGTGACACTTTTGACGTGTGATTGGACTGTCGTTCTGAGACCTTTCCAATACATCGACAAACGAAGAGTTTCTTCAAGACGTGTGGTCCCGGGGTGCTGTAGGTAGTGGTGGAACCAAGCTACCGCACGGTGTTGGAGGCTTTTTGGAATAACCATTTTGCCATCCTTGCAGAGTACTTTAATATTCTCAACTAACTGAGTTGAGTAGCCTTTGTTGAGAAGGCTTTCATCTTGTTGTTGTGTCTCCGCTATCTCTCTGGTTGTGAGTGGATAGATGGAGTCCTCTTCGTTGCGATTAGCAAACACCTAGTTCATGGATTCCTGGGTGGTTGCTTGGGATGCTTCTGGCTGTGCTGTGTTATGGTAGCACCAACACTGGGCGAAAGTCATCCAAGTTGACCTGTCATCCGTGACGGGTCCATAGTCTAGTCGTGAGATGGCGTCCACAACTGTATTGTGGATGCCTTTGATATACATGATGGTGGGACCATACTCTCCTAAGAGTAATCTCCAGCGGTACACTCGATCAGAGGTCAGACCTAGAGCATCCTGCATTAGATTTTTGTGGTCAGTGTAGACCGTAATCTGTTGTCCCCAAAGCATGCCTTTGAACTCTTCTAGTGTTTCTACTATGGCCAGTAGTTCTTGTTCGGCCACGCTATACTTTTGCTGCGTCGGACTCAGTTTTCTACTGAAGATTGCCAGCGGCCTGTTGTTTTGAGTAATCACAGCACCCAATTGAAATTTGGATCTATCTGTGTAAATCTCAAATCCCTGGGAATAGTCAGGGTAGGCCAAGGTAACATCGCAAGCGATAGTTGCCTTTACAGTGTCGAATGCTTGCTGATGGATGTCATCCCAATGCCACGGCTTTTTCTTAGTTTTGTTAGCCCTTGTGACTTTGGTGTGTCCACATTCACCAACTAAGTTGGTTAATGGTGCAAGTATTTCACTGCGTCTCGCCCAAATGTCTCTGTAGTACTGGACCATGCCTAGAAACCTACGGAGCTGTTTAACATTTTGAGGCGGTGTTAGTGCGAGGATTGCCTGTACCTTTTTTGGTTGTGGTTTTATACCATCTCTGGATAGCACATATCCTAGGTATTCTGTCTCCATGGCACAGAAAGACGACTTGCGTGCATTGACGGTCAAGCCTGCATCTCGCAACCTAATGAAGACCCTTCTGAGTTTATTAAGGTGATCTTCAAGGTTACCCTTGCTGATGCATAGTAAATCATCAAGATAAGTTCGGACGAACTCAAGGGTTGCCATTAGCTCAGACATCTTAGCTTGGAAGATGTCGGGAGAACATGCAACACCCATTGGTAACCGTAGGTAAGAGTACTTACCCCACGAAAAGATAATGGTGCATATTTTGGATGCATCTGGATCCAATCTAATTGTGTAATAGCCCATGTTTAAGTCAAGGGCTGTGGCATATGTAAAGCCTTCTAGTTCCTGTAGAACAGTGCTGATTTTGGGAATAGGAAACAGTTTTCTCACTATACGTTTATTTCCTTCCCCAAAATCGCTGACAACCCAAACGGTGTTGTCCTTCTTGGGTATGATGAATGTGGGCGACGCCCATTCAGAATCATCTTGCCATTTGAGTACCCCTAAGTCACATAGTTTTTGTACCTCTCTTCTTGTGATTTCTATGTGCTTCTTGGGTATGGGAAAAGGCCTGCCATGGTATGGCTGTGCTCCTTCCTTCAACTGGAGGGAGACCGGCTTACAATCCCAGTCACCTAGTTTCCCACTAAATAACTCATCAAATTCTTGTAGGAGCTCCAGTAACCTTGCTTGTTCTGGGCCACTTAGGTGTGTGCAGTTGTCTCTGACAATTGCCCTGAGATCCGCTTTTTCATACTTAGCGTCTAGTATTTTTATTTGGCGCTTTGTTGCCTCCAGAGTACTCTGTGGTTCTTTGGATGTCTCTTGGTAGATGCTATTGTTCATAGTCCAAGCTTTTTCCACAGTTGCTCTTGTTTTTAATTTGTTGATGTCTCTCGTTGGCAGTGAGATGTCATCCACGGTAATGTCTTTTGTCCGAAAGTCTAGGACAATTCCTAAATCTTTCAAGGTATTACTACCTAGAATGAGGTCAAACCCTGGTTCAGTCATGTCATCTTCCTTGTATTCCACAATGTCAGGTTGTAGGAGATACTCCTTGGAATTGGAGTACTCAAAGAATTTGACTCTGATCTTACCTCTTCCAATTGTCTGGAAGCTCCCATTTGACGTATGCCAAGACTTTGGCACCTGCCTAGCCAGGTAGGGAAAAGGCTTGTCTTTTCCTTTTGGAAGGAAAATAAGGTCTCCATCAGACCCAGAGTCCAGTAGGACTTTAATGCTGTTACTGGGGCGACTCCGCAGAGGTTGTTTGTATGCTCTTGCGGATTGACTTTCAGTCGCTGGTTCCATTATGGCTACTAGGGCCATGACACCGAGGCGGTCCTTGGTGTTTGCTGCAATCACTTCCTTTTTAAGATTGATACTATAATTCACACTGGGCATGTCAATACTGGCCTCAGTATGCTTTGTTTTGTTACTGACAACTTCTGTGTCGTAAGATTTTTTTAAGTTAGATGATGTCGTTGACTTCATTTTATTTCGAATTTTTAATTCGGGCTTTTTTGTTTTGGAGCAAGATTTTTTTGATATCTTGCCTTCAGTGACAGTTAATTTAATTGACTTTGAATTTTGACTTTTACTAGTCAGGATAGCTTTACTCGGACTGGGGGTAGTGTAACTGTCAATTGCAGTATTTAATTTACGTTTCTTACATCTACGTAATTCCCCAGTGCTATCCGACCCACACCTTCACGAACTGTCGTCGGAGTCGCTGTCACTTTCCGAGTCATTAGCGCAATGTTTCTTGCACTTACTAGACTTCTTGTGGAGAGCTTTCTTCTTTCTTCAACTCCGCTCGGACTATCTGGGCAAAGTTCGCGCCCTCCGGTTTCCTTTCTTTTGAACCGGGCTTACCTGCGCCCCCATTCTTTTTGATAGGAGTACCGTCTTTGTTATAGCGACGGCAGTCACGCGTATTGTGACTCTTGTGCGGCCCCCATGTTTCTTACATAGCACACAGTGCTTTTCGGTCCAGCCCACCTTCTTGGGCTTCTTAGGGACGCGGGAGTCCATTGACTCCATCTTCCGCTTCATATCAGCCCCTTTTGCCTTGGCCGTATTGGCGGGCTTGTTATCGAGTTCCACATTGTTCTCGATATTCTCTAGGACCAATAGTAGGGCCCTAGTACTGACCGGAGTGGTATTCTCCGTGAGGTCATACTGGGTTTGCCACTTGGCTGGACACATGCGCAATAGATGAGTCGCAAGGTCAGCGTCATCAAGAGGCAATACCTTCTTCGTAGTCTGATTAGCCTTCGGGCTGTAGTACAGGCAGGGCAATGTCTTGAGGTAGCTGTTGAGCTGTTCTACTCGGACAAAAAACTGATGAATCGAAACCCGGTTGGGCTTTTTCAGCGTATTCGTGATATAATACTTGAGGGCCTCGCCCGCGTCATGACGGAACACCTGCAGTAGGTGAAACGTGATGCACTCGTGAAACAAATTCCAAGTCTTTGTGGGAGTCTCCATGTGCGGTACTCCCTTGATGTCTTCCCAAGGAGCTTTAGTCACTTGGGCCTTGATAATCTTCTCCCAAGGCTGACGAGCCTCGTCGGAGAGGAGGTTTCCATAAAGCTTGAAGGGCTTCGCTCCAGTCGTTGCGACGGCAAGCTTCACATCTTCTAGAGCTTTCAAGACCTTGTCATCGCGGCCTTGGCTTCTGTTAGGGCAGGTGAAGCAGCCTCGGCGGTTGTACCGGGTGCATCTTGTTTATTGCCCTTCTTCTTTTTTTCAGCATTACGTACCGTCACATACTCCTGCTTGGCTAGTTCAGCCTCGATCTTGGCTGTTTCAACAGCCTTCTCGGCTGCCGCGAAGTCCGTATCAAGCCCCATCTGCTTACACGCGTGAATTGCGGAGCGTACATGCAGTAGAAACTGCTCGGGAGTCCTGAACGCCCATACTGCCACCTTTAAAGGTGGTCTTTTTGTCCTTCGCGAGGGCATCCTGCACGGGATCCTGCTCAGGAATGTAACGTATGGGGGAGTTCTTCCCTCCAACACCACGTTTGCACTCAACCCACTTAAGCCCTTTGGGATCGCTTTCACAGAGGACATGGCTTGTAGTTTCTCACCCAGGCTAGTGCCTAAGAAGAGCTTCTTGTAGGAACTCCTTGGTGGACTAAGAAAAAAGTTGTTCGCACGGTGACGTGCGATGAACGTAGTACTCTACGTGGTAGACCTTGCTTTTGTTTGACTGCCTGTGGGTCATCGGGATGAGCCTTCGTGTGGTTGAGTTGCGAGCAACTTACCGAGTTCGGCTATCATACGATAGTGACCTAAGCCAGAAGTAATCGAAAAGTAGTTGTAGATAAGGAAGTAAAAAAAAGGATGTCCCAGTTGGTTGGAGTTTTAATTTATAAGCTCAAAAACTGATTGAAAATGAGGACTGCCTTATGGTAGTCCTCTCTAGTTTATCATGCATTTTGCATGTAATTCGAGGATGTTAGATTTTGATGCATCCTGTTGGATTCATGCATGCCAAACTGGGTGTGCATGCACCTGGTTTGGGCTGTACATGCATTCTTGCATGCCAACCTGAATCCAGTTGATTCTGGATTAGGCTGTAGATGTAATCCTGCCAATGGGTCCCCCAGGACCCAGTGGTCTTTAGTAATAAGCCTTGCAGGACTCAATGGTCTTGTAAATGAGTCCTGCTTCTATTTGGTGGGATCCTACCCTTAGTTAGGAGAATTCCTATTTATCTTTGTACCCATGGGGCCTGATATTGGGCCCAGGGTGGGTCAGGAGTACCTGTAGGTATCCTTGGCTCATGTCAGTTGGACACCAAACTGACAAAAATGCTTCGTCCGACAAAAGTAGGTCAGTCATGGGGTTTCATATAACTGCCCCCTCGTTGGTTTGCCAAGAATGGATCTGTGGCGTTGAATATTTTGACTGGAGATACATTTTTTGGATCAATGGCCCCTTATACCTGTTGTGTGGAATGACCTTGAAGCTTTCACTCTTCTTTGGTGATATTTCATTTTAAGAAACCGAAGACTAAATATGCTATATTCATTGGCTTGCCAAGAATAGATGTTTAGCATTGAATGTTTTTACTCAAGATTATTTTTGCATCTGGAATGACCTCAAAAATTCTCAATCTGTTTGGTGATATTTGTGGAACTGCTGGAGTATATTGAGGCAGATGATGGGTAATGGCAGTTCAGGAGATAGGTTGGTCTATTTGGGAACAGTGAACAGAAGATTTATTCTGGAGGAGGTTTTCACCATGAGAATTATGATGATCATATTAGATAACACATACAGTACAAGCCACAGTCATGAAAAGTTTATTACCTAACTTACTATTCCTTCAGCAAATGCATGGGCAGTAAATGAAAAGACATGTGTGGGCGTATCATCTTGATTATTTTTTAAATTTTGATTTCTACATATCTACATATCTTGAATATGTGCTACATATTGCACCGTTACCATATCTGTGTGTTTTTATTAAATCACATATGGGGAGAAATTTGGGTGTTCGGATGTAGGCTCATGCCTATTTGTTCAAAATTTGTACTTTTTTGCAGTGACGTGGTTTGTTGGAGTCATCTGAGAGAACAATTCATAAAAGACATATAAAATGCCAGTTTCCCAACCTTTACAAACAATGACAGCATTGTGGAATATTTTTCATTCATCAACTGAATATAGTGTGGTCCACAGTCCTGATTGTTATCGTTATCTGTGTATTTGCTTGTAAACTCCTTCATTGGTGATAACTCCCACAAGTTTCATGCTAACCTCTACCTTATAATTATATAGAAGTACCTTGCTGCAATCCATGATTGCTCTAGTATTGTTATAACCCATGCTTATCATCCCATGTATATGGTGTGCATTGACTATTTTGATGCTACGATGGGGTTCTGTGATATCCACAGTAAGGGTTGATGGGCCAAAGGCATGCAGTAAGTCATCGACCTTAAATGTCAATCAATCCAACTCATCCAAAGCAAAGTCATTAACCCCAGAAAAAATCAAAAGATAACTGTTCAAGTTTGTCAACATTGTTTGAGAATTGGGAATTGATGCTTGTGTATCTTACATACAGATACAGACATGTCAATTTGGGGGAGTGACATGTGGTGCCAATGAGTAGTGTTCAATTTCCCATTATGGTAGAGTTTCTTTTCATTTCTTTCAGGGACTTTTACCTCTTGAATGCGCAATGTTTTCTTGGAATATAGGACCATCATTGGAGGGATTTTGTCAAACCTTTGATTGAGATTTCTCTAGGTCAATATTCATTGATTCAAGAAGTGCTTGGATATTTAGTTGCACCTAGTAGAGGTTAAGAGTATCACACACCTATTGGGACCTATGTCCTCTTGTACCCTGTTACTGAGGGATGCCCAATGCTTCAATGGGGAGTTAGTTATCTTCAAGGTTCTGGATTATTCTGGTCTCAAGTGAGACCTCTAACTGCTTCTCCATGATGGGAGGTCTGAAATGTAGCAAGTCGATGTTTGAATGGGATTAAATAGGTAAGAGTGGGAAGTGGAGTTGTATGTGGCTTGAGTCTGCAAGACATAAATGTGGCAGAGCATGCTAGGTTGCATATTGTTTTTGTTACTGTCACCAAAACCCCCAAAATATTACTGTGACAGTAATCATGGTAATTCCCAAAGAATTACTGCATATTCCCCAGTAATTTTGCAGAAGGAGTCTCATTAATTTCCCTAACTCCAACCCTAAATTGATTTTAGTTGGACAGTAATGTCCCTGCGAGAAGAACTGCTTTCCCTCCAAGAAGGCAATATTGCCCAGTGATCCTAAATTACTGGGGAATTACTGGGTAATTTGTAAGCTAGAGAGCATGCTGTCTCTTGGTTATAGTCCAGGATTTACTTTTCTTAAGTGAGAATTGTTTGAGGGGATCCTTAATAGGTTCTAACTGTATTTCCAATGAAAGTAGAGTTCGGCCACTATAAGTACCACTTATTTTTTGAAGGATCAGTTATATTGGATCATATCATGGTGATGAGTCAACAATGAAGAAAAAGGAGAAACAATACAGTTCTGTTCATTAAGATAGCTGACATAGCTTCATCATCCAATTCTTCTTCAAACCAGGTTGGAGAGTGTGAGCTTAGATGAATTGAAAACCATGTAGGTGCAAAAATCTTTTCAGGTTCATGATCATTTCAAGAATCAGTTTTCTTGATGTGGCTTGCCCATTGACACATCCACACCCAAGAAAGATCTCAAAGAGGCCCGGCCTCAATAGAAGTTGAATTGCTCAACTGTTGTTTATAGTCAAAAGCAGAGCCAGAGTGTGATGTTGAATTTCTGAGACACTACTGCTACTGTGAATAGAGGAGCTATCACCACTAGAGGAATCAAAAGGATTGTCAGTTAAGTGGCAACTTCAAGTTTCATTGTCAGAGCAGCTTGGACTCTTGACAAGTATCAGATGAACCGGTGATGGAATAATCCCATTTCGGTGATGGTTTTTGTTTGCCATGTTTTGCATGTTTCTTTACCCTAGTAAATTTGCCACCTGTCTCTGTAACCACAAAGTCCTAAGCTGCAACTGGACACCCGTCATCCTCTTTATCTGGTAACACTTCATTGCAATCATGATGTGTGTGAGTGTCTGGCACAGCTTTGTCATGGCAACAAAACCTTCACAAAACTAATTTCATGTTTAGGACCAGTGGAGCCAGTCTGTCCAATATGGACCTGTTCCTCTTATTTGGGACAAAGTATGGTGGGAGGGTCAAAGAAGAAAAGACTCCAGATGCTCTAGAAATATGATTCTGCTTCTGGCTTGTACAGTCGAATAACAGCTGAAACAGAGTTCAACCTTTTCCAAGCACAGTTGATGACTTCTTTCCAACTTCTTTCACCTAAGAGACAAAGAGTTGGGGGGGTGCACTGTATAACATGACACAGGTGCAGATTTTTGATTGTGAAAGGCTGTCCCTTATGCATTGCAATGCAAATGAAAAACTACCATAACCTGTATGCGGGTGGCTTACAAGGGTTTCATGAGTGTGCTGTTGACTTACAATATGTTTAGACATTGGGTATTATCACACTGAGTTTGACAAAAAATCTTCTAGTGCACAGGTGGTGTGTTGAAAGTTCATTATTGAAGCTTCCTTAATCATGAGTTGTTTCAGGTGAGATCACAAATTGGGCCTACTTAAGGTGCTTGGGTGGATTTCTATGAAATATCCAACAAATTTGATGTGATAGAAAATGTGTCCACCAACTTGGGTGACTTGTGACTTGTGGAGGCATAATGTATTGGCCCCTATTTGAATGACGATGCTGCTGAATTTCAGCCGAAATTCTTATGCACAACCACATTAAACACTACACTTGTATCAAATCATCCTTCCGCATCACTTTTCATTATCGGCATTATTGTCATTGTCACTGTCAGGCATAGTATTATCACGTACACAACATGGCTCATACGAAGCATACTGCTTGCACATCTACCAGTGGAAAAGCTCCACAAGAACAGCTTGTGACCATGGCAGTACGCAATACGCAAGTGTGCCCCTGCTACAGGAGGCAACAAGAAACCTCATCACTATCATCTCGGAACTGTTGTACTCCATGGCATTTGTAAGTATTGAAAAGGAACTGAACTTCTGATTTACAAATTACCATTTCCATGCCTTGCAATAAAAGTTACAGATAATTTCAAAGGAGATTCACATCATACAGCCATTGCATTAGAAGCATCACAGGAGGCTTCAGAGTAGCAAGGAGTACCTTATTGGACTCTTAGAAGATGCAAACTTATGTGCCATCCATAAAACGAGGGTCACCATCTTGAAAAAAACCACCCCACTCTCCCAGGGAATCCTAGGGGAAATGATAATTGATAATTGAGAACAGGGCGAACAAGTAAGGGTGTGAAAGTGCTTGTGAGGAACAGAGTTCAGAGTAAGAGGTATAGGATAGGGGAGAACAAAATAATGTACAGGAGAGAAAGAGGTTAGGAGTGACTGAGGTCAATGCAGCAATAACAAGAGTGACATCAAGCATGACAACTGTAGGATTCAAACTTATTTGATTGAAATAGAGTAATCAAGACCAGGCACTAATGTGTGCAGAAGAAGGGAATATAGGGTGGCTGTTTAAGGTATAACTGTTTCAGCAATTCATTCATAAAAAACAAAAAGTTACGGGTTGTAATTCTGTAGTAGTGCTTTGGCATTTCTCCATGCCAAGTATGGCAACCCTCATTTTATTACAAGAGCAGTTACCCAACTATCATGTGTCCTCATATGATTGTTAGTAGACCTGATTGTGTCGTATGTGGGTCTCCTATGATCTAAAGTGTAAGCTGCATGCATTTTGACATGATGGTGACCCTTATGTCATGGATGGCAATAACATTCACATACTCAAAAATTGAACTGGGACACTCAAACTCAATCACCCACACATTACTTCATCCTATCTCAAAAAATGCATCACATGTACATCAACGGAGATTCCCTTCTTACTCATTGTACAAGTTACATGTCTTTTGGCATGATGGTGACCCTCCTGAGATGTCAAAAAGTCTCATGCTGAACGCCTTGGTTTTTCCTGATAGCCAATAAAGACCTAGCCTGAAAATGATCCCCATCATAATGTGAAGAACCTGGCCTACTTAAACCCTGCAGGACCTCCCGTGCAAGATGCTGGAATGCCACCTTGTGGATAAGAAGATTTGTGCTGTTTTGGTAGCAGCAGATTTTTCCGAGTGCGGCAGTGCGAGGGCAATAATGATGAGGCTTCTTAATCCCTCTGGTAGCAGGGGCACTGCTTCCAGCTGCCTTGGTGGAAAGCTGTTATTGAGGTGCTTTTCCATCAGTAGATTTGGTAGAAGTTTGTTTGGTGCAAATCATTAGTTAAATGACATGCTCGGCAAGAAGTGGTCATTGTAATATAAAATAGAAAAAATTATTTGACATTGCTTTTGTAAGAAATGGTGACTTGTACATAGGATTAAGTACACACAGTGCTGGCTACACATGACCAAATTTCAGCCTGTAAAAGTCTTCTTTGAACCAAAAATTGTCTTTGTCAGACCAGTCTCAACAAACAGTCCCGTTGTCAGTAAATGAAAACTGTAAGAGCATCCCTTCTCTTTCACATACTCCAGTTCCCCACTACTGGCATGTAAACACTGTAAAGTGTCCTTCAATTGGGTTTAATGAACACAGCTTCAATCATAGAAAGTGGCCAATGAAGTAAACAACATATTGGATGCGGGACGATTATGTTCTAGTGGGTGATTGCCTTCTACACAATGATAATGACAACACTCACTGTAAACTTGCACTTCTTGCCACTTTGATGGATCAAGGATGCTTTGCTGGTTCTGGAAACTGTAGTTGATGACAAAGAAAAGAAGTGGCTACCAGATAATGCAATAGATCATGAAAATTCAGTGTGAGTTTGTTTCTTGTGGTAGTTCCATTGTATGCTGATCTGGGAGATCATTTTTGAACATTAGCACATATTGTGAGTTGCAATGGTTGGAATATGATAGTACCCAATCTGGCAAGGAAACAATCAGAGAGATTTGCGAACATGCCTTCCAGAATCTTGAGAAAGCAAGAGTTATCACTGTGGGAATAATTCAAGATGGAGTTCCATTTCCAGAGGAGTTTGGATTTCCTCTCTATCTCTACACAGATGAACAGCAAAATAGATTGAAACAAGACCTGGCCACAATCCACCAACAATTAGGTCAAATTGATGCATTGAATGTTTTTGACAGATTCCCTTGAAGATTACACCAAGCCTTGAGTATTAACACCAAAACATGTGGTGGGGAGTTTCATGAACTTGTAGCACCATTACATCATTGTTTAGCATGCATGTATGAATGATATGCTGAACACTCAGTTCTTCTGATGAAATGAATAGGAGGGTTGGTAGGATGCATGACAACGGAGGCCGAATGGGAGAGGGCATACCGCAGTAAACAATTGAGCGCAGCCGCACCGAGCTCCGACTGTGTTTGAAACAGTAATTTCCTATTCAATGACCATAAGGGATGATTTGGTGGTACTTTATTGAAAGTTCTATCCACCATACAAAACACCAGGAGGAACAATTCAATGACGAATGACAATCTAAACATGCGACAATTGAAACTGTTTTGCACAGTTTCTTATACCTTGCATACTCATACTTAAAGAATTAGATGTGATTCATTTCCACACATGATTTTCTCTCGCGAGATGTAGTAATCCCTGTCATTCACCTGAAATACTACGTAATTGTTTGAAAGTTGAAACGAAACTGTGTTTGTGTATTTTTACTGCTTTATTTTGTAGTAGTTGAGGTCATTGACCTGAAATACAAGATTAACTCCAAAAATACCCTTGAATCCTTTTGTGTTCTTGTAATTCTGTTCAGTTGCCAGAATTACAAGATGAACACAAAAATAATTATTTCATTCATCAATTAAATTTTACCCAATGATATCTTCAAACCCTAACAAAATTTAATATATTCTACAAACATAGTACATCATAACTATTGGAGATTACACTGCCATAACCACCGCAGCAATTCACCTATCATCACTACAATATCAGTCAATAAGCACTGTATCATGCTGTAGACACTTTGACAAAAACTATATCAAGTAACTTCCAAGATACAACGGCGCATCACGCCTTTCGTTGACACAACAGCACACTCAAAAACAATACAAAGCAAAAACCGAAATGACTGATTGTTTGCTACCCCCACCTGTTTTATCCACATTCTACTGATAGAAATACACGACAAAAAGAGAAATGTTAATTACATCCACCAAATATGCCCAATGACGTGTTCGAAGGATAACCAATAATTATACTGATTGTTTACTACCCTCGGCTATTACATAAAAATTATACCCTTGTTCTCAGTACTGAGTTATCCACTTTCTACTGATAGAAATAAACGATAAAACAGAAATGATAATTACATCCACCAAATATGCCCAATGATGTGTTCGAACAATAACCAATAATTACATCATACCCAAAACCCGCATACACAGCACATCATAACTGTTCCACATTAAACTGCCATCATCTTTACAGCAAATTCCCCGATCACCATAATATCAGCAAATAAGAAGTGTATACTGCTGCTGACACTCTGACCAAAACAATATTGAATAACGTACAAGATACAATTTTACATCATGCTTTCTTAACAAACCAACAACAGTACTGCCATGTTCCAAGTTCTCAATACTGCTGTAGCTTAAAACCTCTGCATGATGACTAAACATCCATATGATAAAAATTAAGAATGCGGCTGTCATCCACAAAAACAGAATTCAGTTCATAATCAAACCAGACTCACTATCACATCCACTCAGCAACCAGACAAATAGAGCTTCACCAACTCTATTGCATCTTGTCTACAACACAATCACAAAAACTACATTACCCTGCTCACATCCCTGTGCTGTAGTCTTTATTCAAGCATCACAATAACAATAAAATTGCACTAAAAGACATCACAATGAACATACCAAAATGGCTGTTTGAATACTACACTGAAGCACAACTTGATAGATTAACATGCAATCCCAAACATGAAATGTCCACATCCAGTAAGTCTACATTGTCTACATTGTCTACATGTCTCCATATAACTGAACAAACTCCAAGAGAAACAACATGATAATTCTGCTACACATTGACACACACAGCACTAACACAAAACCAGAGATCACAAATCAGTGATGACACTACTGTGCAGATGATGACAAGAGTCCAAAGACTGAAACACAAGAGAAACTTGAACATCCCATCAGTCTAAATATCCCATCTTATACCTCTGTGCTCAAACATTATGGTCATAAGAAATTTTGCTTTGAGTACATCAATGAGCTGCAAAGCTCTACCACCACTATTGAAAAATGCATAATTAAGCCTCCCTTTACAAAACAACTAACTAATTCTACATACCACTCAATAATGTAACACAGCTCAATGACAAACAACCTCAACTACTCAATAAAAGACAACAACACCCCAAAAGTACAAATGGAACAAAAAACTGTGTCTCTCCCCACATCCAAGACATCATAACTTATATAACAACAACCATACTTTATTCCAGAAAAAATGATAACAAAAAAGTAGTTACGAGAAGAAAGTACTCTCAATTATCATGTAAAATTCTCGTAATTCTGGTATTTGACCAGAATTACCAGATTGTAATATTAAATAATTAATCTCGTAATTCTGGTGAATCACCTGATTTACGAGTATAACACATGATATATTATATACACAAGAATAATTTCTTTTATCTCTAATAAGCCTTAAGCCTTCAGAGTTGGAGAGCAGGTTGGTCACCCGAATTCCAACTTAAATTGACAAATCATCTCAAAATATTGAAGTTATATTGTCATAAATCTGGTGTAAGACCCGGATTACGATGACTTACATCAGCATTATGTCAGTGCGCCTACTTAATTGACTAGCCAAACCTACTGCCTTGACTATGCCCTATTGCAAAGCTTTCTTTATATATTTAATCATGATCAAACTCGTGATCGCTTAATATCCCAGTACTTTGAAATTCTGCCGATACGGCAGAATTTGGTTTCGTGCTAAATCGTAAAAATTGAACTTCTGCCGGCCGGCAGAATTTCATTTATTACTAATTCCTGTGCTATCATTTTCTAACTTTAGTAACAAAACATTGACATGGGCGACAATTGCTTCCAACCTTTCCTCACATGACACAACAACATTTGCCTAACCTCCACATCGCAGGCAGTAGATTCCAACTTTTTCTTAGCGTACACACATCAAAATAGTCCAACTACATCAAGATACTACATCTAGCTGTTTTGTTATCCAGCGAACAATTGCTCTGCCATGGTCCACCCTTTGTCAACACTTGTACCCCCACAGGAGGATGTTAGTCCTTCTGCTGTACCTAGGCCAACAGCAAATGAAACTGCTGCTGGAGAAGGCTCATCTTATGGTGTGAGAGGAAGAGGGGTTCAAACGCCTGGTAGAGGCAGAGCGGGTCAAACTGCTGGAAGGGGCAGAGGTGGACGAATGCTAGGCCGAGGTACAGGCAGAGGAAGAGGAGGAGATGGAAACCCTTTCATCAAGGAACTTCCTGCCAGTATAAGGTCTTGTGTTGAGGATGGTGGTTGGATCCTTCTTCAGAAACCAAACATGTCGAAGTGCCAAATCATATCAGAATCCGAATATGCAGAGCAGTATGCATCACAGAGATTTAGAGAGACATACTTCAACATGGCTGACAGTGTATCGAAGTACTGTGTTCGTCACGGAATTGATAATCATGATGCAGCTGTGTTCACTGTGCTACTTTCAAATACTGCTGTAGAGAAAATTCGGATGCATACAACACAGCAACTTGTCAAAAATGGACATCACGCCGTAGCCACCATCACAGAGATGCACCAATTCTTTGGGACCATGTTCATTAGAAGCAGATTTCGAGTTTCAAATGATTTGTTCTTCGACTCATTCGGTGTTATAGTCGAATCAAAATACAATGTTACGCTGATGAAAAAAGACCGTTACATTGCTATCCTCAAGTGTCTTAGGGGCTATGAAGTTGCAGGGAGATGTGGTGATGATGAAACCGAAGGCACTTGGTTTCAGAAAAAGAATTGCCTGCGAAAATTAGCAGAGTTAGAAAAAGTCATGTTCCAACCGACATTGGACATTGTTATGAACAGGAAATGTGGTGAAGTAGTCCTAGACGATGAGCTAATAGGTTCCCGCGCACGTGATGTCAACCAGGCAAGACAAACACACAGTCTAAGGAAAGCGGGCAAGGATGGAGTAGTTGCCGATTGCTCTGCATGCGCCCATACTGGAATTATGTTTGGGATGAGGTTACGTGTCGTTGGCGAGACAGACCAGAATAATGTGTTAGAGTTGTGCAAACGTCTTCCGGTTCTTTCGTCACAAAATCATGATGTACGACTAAAAATGGATCGTGGTTTCGGAGGAAAGAAGAACGTGACCACAGTTGGTGTTCTTGGGTACTCCATGAGTACCATTGCGCCAGAAATAGGATCGAAAACTCCTTTTATCTACCCAGATGTGGCACAGGATTACATCTCGAAGTTAAGGAAAGCAAATGATCCAAATGTGGATGGGGCCGAGAATGAGGGATCATCTTGCTGGAATTCCTTGTTGGTTGTGGTAAGAAGCTGGGTTAGGCCGCTGACACAGAAATTGCACACTTTCGGGCTACAATTCTGACATTTCACGTAGGTGACGTCTGTGGTCCTTGGCGGGGTGCCTGCAAGTACCTTGCGTGCGGATACCTGCTGAACCGTGTCAGGAGAGCAACAAATGCAACCGCCATTGACCACATGTTGTGTAGCAACTAAATGTAGCAACCACCTCAGAACTGCGCCTGATCAGAATCTACGTCTGCAAAGGGCGTTCAGAGGGTGGTTGCTACAAGAAGAAGGTACGAACAGTGGCAGATGATTGCAAGAGTTACTCTTAGCTGACTAAATGAAATTGGGTTAACACAAACAAAGGACTATATCACAGTTTGAAAATGAAAAGAAATTTTCAAATGTGATAATTAGTCAATTTGTTACATATAACTAATGAGATCTTTTAGTTGTATTCAAAGCAAATGTTATGAAAGAAAACAGTCTTTATTTCATTTGCAATTGAACTCCATCGTTGAGCTAAAAAATGAACAGGGGTCAAATAATACCACTCACCTGATTGATGTAATTCACAGAGTGAACGTCATAAAGAATAGGTAACGTAGAAAACGAAAAAAACGGTCGTTAGTTCATTAGCAACTGAACTCGATCTTTGTAAATAAAAAGAAACCACGGAAAGAGGAATTTTCCCACTCACCTGGTTGATGTACGTTGTATGCGCTACGACGAAATGAGCGCTAACGACAAGACGATTGTTAGAGACGAACTAGGATCGTCACGATCGATCGTGCTTGGTTGATCGGTGCGATAGACTGATTAGTCTCGTTAGGTGTTCACAATGGTGCTCGGTTGTTTCGATGCACACGATCGTTTCGATGAAAACGAGCGCTGATGATGTGTTTGTAGCGCTAGCGAGGATTTAAACGATCGCTCGCGGTGATGCGATTGTTTGTCGATTGTTTCAGTACAATCGCTCACATTTGCGTTGAAAGAAGATTTTGCATTGAAAGAAGATGTTGCGTTGAAAGAAGATGTTGCGATGAAACTACCTGGAGATGGGGGTGCGGTCAGAGATGAGTGAGAGAGGTGAGTGCGATGAAATAATTTCTACATACTACTCACATACCGCTGACCACTGGTATGTGAGTAGTATGTAGACTTTGGATTCAAACAAAATGGCTTAACCAAAAAAATTGTTGGCATTGCTTTAATTTCTTTTATTTTGGCACAGATCGTCGAACTCCTTTTGGAGATAATGTTGTTACAACCTCTGGGCCCAAGGGATTTTTTCTAAATTTTAACGTAGGAATTGTCCACGAAATTCTGCCGGGGTGGCAGAATTTCAAAAGCCCCGTAAAAATATACCACGGCTACGTGAAATTCTGCCGTATCGGCAGAATTTCAAAAGTACTGGGATATAGCAATATGAAATATCGCCCGCACGACTCAGCTGAACAGCCCAAGATAATTTAGTATCATTGAATATATTCTCACGTGAATCATAATATATGACCCCATGACGTACCTAATACAGCCCCATATCTTGTTCACGCAATTTACAACTTAACATTCGCGTGAATATTAATGACCCCACATGATGAATCGATACAGCCCATTTCATTAGTTATTGGAAACGGTCATTTTTGCACTTTGTTTGGTAGGAGAAACTCCAAGGGTCTCTTTATTGAAGTTAAAACAACTCGAAGTGAGTTACCTGTTTACGGGTTTACAGAGACAAAAATGTGGATGGAGCTACGCTTTTTTGAATTCGTCCTCCGGGGAGTATATAGGTAGAGGATAGTAAGTAGTGCCAAACTAGGTACTATCACAGACTATCAGAGTACAAGCACTTGCTTGAATGGAGCTTGGATTACATGAAAATCGCTGAACATTACTAGGTCACAGTTGATGCAGCTAAAACAGACAGAGCCACAACAACAAAGGCACCTACAGCTGATGGATCAAATGAACAAGTAAGTTTGTCTCTCTGAGCAGCAGGTTTGTCAGCAGAGCACTCAGCAGCCATGGCAGAGAGCAATGTGATATGAAACTCAGCAGCAGGAGCAACAGGAGTAGCAGCAACAACAGATACCAATGGGATGCAAGGGACCAATGCACTCAATTTGTTCGAATCGTCCTCCCAAAGACTTCCATCTGGTCTACAGCAGACCACTATGTTGAATATTGCAAAGATGTTGAATCCAAGTCAAACCAAGGAGTCAAACCAAGGAATCAAACCAAATGAAGCAGCAACCAGTTGAGACCATTTTTCATTCCAAACTCAAGTCAAACAGTCAAAATGGTCCTTGATCAGATTGATGGATGACTATATCAAGATTGGTGGGAACCTAAAGGCAGCATTACATGTGGTGTCATAGAAGATTTTAACAAGAGGAAGGTTCAAGAGCGATGGAAAATGAGCACTTGTCTGAAGTACAAGTGCATTCTTGTCAATGCCAATTGATGCCAATTTCTGTCTTACCTTCCATGTGACCCCTCACTGGATTCATGTCTGTTTTGTTTATTAGGGCGCCAAAGACAATGTCATGAAAACGACAGTATAAGGTTTGGTTGGTGATGTGAATGACTTGTTTATGACAAGGCTCAAAAAGACTTGAAGCGCACTTAAAAATGAATGGGAATTGAAAATGGGACAAAAAGAACAAAACTCTTCATCTATTAAGGTGTCTGTCAGAACAAATTTGGAGATTTAGTGAAATGATGTAGAATGATAGTTTTTCATCTTTCACACCAATACTTGTTTGTCTAAGATAGTAGTTGTCTGTTTTTCCTTCATTAGGATGCAAAATACAAAACAGGTGTCGCAAACACCAGCTGAAAATCTGGAGAAAGAGATTTTGTGGTCAGTGAAGGAAAACCAGATTTTTATCCCTATGCAATTTTTCACCTTGAGCTTACCATTTATTTTGTACTTCTTCTCAAACCGCACACTATGGGTAACACATGAGTACCAAGTTGATTCCTTAATATCATCAGCATCAATGTTTACATTACCAGGGAAACAAAAGGGGGCTTGGGAGTATCTGGTCTACTATCCAATCCTTTTACATCACATGTATATCTCCAACTTTTACATCAAAGTTATGCTCAACTTACATTACTTTTCAGTATTATCCTTGTCAAAAGTATCGTGGTGGGTTCTCAAGCTGCACGGAAGTGATGTACAGTAGCTACATGAAAGATATGATGAGTGTTCCAGATATTGATGTCACTGACAGGCATGAGAGCAAGTTCAAGAGAAGTTGATGTCAAATGAAAGATTTTATGACAAAGCCAAAAACGAAGTGTGTATTAGATTGGAGCAAGAGTCATCATGGTGCCAAAATGCTGAATTTTGTATGGAGTCACCTGTAACCCAACCATGCACTTCCTTAACCCAACTGTATTCATTGTACAGTTAGGTTAAGGAAGTGTATGGTTGAGTTGCCAGAGTGTAGCATTTTATTACCCGACTGAGGGCCTCCAGTAAGCAATGTGTACACTCAAGTGTATGCAAGGGTTATAATGCTTTTTGTTTGCAGTGTGAAGCCAGCTGAAGATGAGCAGCTTTTTCAGGTTAACCAATCATGTTTCTGAGACTTTAGATGCTATTTCAAAGAGTACTTAATCAGGATGACATTTGGACCAATCCTAGTGCATGCATAGTAAAACTAACTTGTTGACAAATAGCTTCTTCAAGCTTTTGACCATTGATCTCACAAATGTGAGCCATGGTGTGTAATCATCATCTTTGTTGGAAAAAATTCATCATGGGTTGGGGAACTGGATACTTTAAAAGATCAATATATGTGTTAGATCAAGCCAGTCCACAGCTTTGACGTGTTCTTGTTGTGAGTAAACTTGGACTCTCTTCTAATTTGCGTAGTTTGATATTGGTCTCCTTGTTTGTTTGAGAATTGATGCTAAAACATTTGATGCAAAGTAATGGCTGCTCTTTTGTTCCCTGAAGCATGATCGAGTGGGTTTCCAGCCAGAACAAGATTGTATAATGTGATCATTGATTATTGAAATCATGGTCATACAATGCCTTTGTCAGCTGCTGAAGCATCAATGGCACTCTTGGAGTTGGATACTATGGATGGCATGGTAGGAATGAACAATGAAAGCAATGGCTAAATGTAAATGGATAGAGATGCACTGTGATCGAGTGGAGCAGTGATGCAAAGGGTACAAGAGCTCACAGTTCTCAGAGCCGATGCAGCAGAGACAAGATCAGTTGAACTCTTATAGTTTCCAAGGTTTTTGATAGTAGTTTGAATGGTTGTAGAAGGTAAGTTGGTGTAGGACATACAGTGCAGATTTAGCACATTTTGAAGGTAGTTGTTTTTTGGGAAGGCAGTGAATGGCAATGTTCATTACTGAGCTCTTTGTGGCAATTCTGGGTGTACAGCTTCCTGCAGATTTGTACATAGTTCTGCTTTTAGTGTGGTTATAAGTTTGATGTGCCCATGTCACACAGATCTGGGCAAATTTGGATCCAATATTAGTAATACCACTTTTCTTATATTTATGTCAAGATGCTTCCTATATTGTGTACTTTTTACTACAATACACATGAGGTAAGAATCAATGAATCACCAAGACATGCAAAATAGAACATAATTAAACAAAAAGGAGTAATGAAAACAAGGGATCCAAATTTGCTCAGATATCACAGCTGGAAACATGCAGCCTGGATTATTTCCTAAAAAATCACATCACTCGTCACAACATAAATCCACCAATGTCATCCCCAAAATAAAGGACCCAAGTGCCCTCCCTACCATTTTAATCCCAAATGCCTATGTTGTCTTCCACTACAACCCATTTTATCACTGTGCCCCTTGTGCAGGTTTTTCCCCTCCACTACTCAAGTCACACCTATAGCTTCACTTCCACCTGCGCTCTTTCAGTACATCTAAGCAATATGGAGCCTAATAGCTCTATGTCTGCCATCCACATCACAGATGGGTGGCTGCCTTGATAATCCATCTGTCCATACATAAGTGTGGATGCTGTTTGTGAGTAGACTTTCTTATTTATCAGCAAGTTTGTCCTTCTCAGCTTAAAAAGTGAAGGCATCAGGAACCTTTGTAACATCCTCCTTGAGCTGGAAGATTGAGGTCAATTCAGTTGTTTTGGCAATTCTATGGATGGGGGCTGTAGACTACAATGATCAAAAACCTGACAATTCTTTGAAAAAATAGAAGTCTTCTTGCACTTGTAAGGGGAAGAGGTACCAACACATTCATTGCTGCCATACTGCTTTAGGGAAAATGCCATCAGCTACATTATTGAAATAACATACAATGCACCAATGACAATGAGCTGTCGGCTGTGTGGGAATTGTGTACATCAATATCACTATCATCGTCATCATCATGTTGTGGTAAGGCATCATCTTGGTGATAAGGCTGCCAAACAACATGTTGGCATTAACAGGAAGCAGTGGTAGTGCATCATCATATATTGATATTGAGGTGCATATGACAATGGTTAGTGCACAGTTTGTTGCGGTTTGAACTGAACTCTAGCTGAGAGATGGAATACGGGTGAAGGGGAGTCCTAGACATTGTGGAATCTGTGTGATTGAGAGGTGTGCCAAATTTGAACAAATTGCCACAAACCAGGGATAATAACAACATTGAATGTCCCAAACATACCTATGTATGTTCGAATATTCTCAGCCTTGTTCTGTCTGTTTATTTCCCCCTATTACTATTAACTTTGAGGTAGCCTCCATGGTACCCCCTGTTACCCCTTGCAATACATGCTCATTGATTGTGTCTCTCCCTTTACTATATGTTCAAGATGTGTGGTGACTACTGACATCATTGTAGGTTTCTCAGAAACCATGTTGACTCACAGGGAACTGAGCATGTGGATGTGTTGTGGAAGATATAAGGAACCTAACACTACATCAATACAATTTGTGCATTTAAACATTAAAGACATCGTTGTTGTATGTTTTAGATTAATGTTCTTATGCTCTAGGGGCTCCTGTAATCCACAGGAAACAGTTGTCCAAACTGCATTTTCCCACCTGTCAACCCAGGGCTTTACTGCTGTATAAATCGTGTATTCATCCCATCAAGATTGTAAGATCTCTCAATCAATATTCTTGATATTTGTATTTTTGGCTCAATAAATTGGTGCCAGCCAATCTAAATTCAACACAAAAGGATTCTCTGTCTCATCAGCAATATGCTCGTATGTTTCTCCCCGTAACTCCTTCTGGGTGTTGAGTTCTGTCCCCTATGGAAGAACAATGGTTTTGAGTTGTCATGTACTCTTGCCTCTCAGACAGCATTTTGAATTTTATGTATAATGCACTGTTGTTATCAAAGTTTTGGTGTGCAAGTGGTGTGCAAATGGTATGCACACTGTGTATGTAATTAGTTTGTGATTTTTGTGCATGGTCCTCTATGGTGTGTGCATTGTGTGTGTGGTGTGTGTCTGTGGTATGAGGGTGTGTGAAAGATGAATAATACGATGTGAATCGATTTTTCAGAAAGTTGAGTAAAAGTATTATTCATGTCAAAACATTCATCATACTTGGGACTTCATATGTTTTACTTTCCTTCCCATTAACTTGCCACACAACACCATAACACTGGCTATGGAGGCCTACCTTGGTAGATACAAGTCAAACTTGTTGCAATGTCTGAAAGTTTTGGTAAAGACAGTGAAAACATACAGGGCCGATACCTAACCTGGTAAATAGCAAAAATATCTATACATTTTTTGCATGTGAGGTTGACTAACTTTGTTTGGATTGTAAAATTTTCCCAAAAGTATGTCTTGAAAGTTTTGGGGCATACCTCTTTCAACCATTCATGTCAGTGGTGCTCACTTACATGGCAGAATAAATTTCTATTTTTTCAAAAAATATCTAGGGGGCTAGTTTGTTTGATCAGCATCATCATGACAGCCGAATGGTATTCTTTCTATTGAATCTTCATTTTAGTTGGCGTTTTGACCTTCTGGGAGCATTAATCCTAGTCTTACATCAAGGAAGAACAGGTATATAAATGGATGGTTTGCACACTGTTTCACTGTGAAACAATCATGGGAAGCCAAATCTTTTTTACAAAAATGTGTTGTCTAATGTCTTTGACTCTTGAATGCATGTTGTTGATCTTGGTGTTAACTCCATTTCAAATTTTTGTGATCACGCTCAAACAAGTTTGAAAATAAAACATTAAATGGAACCATTCCAGGAAAGTACTGGTTGCAAGGATGGTTGGACAAGGTAAACCAGTTTATACTGTTTCTGCTTTCTATTCACTCACATGCTATGACAAATTTTTATATTTTTCAAAAAATCCAACAGACTTGTTCATTTGATCTGTCCTCTCATGATGACCAAATGTTATGCCTCTTTTGAAGACCAATTTTAGTCTCTATTTCAAAGGAGCATTCAACCATGTCTGGAATCACAAAAGAATCTATCCTGCAGACAGTTCATAAAGAAATGGATGATTTACTCATAAGTTACCATCTGTGCGCCTCATAGGAAGTCAAATAATTTGTAGTTACAGAAGTGAGTATAAAGTAAAGTGTTTAGTTGAGTTTTAATTATAGTGAAGAATTGGCCTACTGTAAAAACTGAATTATAAGAGTCACAAAATGTTTGGTCATTTCTAAAAGATGAATTATTTGGCGTTTGTAATCTGATTCAAATTTGCTTCCCCCATAACATAAAGATGCATTGCAAGGGAGACTCTATGTACCCCTTCTCCCATTGGTTGTTCATGACTGTCCCTCAACCAAATTCAAAATATGGCACTGCTTTTTGACAACATCGGAATTTTCTTGGAAACAAGAAGGAGTTACGGCAATACATGCATGTACATCCTTGACCTAAGCCATCTATAGGGAAAATATACTAAATAAGCCAATTGTTAGATTGAATGCTGGCTGTTGCTGCTGGTGAAATTTTTAAGAGAATTAGCCTACTTATTGACAATGAAACAAACATGCTTCATTGAGTCAAAATAAAGATATGTAGAATCCTTCACATGGTACTGATTTGCAGCTAATGACATAAGGCGTAAGGGAATGCAGGAAAGTTCTACATGAATCTAGTATGTCTCCAATGTCATTTGTTAATAAAGGCAAATTGATGCAGGTGTGCATTCCTGGGTAATAAATCTCTTTCCGGGGTCTTGCTAATATTAATATTGGAGAATGTTTTGCATCTCCTAAACATTAAAAGTTATCTGCAGTAGATTCTAGAGTGCTACTGAAAGGTAGATCCCTTCATTGGCCCCCTATGTTAGTCCTCATCTCAGCAAAAACACAAGGAATTTTAGAAAAATAACACACATTCCAAAATCAAATTAGATAATGTTAAGTAATAAGCAAGAAATACCCAAATACTGCTTACATCTCAATTTTTCTACCCTATGATCTCTTTCAAAGACAACCATTGACCAAACCAATCATCTCACAAACCACAATAACAAAAATGCTGTACTACTAATCCAGAAGAGTCACCCCTCTCCCTCACCATCAAATGGGTCACCCTACTAACAAGAGCAAGTGATTGCTTGTAAAGCTAGATATGGTACATGCAATTATTGTTCATGGAACAATGAGATTTAATTTTTCATCCACAACTGACAATGTTGAATCAAAGCAAAACTCAGAATCATTATTATCATTAGTTACCAACTTCCTAAGTAAAATGGATGATTTTGTATGGCATGGAAAAAGAGGAATAATGAGCCCATTGAGGAGTGAAAGATAAATTATAACAGGATGAATTATGATTACACAAGTTTCTTCATTCCTTCAACTCAAAGAACACATACACTAGACAGGTTTGCATTGTTGTCAGGTCCAATATATTCTTTGATGGAAAGTTCTGTCACTCACAAATGCCTATGAAGTCACTAAACACCATGGATATGGATATGATCATGTTTTTAATCACAAACAACAATATACAATCTGATCTCATGAAAGCCCACACACAAAACAAATCACAAGCACAGAGTGTTTACAATTATGTTGAATCATCTTCTCCTTCCTGGTGAATTTGATGCAATGATCTGGGGAGAGGGCCAGAAATGATGATGGCTATCAATCAGTGTTGAGGGGGTTGTGGTGATGAATGGGGAGGGAGCAATGGGGCAAGATGGCAACTGTTAGCAAGAATTTTCATGATGTCTGTGATGTGTAAAAGAAAAGTAATGAGGGTGACTTGGTGGAATTGATCAGAATTGCTGTGTTCATTCTTGCGGAATTTCGACAGTGATTACGTAGGGAGATTGACTCCAATTTAACTTATCTTAGACGATTTTTTCAAAATCTTAGTTGTCAAGATTTTTCAAAATCTTAGCTGTACTGGAAACTGAGCCCCTTCTTTTCTCCTTCTTCTTCTTCTTCTTCTTCTTCTTCTTCTTCTTCTTCTTCTTCTTCTCCTTCTCCTCCTTCTCCTCCTTCTCCTCCTTCTCCTCCTTCTCCTCCTTCTCCTCCTTCTCCTCCTTCTCCTCCTTC
Source organism: Cyclotella cryptica (assembly GCA_013187285.1). Classification (NCBI taxonomy): domain Eukaryota; phylum Bacillariophyta; class Thalassiosirophyceae; order Thalassiosirales; family Thalassiosiraceae; genus Cyclotella; species Cyclotella cryptica. Next base: position 297,378 of record JABMIG010000116.1, read on the forward strand.
TCCTCCTTCTCCTCCTTCTCCTCCTTCTCCTCCTTCTCCTCCTTCTCCTCCTTCTCCTCCTTCTCCTCCTTCTCCTCCTTCTCCTCCTTCTCCTCCTTCTCCTCCTTCTCCTCCTTCTCCTCCTTCTCCTCCTTCTCCTCCTTCTCCTCCTTCTCCTCCTTCTCCTCCTTCTCCTCCTTCTCCTCCTTCTCCTCCTTCTCCTCCTCCTCCTCCTTCTCCTCCTTCTCCTCCTTCTCCTCCTTCTCCTCCTTCTCCTCCTTCTCCTCCTTCTCCTCCTTCTCCTCCTTCTCCTCCTTCTCCTCCTTCTCCTCCTTCTCCTCCTTCTCCTCCTTCTCCTCCTTCTTCTTCAAATTCTTCTTCAAATTCTTCTTCTTCTTCTTCTTTGCATTGTCCTTCTCCTCCAGTGAGACAGTTTTTCATGTTCACCATAAGAGGTACTTCACAAGTACAGCCAAGCATATCTACCTGTAAATAATTAATTCTTGGGTGGTGCACATGGGTAGTCATCATGTTATGATCTCTGTTTACCTTTAAAATTATACATTATTTCAAAAATTTGTGTGTGCACGTTCAAGGCGCGCGCAAAGGACGGGAGACGCATAAGCCCATTTTCAACTAAGCGTAGACATGCCACTTTTTTAAAACCTATGGCTCCCCCTGTTTCTACCAATTGCATTCTGTCTAGCGTGATACAAAGAATCTTGCCACGGCTGCTAGTAATTGGAAACTGAGCCAGCTTTTCTTGTCCTCCTCATTCCACTTCTCCTCTTTCCTCTTGTCCTCGTTTAGTGAGACACTTTTTTACATTTGACCATAGCAGGTACTTCTACAGAAGACACAAGTGTGTTTCCAGCTGATAGACATGGGCAGTCATAATGTTTTGATGTCTGTTTACCTTTAAGATTATATCTTATTTCAAAAATGGGCGCATTTGAGTTCAAGGCAAGCTTAATGGCCAAAAATCCTGTCTCTCCAATCCAGTCAGCAATGTTTGGGTATTTGCATCGATGTCTTCAGGGTTTCTACTCCAATTTACGCTACCTAATGTGATTTATGGGGCTACATGTTAATTCATCTTGAAGTCCCCAACTTTTTCGATGCACTGAAAATGTAGTCCAGTTTTTCTTCTATTCTGGTGGTTCTTTTATTCCCGTTCTTTTATTCCCATGGTTCTTATCATCTAGTTTTTACAGTGTAGAGTAAAGCCTCCATCAGTATTCAGTCAATGCTTCTCAAAGGAAAGAGACCGGTGACATATGGGGTGGCAAAAATCATGACAGTAGTCATATGTAGATACCACTTACCACCGAACTATTTTTACCACCCCACTCTAGTGTTAAAATCCATGACAGTATTTATTTTGATATGTGTTTACCACCGCTTTTTTCTTACCATCATACCACCTGTCTCTTATATCCAAAAATATGTCACTATGTCCCTATAAAGGGATACATTATCCTACCTCCTTACTAATTCTCAGGCTCTTCCTTCCATATATCCATTCTTCATACATCACAACTCACACTTTCACCTTAAACAAAGCATTGCCTTATCATCCCCAAGCACAGGTGACAAGTTAAGATTTGAAATGCCCCCCAGGCTGTAAGGTAAGAACAGTAGTTCTTTAACTGTTGCTGACAACTGCTGTCATTGGCTTGTTGGTTCCACACCCAGCTGGTTTTGTGTTCTTCAATGTCTAGATGATATGTTCATTATGCTGTTGCCCATTTCACTAACACTATCATTATGGCTCTTTCTACAGTCACAGCTCAAATGTCATTGATTAGAGAGTACTGGGAGCAATGTGAGGCAGAGGTGGCTGCAGTACTAACATGCACCAGAACAAGGAAACCATCTGCCAAGAGGATAGCTGATGTTGATAGCACTAATGATATCTCTCATTAGAAACCTATGGCCAAACAGAAGGTCAAATCCAATGCCAATACTAACACCAAGCAATCTAAATGGAAGAATGATGGATCATATATTAAGAAGGCAAAGAAAATAGCCAATTTAGACCAGGTTGATGATGAAGTAGAGTGAGTTTCACGTCTGTAATTTTTTGATGTCATTGAGTAACCTAATGTCTCATGCATTTTTTCTTATGTCAACAGTGATATCAAGTAAGATTGTATTCATATTCATATAATTGTTTTGATCATTTTCAATTTAGCTGACATTTGAAACTACCCATATCCCACAGTGATTTAGATGTCAAAGTAAAGTGCGTTGAGTATCATATTTGTACATTTTCCATCCAAATCTTATTCAAATCCTCACCTGTACCATTTTCCGTACCACAGTGAGATATTCAACTCAATCAATAATGCTTGCACTGATGCTGGTTCAAGTGATTTTGATGTTGCACATCCTAGAGCAGCAACTCCATCACTAGCAATTCAATCACATTCTTTGCAGCTGCTGTGGAAGCTTTTGCACATAATAAAGCAGCAACTCCATCGCTAACAAGCCAGACATATGCTGCAGCAGGAAGTGTTGAAAACGATGCACATCCTAATGCAGCAGCTCCTTCTCCAATAACTCAATCAAATATTGTAGCAGATAGTTCCATGGAGAAGAAGAACATCAAAGCATCTCAGTCAAAGGAATGGAAACATGATATTAATAGTGATAGACACATAAAAGAAGGCTTGCAACTGATGGAATGTCAATCGCTACTGTGGTTCTTGAAAGAAGACATCACAGGTGAAGAGGGCATTTAATCTTGACAACTGGAGTGTTCATGTTAAAAGTGAACACACATCAAGAATCGCTGCAAGGGATAACTTTAATAGAGTGAGTATGAGCCATCATAACAATACAGATTCATCTATCAACGCTAACTATTAAATCTTCTTTTGATCTATGTCCTACCATAAGCTTAAGTCTCATAGACAAAGCTCATTAGTTTGCTTGTGTTTCTCTCGGAAATGCTTTTCAAAAGAAGTCTTCTCTGCTAGGAGGACCAAGTCTCTTCCTACAACAAATGATGCTCCATCTACTTCCACTCCTGCTGATGACTTGTCACTTTCTGGTGCTGTGGCTACAATCACAGACAATGCACAATTGATTGACAATGTTACAGTGGTGTCGCCACCATCAGATGCTGTGGCTAAAGACAGGTCTTCCAAAATGTATTTCTTTAATATTAATCAGAAATGCACCTTCACCAACTCTACCCGTTGTTATGTGGGTGTTTCTTCTGGGTCCGATGATAAATTGATGAGGGAGCGTTTGCTCAAGATTTGGAGATATGATCCTCATAGTGGTTCTCAATATGGCATCCACTTGATGGGAACTTCCACCCAGCCGAGTTTCCATAGTAACAAGTGCATGGGTGATTGTATAGTCTTCCAAAATGGAATAAGATGTGTAGAGTGCAATAACTTATAGGAATCACACGGCCCAAGAATGAAGCAATGTATTGTAAAAAGAAGGGGAAACAAATTCAAACAAATTCGAAATGCAATACTTGCTGGTCAGGTCATAGATGATGATATATTATGGCTCTGCTTGCCTTCAAGCATGCTAAGAAATGTGATCTTAGGAAAATGTATTATTCTACAGGAACAGGCTGCAGCGACAGTGTAGTTTAATGAAAAAGCTAAGGTGAGAATCTGTAATACCAATGTTATCACACCAGAGACTTTGCACACCCATATTATACTTCTTATTCCAATAGAATACAGCTGTATGCAATAGAAGGAAGCAGACTAGTGTAACAGATCCCATTATTGTTACACAAAATGTGGATGACTTCTTGCAGACCTTCAACAAAACATACACGGAGAATAGATTATCGAAAGTCTTTATTGGTGCTACTGATGACAGGTATCGTGGCTAAAATGCATTGACACAAGAACCCACACTATCCTGCAGTTGTGCTTAATGTCTTTCAAGCATTGGAATGCACAAGTTGTGTGGCTTTTGACTTTACTTCTGGCAACTTAATCAGACCTAGCCTCCATAAAATGCAGCGTAGAAATGAAGCGACAGATCTCCTCCATGAATCTACCGTAATGAAGAAATTATTGTTAACAGTATCAAAAATACCTTGGTATCAACAGCAGATTGCTCTTCTGGTCTCATGACTATCAGTCTTAGTTTTTATGGAACTAAATTGCCATAAGTTCACAGCTTGAACTACACATACAACAATGGATTCCTGTTGATGGTAAGGATGATAAGAGTGGATATGGTAAGGATGATAAGAGTGGATCAAAGCCAAGCTTGGATCAGACTCTGATATAATAAGGGCAAATGAACTTAAGCTGGCTGTACTGTCTATCCAGAGAACAAAATTGTCAAGGCCATGTTTCTTTACACTGTCAGGGTAGCCATAGACAATCAACATGAGTTCAACATTCAATGATGATACGACCAAATTGGTTATAAATGTGTAAAAAGAGACCAAGGTGTTGATCGTGCAAGCGTCTGTATTGATGGAGTGGGATGTGATAATAAGTGGATACTTGAGAAGCTATACAATTTACTTTTCAGCAAATCTTGATATGTGGGTTCAGTTGATATAAATCACAATGCCAAAATTGCCAGGTATCAGTTATTTGGTGCTTCCTCTGCTGTGTGGATTGGCAACACTATCATTGATCCCAACCTACTTCGTCTGGTGGTAGTTGCTCATGATTTGTAGCTAGTCAAGGACTTTGCTTCAGACTTGCTCATCCTAAAATTAGCATCAGCCTATAGAGTTGAAAAGCTGTGCTCACTTGTTGATGAAGATCAGGGATGTGTTGGTGTGGTCTGTGCTACTTCATACTTCATGCGTGCCTGTCTCTGCTCAGTCAATTCCAAATCAGTTTGTTATTGTGACTTGGGATTAAGTCTACCTACAAAACTAACCAAGCAGCCATGTTGGCAAACAGGCGTAACATTGCAACAGAGACAATAGCTTTTGTTTGTTGTGTGAGAGAAGACATTGCAAACCCATGTCGGTGCACATCAGAACAAGGTGTGCAGAGTTTTGAGGGATGGATTGGAGGAGACTATCTGGATTGAAGAGAAAAGGTAGCAAAAAGCAAATGCCATCTATGAGGGTGGTCTATCAGTTTGCCATGATCCAAAGAAATCAGGATATCAAGCTACATGGGCAAGCTTTGTCACTTCAGATAGGGATTGAAACAAGAAATCAATAGACAAAATGGGTCGAGTTGCTCCTGTGGCATTCAATAATGGTAACTTGGTGGATTCATTATGGCCTCATGGGAAGCCTATCATAAATGAGTGTAGCAATTACAGAAAAGAAATGGGTGTTGATGCCAGAGAAAAGTCATCCTTCCTCAGGCAGTTTGACCAAGGAATATGTCTTCGGTAAAGAAGGAAACAAAGGAGATCTTGATGAAGATGATGAAGAGGAATGCTGCAACACTGCTACTCAGGATATGAATGGTAATGGTGACACTGATGATCAGAAGAACAGAATCAAGGAGTTTGTTGATGTCACCGTTGGACATACTAAGGAGGGGGTGGAGACAAAAGAAATAATGATGTGATACCAGCACCTGACATTGCAATAGCTACCAATGATATTGATGATGCAGCTGAATATGAGAGTCCTCATGGGAGTGACATCATGTTGGGTTGGAAAACAGTGATTGATAGTTCATTAGAGGAACTAGCCATCAACTGCAGAAATGGAATGCGAATGTTAAATACAAAAAGCAAGGGGATTGTCAACAATGAGACAAAGAGGAAATCAATCTTGGGATGCCGGCTTACAACCAAAAAGAAATGCAATAATGATGATTCTAAGTGTGATCAAAAGATTCTAGAGCAAAAAGTGCATGTGACACTAGAAATGACTGAGTGATTTGACGGGAAGGTTCTAACACCAATGGAGTATTATCCTATACTTGCTGTAGATACAAAATCATACAACAAATGGTATTGCTGTGTGACATTGGGAAGCACAGCTGAGCAAAATTGTATTGCTCCACATGATCACATTTGATCAAACTATGCGTAAGTGGCAAGACTGTGATTTGTCAAAATGTATTAAGTCGCAGAAGAACAAGAGTTACTTTGTGCTGGCAGATAGATGCCAGTGGCATTGATGATGTGATTGAAAAGTTAGAGGCCCACTGCAAACAAAAAACACTGATAACCTCCCGGTACACTCGAGTGTAAAGGGAGGATACCGGAGCCCCTCAGAATGGCATCTTCCGGTAACCTCCCTGCACACTTCTGTAACACTCCAGTACACTAGTGTACAGGAGGGCTACCGGAGTCTACCGGTGGGTTACTGGAAATTTGAGACCCAAACCAGTATTCCCATTTATTTCTACTTACAATAGGAATTGATAGTTTTAACAGGAAAACAGACTTCTCAGTGAGTCTTAGAATCGATATCAATCTAAGTAGTGGCTATAACTGCATTACTTAGTAGCTAAAACAATGCTTACCGGTGGCATACCGGAAGTGTACCGGTGAGTTACCGGAAGTGTATGCGAGGGTTACTGGTTACTGGAGTGTACAGGAGGGTTACCGGAAGTGTACCAGAGGGTTAATGAAAGGTACCGGAGGGCTACAGGATCGTACGGGAAGCCTACCGGGTCTGATATACTGTTGGACTAGTAATATTGAGCGGATTATGTGCAATTTATCTTAACTAATAAAATTAAACATACTACATCATATAAATTCCGGGCCTACCCCTCACATCGCCCACCACCATGAGCCCACCAAAATACCACAAATGCCACAATTTCAGCCCCAACCTAAAAAACGATACTCTGGACCATCCGCACCAAGATAGAAGGAAATTAAATTTTTAATTGAAGATTAGATGTAGGCAAAATAATTGCAAAATAGGCTGAGTTCACTATAACTCACCTTAAAATTGACACACCGCTGCCAATTGTTCTTGGCTACGATGAGGTGCCAGGCAGGATGCCAAACTCAGTCTGTGGGCTGAGTTTGGGCCATTCCCATGGTTGGCCTGAAAGTAATTTAATTAAAATTAGATGTAGTCAAAACAAGTGAAAATAGGATTGAATTTGCAATGACCCACCTTCAAAGTATACCCGCCGCTGCCAATTGTTGTTGGCTACATGGCAGTGCCAGGCGAGACACCAAACTCAGTCTGTGGGCTGAGTTTTGGTCGTTCCCGTGGTAGGCCTGTAAATATTTAATTGAAAAAAATGATTTTTTGTGAGTATATTGCTTGAAAACAGGACGTGTTAATAATTACTCACCTTCACAGTATACCCGCTGCTGCTAATTGTTGTTGGCTTCTCAGCGGTGCCAGGGGGGATGCCAAACTCAGTCTGTTGGTTGAGTTTTGGCTGTTCCTGTGGTAGGCCTGTAAATATTTAATTAAAAAAAAACCTGTGCTGAATATATTGTTAGAAAACAGGGCGAGTTCATAATTACTCACCTTCACAATATACCGACTGCTGCTAATTGTTGTTTGCTTTGCAATGGTGCCAGGCAGGATGCCAAACTCAGTCCGAGGGCTGAGTTTCGGCCGTTCCCGTGGTAGGCCTGTAAATATTTAATTGAAAAAAACTGATGAGTTGTTTGTAAATTAAGAGAAAACAGGGTATCAATTATGTAGCCACACAGTACCAAATTTCAACCCCAATGTGTTTGTGTTATTCTTGTGCTCAGATTTTTTGGCTCAGTCACATCTGATAGTACTTATACTTTCTAGGCCTAGACAGAAAATAAGGCATACATCTGGAACGGGAATTCTCTAAATTTGTGTTTAATTCCCATCTGGACACCTAGCCAGTGAATGCTGTACTTGTGGGACAGGAATTCTCAACATTCATATTAAATTCCTATAGGAGGGTACTCGAAAGAGTGGCAGAACATGTAATATAAAACCAACCAATTCGAAAATAAAAACAGGACCAATAAGCCATCACCAAAACAATTCAAAGACCAAGCCTAGAATTGTCACCCAAACTAGACCCAACAGGTGATCTTCCTGATTGTAACTCGTGATTCACAAAATGTCAGTCATGAACCACACGCACACTTGGAAGATTTTTTTGCTTCAAAGCTTAGCGTGAAAAATGTAACTATGGCTTGTACAATGTATAAAAAACCGGAAACTCATTCGTACACTCTCGAAACTTCCGGTAACCTCCCTGTACACTCTGACATTTTGAGAGTGTACCGGAAGGTTACTGGTTTTTTGTGCAGTGCCAATGGATAGTTGGGGTGGTTCAAGGTGGTTCATAGTATTATCATGTTACAAGATGGTTGATTTTATCAGGTTGTCTTTTTAAATTTAGCAGAAAAATCGGTACTTGTATTTATGTACCCTTAATCAAGTCACAATAGCAAGTACTCTAATGTAGAAACTCTTGTGAGTAGAGTGTTATCCCCCATTGGTCACCCTCCATATGTCTCTCCTACTACATGTAGTACTTCCCTATCTAACAAATAGGTAGAGAGACAAGGTCTACATGATGACACCGTTGCCTACTTCCGATATACCATATAGGTGTAAGTCATCTTGGTAGTAACGTACGGAGGGTGTCCATTGGCAATAAGAAGTCATATCTATAGTCATGCTGAAATTTTGTTAACCACCACCTAATTATTACCAATATAACAATAGTCTTTTTCAAATGCCTCACCGTACCACCATATGCTCCACACCCATTATTCTACCGTAGATCTCGGTTCATAAGAGCCTGAAAATGTCAAAAGATACATTTTAAGTTTATCTTATAATCCGTATCAAGTTAGAGATGCTAACACAGGGAAAAAGATAACTATCCACCGTATTTACCAAAATACACCTTGGTACTGTATGTCACGCCAATTTATTCCCCACTCATTGCCCTCTTTTTCAACTCGTCAATCACCCATCACCAGCTCCACTCCTCTTTCATCTCCCCAACCAACTCATGCATTTGCATTGTATAAATCATTATCAGTGTCATTGAAGAAGTTGTGCAGTGCAATTACAACTGCTTACCATTACAAGCCCTCGACATGGATGCCAAAATCACAGGTATGGTAAGCGGAAAGTCCTATGAAATAAAGGACAAAAGAAATTTTGTTCTACAAATTGAGGAACTTGTCGCGACCGGATTGTTCAGTCGCCTTAAAGCTTGCTTGCATGTGGGCATCCCTCTGCTGTACTATTCTTGATGGAAGAAGTTGCCTGAGAAAGTGGATACATTGAACTCTGGCATGGAGTTCGTGCCCTATAACACAAAGGGCACATCTCGTAAGATCCACCCGGGCCAAGAAAGTGTCCTTGCGCAAGTTAAGGAACAGCCCCAAGCATTCACATTCAAACTTCCTGAGCAGGGTGTTCAAGTCACCAATAGGATGGTGATACAAGAGGCCGCTTGCCTTCTTCCAGGCTTCAAGGCCAAGACACGACAAGCACAGGAGTTGAAAGTACGTCTCTTCATGATATCCGTCAGTCTTGTGTATCATTGTGCAACACACACTGCGCAAAAACATTTAATGGAAACAGAGGCCGATGCAAAAGACTTCATCGCTGTGATGAAGTCAAAACTGGAGGGTAGGAACCTCGATGACATCCTGAACATGGACCAGATGCAGTTCCCATTCTCATACCACTCCAACATGACACTCAAAGTCAAAGGAGCATGGACAGTACATTCTCACACTTCAACCACCAAGACAAAGCATGTCACTCTTGCCGTGGCAGTCGCGGCAAGTGGGAAAATGTTGGCGCCCTTTGTCATCTTCAAGGGTAAGCCCCAAGGATGGATTGCACTTAGCAAATTTGGGACGTACCCAGACGTGGGAAGGTATACATGCCAATGCCAAGAGAAGGCGCGGATGGATGAATCGAAGATAAGCAAGTGGATCAACGCCATGCTACAGCTGTGGAAGGTGAATAGGGATGAAAACAATCTATTGGTTGAGCCACCCGTCCTAATTCTAGATGCCTACCACATGCATCAGATGGGTTTGGTAGTCAATCGGATTCAATCCATAGGGATTGAGGTCATGCACATCCCGACAGGCTGCACATACCATGCCAGCCCATTGATGTTGGTATCAATAAACCCATCAAAAGTCATCTTCATCAAAAGTGGGAAAACAGGATGATGGAAGGGGATGGGATAGTTGACAGGGTTGCAAAGGAACCCTCCCATAAATTGGTGGTGGAGTGGATCATCCACCGGGCAGAATGCATAGAAACATAGGGGATAGGATGGTTGGATTAATTATCTATAATTAACAAACTTATTACTAATGGAGGACTTTGTCAATTAAACAAAAAGCGGATTAATTTCATACTAAGTGAATGATTTTTAAATTACAATTTGTCAACCATTTCAGCATATGCATAACCACAGTTGCGGTGATACAACACACGCATACTACGTTTTTCGGAATCCAGAAGAAAAACTTCCGTGATCCGGAGCAGACAACCGTCAAGATGCTGAGCCATGCCACCGATTGCATACTCTTGAGCCATGAAACAAACTCGGCAACCATTTGTGTCATCCTCTTGCACTGCACAGCCCGCGATGTGAATTCGCTGGACTAGGCAGAAGCATACCAACCTCCCCACACCATTCCCCTGGCTTGCAAGCAGCACATTACCACATCCAAAAGGGTGCGCATCACAGCTGTGTCCTTGATCGTCCTGAAGGAAGCCAACGAGAACAATTTTCACCATTTTTTGTTGTGTTGTGTGTGGTGTGTAAGATGTTGTGATGTGAGTTTAGCAGGATGTGGGCATACCTCAGCAACCAACTGGAGTTATAAGGTCCTATGCATATTGCCATGTTGCTGTTGAGAAGGAGAATTGATCTATGATGGTTTTAGAATGTTCGGGGCTGATTTAGTTGGTTAAAAACACAAATGTCATGACAATCAGTGAAATATATCTTAGAATCGGTGGGCTCTTATGAACCGAGATCTACGGTAGGTAGTACGTTAAACTACCATATATCTTGGTGTATAAGATCCCACGGATTATAAGATATGTTTTTTTCAATTTCATTGACATTTGTATTTTTCACCTAATAAAACAACCCCCGACGTTCTAAACCCTATATGGTTAGACACTGGTTAGACTCACCTTTCTCACAGCAACACGCCCATGTGGTTCGCTCCGGGTGATTCCACATGGTTGCCGAGAAGCTTCCGATGTCAGAGGAAGTCTCCGCACATCTCGTGCACATGGTGGAGGGGTGGACAGCACGGCAAAGCAAGAGCAGTGAAATTGAGAGAGGAAAAATAAGGTGCAATACCTACCTCAAAGTAAATAGGAAAGATGCCATTATCTTTTCTGGTGCTCTTTTCTCGTGCTGGCACAACCACCATAGCTTTCCACTGATTATAAGACTTTATAAGATATGTTTTAGGCCCGTTCTGTCAATGCTATTTAATGCCTATATATCGGAGCCTATCAAGATTTTTTTTTAAATCTTAGTTTATCACTGAGCAGGTTTCGTTTTCTTCTCCTTCTCCATAAGACGCTTTTTTCACTTTTCGCTATTATTGGTAACATTTATTTATTTTCCCTGACATTACCTGTAAATATGCCATTTTCGTGTTCAACATGCATGGGTATTCAATCGCTGTTGATTTGTGATTACCTTAAAAAATATATCTAAAATTAATTTATAGCATGACCAAAAATTACGGGGCTTGACTGCTATTGATAGGCCTTTCTCGATCACGATGGTTTTAATTTAGAGAATAAAAAGTGATCATGAGGCCAATCCGCAACCGCTTTGGTCGAAGGGGCTGTTCCGTGATTCCCACTTTCTGGGGGCAGTATATTGCCGAATCGCGGTTAAAAATACCTAACACGATAATATTGTAAAGCACAGCACTAAAAAAGTCGTGCCCGTGCGCGCCGCGCGACCGAAGGGAGCGCCGCGCGCACGCTCACTGGCGGCCACTGTTATAATTATCTTCTTTTTAACGAAACAACGCGAATTCCATTTTGCGGGCTCTCGCTGCTGCTAAAAAATCTTGCAGCGGCTGCTTGTAATATAATTTTGGCGATGCGTTTTATAGGCTCTAAATATATAGGCATTAAATAGGCAAAAACCTCCTCGAGGGGCAATAGATCTGAAAAGAGGTTTTTGATCCCTATTTAATGCCTATTTAGATGTGACATCGAATGTTTTAGACCATTTTAGTAAACATAAATTGACCACGTCATCACCACATCCACGATATGTTGCCACAATCTATCTTGCCATCAAACCTACTCCAACTCGTGACACACAAGCACACTCTACAAGATATGACATCTCTCTGTCAATCGACGTTTACGAAGCCTATATAATGCCTATATTGAGTGGTCGAGTCAAAAATAAATAGGATTCATCCTATAAAAAAAAAGTATTGACAGAACGGGTCTTTAATGTATCTTTTGACATTTGGTGGATCTTGATCTTATTATACAATACATGGTACAATACAATACCATAGAGGTACAATTCCGTACAATATTGTACAAATACCATAGAGAATGTCACCAGGGTCACCGGGTGGTTTCTTCCCAACAATACATCTTGACCTCATCTTGACTACACTTTGTCTAGACTTAGTCCCCATGGAGACATACAAATGCCACTGCCACTGCGGGAAGATAAAAGCGGCATTCCGTCGCCAGAAGAATGCTCCTCTGACATTATGGGATTGCAATTGTTCTGATTGCTGCATGAGGAGGAACTTACATTTCATGATCCCAGCCTCCGACTTTTGGTTGGAGGGCGTCAGTACCACCCTTGCAGATTCGGTCACAGAAAAATGTGGCCGCAGTGGCAAATTTGAAGATGAAACCATCTTATACCAATGGGGGACCAAAAAAGCAGTTCGGCGATTTTGTCGCACGTGTGGAATCCTTCCATTTTACATCCCTCGATCAAATCCAGATGGATACGGGATCACATTTGGATGCGTTGACTGGGGTAAAGATGGACCTCCGAAGACTGAGATTCGATTCTATGATGGTGTGAATTGGGAAAAGAGTCACGCCGCAACCGGGATATCGAAAGAGACAGATCAGAACTGAATACGATGATATTGATTGGGAAACCATTGATGATCTATGAATTCGCACTGTCAGCCTAGTTTGAGACCCAACTCGGCAATGCCATAAGTTCTGAGAAGTGTGCGACCCAACGACGAAACGAAAGAGAGATCATCCGGGAGTACGTTACCAGTGGCAGGATGAAACCAATGCAGAGAGATACAGCAGGTGAAATGTGGATGGGAAGAAAGAGATGACGAGGGGGGACAGCAGGGTAGATGAGAGGATAGGAGGCTGTCGGAGGGATACAAAGAAAAAGTGGTATTGATAATTATACGTCGCGCCATTGATTGTCATTCTATTTTATTTACTTAGTACATCCCACACAGATTCAAGCTTATTACGTTAGAACTTCTCGTTTGATTTGAAATCAAATTCTGAATTATCATCTTGTTATGATTTTGTTGTCATATCGCGACCAAGGTTATCCAATTATTGTGTTTCATAAAAGAAAATGCTGGGGTATATCGTCATTTCATTGTTTATCTATTGTTGGAAAATGGTCTATGGCGGTAGGTCTATTGGTGAGTTTCACCTGCGTAACAGTATATATTATGTCATCCGCGGTTGTCAATAATTAGGACTTCTTTCTCTCGGCAGTGACGTGCGGTTCTGCCATCGAGCTTAGACACATGGATAGTGGCAAGTACTACTTGAAGAGCTCTCAGCATAAGTGGGCTCACGGATCCTCCGGGCAGCAAATTGTGACACTCGATACAATAAGAGGCGACCTTTGGCAGGTAATATTAATTCGTCCATTGCGGTATTTTTTCATTGTCGAGAAATTGAAACATTTCTTCTCGTCTCCTACTTTTATAGGTTCGTGAAGCCCACAACACGACGGCGTGTGTCACTGGCGCTCCCATTAAATGTGGAGATGTTATCCGTTTGACTCATGTAAGGACTTCAAAAAATTTGCATTCACATGGAGTTCCTTCGCCTCTCACAAGAACAAATAATGAGGTGACGGGGTTTGGTTCCGATGGAATCGGTGACTTCATGGATAACTGGAAGTTGGAATGTCTACATCGGAAAGACGAAACCAAGCATGATAACGACGGTCATTACTGGAATGTAAGCTCCTTCGTTCGCTTTCTTCATGTCGGAACTCGCCATTGGTTGAGTAGTTCAGTGAAAAACAAGTTCAACGAACAGAACTGTCATCGTTGCCCGATTCATGGAGAGTTGGAAGTTTCTGGGGTTCCAACTGCGGAGAAGTCGAGTGTCTTCAAGGCCGACGAGGGTGTATATCTTCGTGTGTGAATTGATAAACGTTATCCTGCTATAACGAAATATTCGTCGACAACATTGATATTAGAATCTTAGCCGTTACTTGGAGTTAGTCTGTCTCTTTTGGCCTCGTCTTCGACTTCCAACAGCCTCAACTCTCGCTCTACTGTCTCCAGATCTTCTGCAAGGTCTTCATCGATCTCGATATCGTGCTCGAGCTTGGCCTTTTCTTCTTGCATAGCTTTGGTTATGGTCATTGCATCAGCATCATCAAATACCTCTTCTTCGAAATGAATATCTTTATCGGTATCAAGACCCATCCTAGAAGCAGCAGCTTCCAGCTGTCTCTGTTTCTTCTCCTCTTTTTGAAGACGTCTGTCTCTCTTCTTCGAGGCGCTTGATTTCGCTTTCGGCTTGCTTGTGCTATCACCTGTATTGGTATTCTGTTCAGCCATGGGTCCACCTCCTTTAAGCTTGCGAACAATCACAACATCAGGCATCACAAAACTTGAAACAAATGCATTATCGACAGACCATTCATCACCACCAGAAAGTATGGATGATGTCAAATCATATCCCAATACAGTATCACCAACAGCCAACAAGTTCCCTAGATGAGTAACACAACGAAACGTTTCATCATTGACTCCAAAATCAGACTCTTTCGCAACTTCAATGTCAGCAAGAGCGTATTTGGTATGACCACTGGAAGGTCCTTTGTAAACTTTCTCTGATTCTTCGTGATTTTTCCCATCATTCCCGTAACGATGCCTTTCTTTGTCAACGCAAAGCTCCAAATCAAGAACAACGAATCGAACGAGACGTTTGGATGATAAAAGTAACCTGTAAGACTTTTCCTCTCCGCCTTTCCAGTAACTCTCAGCATGCAAGTCAGAGAAGCATGAATTCACATCAGATGATCTCGATGGAGAAGCATCTACGAGATGAACCGTCGATGATATTTTCAAGACGAGACACATCCTCCCAGATAACCTTCTCACCCCCTTGGAATGCTTATCCACAACAATTAAGTCATCTCTGCAAAAAGGAACCATATCTAACGAAACAGTGTGCTTGACATTTGCCGTATTATTCTTCACATCTTCACTCACAAGCTGTTGAGACGTTTTCATCCTCATCGGAGCGGCCTTGGCCAAATATTGAGAGAAGTGTCGTGCCTTGTCCAGGTTTGCAAAGTAAAAGTCAAAGCCGGCTTTTCTCGTTTGAACTTGTAAAATATGCTTGCGCAGTTCGGCATTACGCGCAATCGCCAGTTCGAGAATGAGCAGACCTTTGCTGCCTCCGTCGCTGTCAGATCGTTTCTGGCGTAGTTGAACGATGGCTTGCCATGTCCTTTGGCGCGATTCTTTGGTACAATCTGGACATTGACGCCAATGAATTATAAACTCGACCTTGACTCGCTGCTGGATTGAAATAGTTCTCGGGGCCTCGTTAATATCGGCTTTTACAGTGAGCATGAGCCTCATTCTCATACTGTTGGGCTCCGTCCAAATAAACATCGAGTCGAGTAATTGAAGCGCCTCAACGCCGTGCGATCGTCTCATCGACTGCTGGCCTTTACCTGAGAGCGCAGGGATTTGTTTGAGAAGAACAGCCATCATTTCCGGGCTCTCTTGGTCAAGATGAACAAAGTAACGCCCGTCTCCGCCTCGATCATATTTCCTGCACTGTCGGCATTGATGGAGTGTCAGATCCCCGCCTCCGGGGCCTCTGCGCACGATTGAGCTGATGTCGATGGTTGCGAGGCAGGATGCGCACTGGTTCGATGGGTTGGGGGCTATCGTTGCGCCGCATGTGCAGCATGGAATAAGAGATGTGGTGAGTCCACCGGAGCTTGACATGGAGTAATATTTGATGATCCGGATTGTGGAAGCAATCTTTCGCAACCTCTCCCATGATCCTACGGTCTCGCCCTTGTCTCGCCCATACTAGGAGCATAATAGGTATACGGTACAATACAATACCATGCCGAAACCAGAGACTTGGACCAATTTCCAGAAAGACCCGAATTGGGTATTAAAGGGGTCTTCTGTTCTGAAAGAACCTCTAGAGGCGAAGGAGACGCTATCACACAAGATCAAATTCTTTTGGACAAGATCAAATTTTTGCTCCGGAGTTAGAATTCACTTTGAACCACGACATGTCAGATATCTTTGGCCACTGGTGTGATCTCAATATCCAACCCCTGAGACCCGGTCAAGATTTCACGACCCTTTGGGACTATCTCAGAGGCTTAAGTCGAGCTCTACAGCAAGACAGATAACTATGGACATTGGCGATAAAAAACCATCAGCTGGAGTTGCCCAATGTCGTCTTATGTCGTCAGCTGACGTCGTTTCAGGTCGTCGCCAAGGGTCGTTAAAATGTTGCCAGGTGTTGTCACTTTGACTTGAACCGTTTGGCGCGAAAAAATATCACGCGAAATATTTTTATGAGATTTATTTTCTCTAATTGTGAGGATGGAAGGGCAGTGGAGCTGCTCTTCCAGTCCAAACAATACAAACGAAATGTGTGTAGATTCTACACAATTTTGGTATGTATTTAGCCTTCTTAAATGAAGGGGCTATGGACTCTGGTGTTCCGGAGCCCATAGAGCAGTGGACTCCTGTGGCGGGGAGTCCTAGCCTTTTGGACCAGGGCGGTGGACTCCAATGTTGGGGAGTCCTGAGAATGCTCCTTTTGTTTTTTGTACCAATGGGTACAAAAATGGGATGATTCTTGGCCTATGTCACTCTCCCCCACGTATGGAGGTATCAGGTAAAAACGGAACAAAAAAACCTAAATATGTTTTTAGGTGAAAAAGTGTTCTCACGAGAGTAACTGTAACAAACTAAAGAGTCTGTTAAATATATGTAACGAGTAAGTGTTGGTTGAAGAGGGAGGTGCCGTTTTTGAAAACTGACATTATTATTGGTTTACATTTGGTTGTTAAAAAAAAGGTGTAACTCTTCGAATATTCAATCTTTCTGATTTTGTTCCGCGTTGAATCCTGATGGTGCCATTCGTATGATCTGATGTGATAGTCCAAGGATCACTTTCATATCTAATTTCACCTTTGCAGAGTATACCATCTTTTCTAAGAAGTACTTGATCACCAACTTTGTAGTCCCAATCACGACGTGAGCTATTTTCTCATTCTGTGTTTTAGTCTGTATGGTGTTGCCTATATTCTCCAATTTTATTCCAGTCGGCCAGGAAGGGAATGTCAAACAACATGTCCCGTCCAAAAATGGCTGCACCTGGGGAGGCTTTTAGTACTGTGTGGTATGTTGAGTGAATGGCCCAAGCAAAGTTCGTCATGAACGTATCTATGTCGCTTGGCTCTACTGAAGGGGCCATGTCTATTTCAGCTGTACAGAGCATAGATGATATCACCTGGTGCACTTGTTCTAGAATAGCATTCGCCTGAGAATTCTTGACACTGGTAGGCTTAGGCCATGTGCATAGGCAGAAAAAAATCGTACCCCACCACAGAAAAATAGTACCCCGAAAGCGTCTGGCCGTCACAGGGATGTGTATAGTCGTGCATAGGCAGAAAAAAATACGTACCCTTGAAATTCATACCCCACATCGGCCCCACCTTGCAATACGATACCATACAACAGCGGGATGATTGACAATTTCTGTGTCAACATCTCCGTCGTCCGCTTCCGTTTATATTCCTTCCTTCTTTTGATTCGATTGATTCAACAATCATCCAAAATGGCCATCTCTTCAAAGCGTTATCGTGCTCTTGTAGACCTACTGCTAGGTTCTGTTGTTGTGATACAGGCTGTTGCAAACGCCATCCGGTTAGATCGTCGAGACGCACGAGAGAAGACGTGTCAAGATGTGGCGGGAGGGGGGTATGATTTTGGGGGTATGATATTTTTTCTATTGCACAGTTGGAGTCAAACCTGTACAATCGAAAAAATCATACCCCCAAAATCACATACTCATAACCTGTTGCGGGGTACGATTTTATGGGTAGGGGCCTTACTCGTGATCCCATATGGTTCACATAGGGCTTTGAAGTGAAGTTTGAATTCGCTTCCATTGTCATAAATTATGTATTGACAACGTGGATACCTACTAAACCAGGTCTTATTCACTAAGTTACTGATCATTGCTGATGACTTATCAAAGTATGCTAACTTAGGTTCCTCATTGTCCTTTTTGCTCCTGCGCCCTTTTGTATCCAGGGGAATAAACGCCTCAGTGATTACCGGCAGTTCAACTATTTCAAACCCGCTGGACGCTGGATCAATCATTGTCAGACACATGAAATCAATTACTGTCCCATCTTTACCTTTGATTGTGTACAGGCCTATCACTATCAGGTCCACACATAGTACTTCCCAAGGGTTTGTGATGGCAATTTTAGTAGGGAGTTTCCCATACTTATGCTTATGCCTCTTGTTTACTTGGCATGCATGACAGTTTTTGACATATTTACAAACAATATTTCGCATACCTTTCCAGTACATTGCAGCACAAAGGGTTTCTTTGAGTCTCGTGTGTCCAGGGTGCTGTAGATAGTGGTGGTATCAACTAACTGCACGATGTTGAAGATCTTTTGGAATGATCATTTTTCCGTCCTTACAGAGGAGTTCCGTACTTTTGGCCAATTGTGTCAAGTACTGATCTTTCGTTGTCTTCAAGCTGGCATCAAGCTTTTGTGCTTCTGCAATATCTTGTACTGTTAACGGGTAGATTACATCTTCTTCGCTGCGGTTTGCAAATACCAGATTCATTTCCTCTTGGTATGCAGAGATGTCTATTGCACTCTCTTCTAGCATGGTGTAATGACACCAGTACTTTGTAAACGTCATCCAGTTTTCATGCTCACTCAGAATGGGTCTGATGTCTAAACGAGAGATGGCATCGGCAACAGTATTATATGTGCCTTTCATGTAAACAATTTCTGGGCCACATTCCTCAAGGAGCAATCTCCATCGGGAGACACGGTCAGAGGTCAATCCGAGCGCGTCTTGGATTAGATTCTTATGGTCTGTATAGACTTTCAATCTTTGTCCCCACAACATGCCTTTGAACTCTTTCACTGTTTCCACTATGACCAGTAGTTCAAGCTCGGTCATGCTGTATTTCTGTTGCGCTGTCGACAGTTTCCTGCTGAAAAACGCAAGGGGCCTATTACCCTGGGTGATAACTGATTCAATTTGTTTAGATGAGGCATCAGTATATATCTCAAATTCCATTGAATAATCAGGATAGGCTAAGACTACATCCTTGTTAATTGTAGTCTTTACGTCATTGAATGCTTTTTGATGTACCGTGTCCCAGTACCATGGACTTTTCTTCGTCTTATTGGCTCTGGTGACCTTGGTGTGACCACACTCTCCTACCAGTGAAGTGAGGGGGGCAAGCACTTTGCTGCGTCTTGCCCAAAGATCTCTATACTACTGGACCATGCCCAGGAACTTACGGAGGTCTTTGACATTTTTTGGCGGTGAGATTGCGAGAATCGCTTGTACCTTTTTTTGTTGAGGTTTAATCCCCGATTGTGTGAGGGTATAACCTAAATACTCAGTTTCTATGGCACAGAAAGACGATTTTCGGGCGTTGATTCGCAAGCCCGCCTCGCGTAACCTGGAAGGCACCGTTTTCAATTTGTCAAGGTGGTCTTTCAGAATTGCCTTTGTGATGCATACCAAATCATCAAGGTAAGCTCTTACGAACTCTAAGGCTCCCATTAGTGTGGAAATTTTTGCTTGAAAAATATCTGGTGAACCAGCGATGTCCATTGGCAATCGGAGATAAGAATATTTGCCCCATGGAAAAATGAGGGTAAATATTTTGGATGAATCAGGATCCAATCTAATGGTATAATATCCCATGTTTAAATCTGGGGTTGTAGCATAGGTAAATCCTTCTAGCTCTTGCAGAACTGTACTGATTTTGGGTAATGGAAACGGCTTTCTGACAGTTGTTTATTTACCTCCCTACAATCAGTGAGAAAGCGTACAGTTCCGTCTTTCTTTCCAGTGATAAATGATGGTGACGCCCATTCCGACTCGGGCTGAACCTCTACCACTCCCAGTTCACATAATCTATTCAGCTCTTTGATAGCTGTTTCTTTGCAAGATTTTGGGACTGGGTATGCCTTGCCATGATATGGCTTTGCGCCCTCTTAAAGTTTAAAAGACACAGGCTCTGTGTTCCAATCACCTAGTGTTCCGTCAAAAAGTTCCTCGAAATGTGTGAGTAACTCCAGCAACGAGTTTTGGTCTTGGAGACTAAGGTGAGTACAATTGGTGCTAACAATTGATTGGAGGTCTGCCTTCTCATAATTCGCATCTAGGATTTTAACTACGCGCTGTGTCGCTTCCTGTGTACTTTGCGGTTCATTTGCCATGCTGTTGTTGACAGCCCAAGCTTTATCTAGGTTCAATTTGGTCAGACTATTGACATCTCTCATTGGCAAAATGACTTGGTCAATGGTAATTTCGTTTGTTCGAAAATCTAGAACAATTCCAAGCTCTTTCATGGTTTTACATCCAAGAATAGATCAAACACTGGCTTGGTCACCTTCTTCTTATCGTACTCTACTATGTCTGGAGTCACTAAGTACTCTTTACTGTTTGAGTACTCAAAGAACTTCAAGTTAACTTTGCTCTGTCCTTTGGTTAGGAAGCTCCCATTTGACGTATGCCAAGACTTTGGCACCTGCCTAGTCAAGTAGGGAAAGTGTTTCTCTGTTCCCTTTTCATGAAACGAGAGGTCACCACCAGATCCACTATCAAAGGATCTTGATTATCGTGTTACTGCTACGACGCCCTGTAGAGTGTTCGAGGTTCTTACGCGCTGGATTTTCAGTCATTAAATAATGCGCTTTGGCTACTACATTAGTGCCCCCTCCTTCTTCACCTGTCAAAGGGGAGTTCACATTATTGAAAAGGTCACCCGACAGTTCGGGGTCCAACAATTCTGCAATTGTTTCACTCTGTGTTGGTTCAACTGCAAGATTTCCTAGGTCTTGTGTTGGATTTGAACTGACAATGTTTGAATCAGAAAATGTTATGTTGGCACGTGGGGAAGTTTTAATTGGACTAAGATAGGTGTTGATCATGTCATTACAGTCAATTTTACTACACAATTTCTTAGTACTCCCCAACCCATCATCTCAGGATGAGTCTGAATCATCACTGTCACTCATGTCGTGATGCTTATGCTTCTTCTTGCTGATAGCGCATTTCATTTTCTTGTTGGACTTGGTAAGTTTGTCAATTATAGCGGATAGCTGCACATAGCTACTTCCTCCTCAAGCAGGTCTCTCTTGTCCACCTGAGGCTCCATTTGGTTTTTTTCCTTGAAGCTAGGCTTCGGGGTCCCATTGGAGTCATACTTCCGGCAATCCGGAGTGTTGTGAGTGGTATGTGCACCCCCATGCTTCTTACAGAGAGAGCAGTACTTCTCTGGGTGACATTTCTTTGGAATCCGGTCACTAAAAGAGACCATCTTCTTCTTAGTCGAGTCGCTAGACTTGGCTGCATTTTTGGGCCCTTCTCCAACCTTCTCAGTGGGGTAGGCCTTCTCGATGCGTTCAAGGAATTCAAGAAGTTCCCTGACACTTTGTGGTACCAAAGCTCCACTGAGCTCATGTTGGTCCTGTCAGTTCCTAGGAACCATCCTGAGGATGTGGCTTGCAAAGTTGGCATCATCAAAGGGTCCGCATACTTTTGTTGACTTTTCAGCCTTTGAAGAGTAAAACAGGCATGGCAAGAGTTCTACATACCCATTAAGGCGTTGGATCCTCTGCACGAAGTCCCTGATGGGTACCCTGTTAGGTTTCTTCAGCCCATTGCTGATGAGAACCTTTCTTGCTCCACTGCATCAGTCCTGAAGAGAGTCTGCAGGTGCAACTGGACACACTCCCTGCAGTTCCAGGTTGCTGAGCGTTTTGTGGGCTGTTCAACCCCATAGATGCCAGTCCATGGTTCACAGTCGATCTATTCCCCTACGATGGTGGTCCAAGTCCTACGAGCAGTTTCTGACACTTGGGTGGAATACTGCAAGAAGATCGCTTGACCAGCGGACTCTATGGCCTCTTGGCTACGGATTTTGGCAGCAGTTGCCTTGATCCATGCCTGGAGGATGGGAGAACTTTTGTCTGTTCCCTTACACTTGGCTTTGGCTGCAGTGGCTGCAGTCAGTTTTTCCTCAGCCTTCTTGTCTGCCTTGCATGCTTCCTTGAAATCTGTGTCTAAGCCTCTCTGGGAAATGATCTCCAGTGAGGTCTGAACATGGTTGAGGAACTGTTCAGGACTTCCCTCATCGAAGACGGTGATGGACAAGGTCATTTTGTTGGAGACCTTGATTTTATTTACCACCTTGGTGGTGTCCATGGCAGTGGGGATGTAGGAGATGGGTGGCTTGGACCTCCCAGAGCTCCTCTCACCCTCCTGCGGCTTGAGGCCTTCTGGGTTCGATTTACTCGACGACATCCTCACAATTGCCTCTCCAAGGGGCGTATTATAAAATAAGGCCTTGAAAAAGGTCTTGGGTGCCCTGTGGAGGTTAGTTCGAAAAAGATTTTTTTAATTTTTCTTCTTCAACTTTTAATTCTCGAAAGTCTTGCTTCCAACTAATCCACAAAAATTCTTGATCGCACATTTAATCCGACTCGTAGGACTATCCGATTGCCAAAGTCGATCGCTCGAAGTTTATCGCTTAACTCGCTGATCAAGGGAGAATTTTTAGCTTAGTTGGAAATGTCGCCGACATGTCGGCACCATGTCGTCCCAACACTACTATGTCGGTCATTTTTGTCCTTACTCCCAAATGTCACCGACATCATGACTGAACTCAGGGCTGGGTCACGTGTCGGCTCACAGATGCATACTTAAGTCCTATGCAACTATCAAGGCCTGTACTACTACTGATGTTGTTTAGAATGATTCATAATGTTAATGTATACGTAGTTAGAAACTAATCTTTTTTTCTGTGTAGTGCTCTCAAAATTCTGTTGTAGCCATGCCACCCAACTACAATACAAATGCCATAAACCACCATACTGTTGACCACTGTAACATAAACTTCCCCGACACCCGACACTCCCGCAAACGCGAACGCCTCTCTGTCGGCAACATCCACTGCATATCAAGTCCTTCCGTAGATATTTCAAGTTGTCGCTCTCACCAATCGGACCACTCCATCTTCATTTCATGTCTGACAACGCAGCGACGCCTGAGCTGCCTGCTGCCGGTAATTGGATTGTTGCGTGTTTGTATTGCTCGCGCTTTTTTGAGTGTTGCGTGTTTGTATTGCTCGCGCTTTTTTGATTGTTGCGTGTTTGTATTGCTCGTGCTTTTTTGATTGTTGCGTGTTTGTATTGCTCCCGCTTTTTTTATTGTTGTGTGTTTGTATTGCTCGCGCTTTTTTATTGTTGCGTGTTTGTATTGCTTGCGCTTTTTTGATGCTCTCGTAAACATGCGTCTCTGTCTGTATGTATCCTCTTCATTTCGAGTCTTTTCCATTGTTATTTGAAGTTGTCTTTCATGCCAATTTGACCCCTCTGTCTTCATTTCACGTCTGCTGCATGCTGCCCGTATAATTTGATTGTTGCATGTTTGTGTTACTTGCGCTTTCATCTTGATGCTCCCATAAACATGAATGCCTCTCTGTCTGTCTGCATGTATCTTTTCCATCATTCACGAATATTATGAACTTGCATCAGGGGGGGGAACATTTGTTCTCCCAACACTTCCACCCTTCGATGCCACTGAAGAAAGCACAGCTGCTGAGCATAATAACAGTGCAGAAAAGCCCGCCCTCGTCTCCATCTGGGATGATGACTACTGCGAACAGAATGGAGATGACTCTTGGCGATGTTTGCGATGCAACACCACATTCAAGCCGAGGCACGCAACTCGCGCTGCTGCTCATTTTGCAAAAAAGAAAAGGATGGGGATTAAAACTTGTCCTGCAATTGTGTCGGATGCTGATCTGAAGTGTTACTGTGATTTGTTTGAATCCATTGTGGGAAAGGTCGGCAAGCGAAAACGTGGAGTTGATGCTCTGATGGATGTAGCCACTCAGCGACAGGATGCAGCTGCCGTCTCATTGATCGAGACAAAATTGAAACCCTCCCCTCCTGCCCTTTCTCTTGAATCCCCCAAGAAGTCTCCCCGGCATGGTCAGTCCTCTATCAATGGTTTGTTAGAGAGGATGGCTCAATCTGACATCAGGACCACCATAAACGCACGGCTAGAGATGGCCATAGCTGACTTGATGCACTGTGAGAATCTGCCTGATCGTGTTGTTGAGTCCTCACGGTTTAAGCTTGTCTTGCAGCATGCACGTTTTGTTGATAGCACATTCAAGGTTCCTAGCCGCAAGAAGATTGGTGGGCAACTGTTGGACATAAACTACAAAAACTGCATGGAGATCAACAAGCAAGAGATTATGAAGGATGCTCCCATCTTTGGTCTGTCCTGGCTGAGTGATGGAGCTACAATATCAAGAATGCCTCTCATAAACACCCTTGCCATGTGTGCTAACATCCCTCCAACTTGTGTTGCCATTAATGATTGTTCTGACCACATAGCATCTGGTGGCAAGAAAGATGCTCCGTACATTGCTTCGTTGATGGAGGATACTGTCTTGAAGTATGATCCCACCAAATTGTACACTGATATTTTCTTCTTTGATGGTGCAAGCAATGTGGCAAAGGCAGGTAAGGTATCGGAGGCGAAGTTTCCTAGGGCCTATGAACTTCATGGAGGGGAGCATGTTGTGTCTTTGTTCTTTGACGACTTGTCAAAAGAGAAAGCGGTGCAGGTAAGAATTTGTTTTTCATATTATCTCACTGGCTTGTATAATTGCAGTCACTCATCCATTCTTCATTTCTTGAGACTCTCATTGGAAAATGTTGCAGGCTATATAATGTCTTTGGCTCAGGAGCATGCCATGGGGCTCATGCTCAATTCATCGCACAGTCTTCCATTGCAAACCGGGGCAGGAGAGTAGGATTGCTACGCGGTGCAACGACACGAATGGCATCATGGTTCTATGCAATGATGAGGGTACTTCGTCACAAGGACACATTGAAGGCAACCATTCACACCCTCAAGTTCAGGGATTTGGCGAAAAACGATAAGGTCAGGGGTGCGGTAATGGACATCGAGAATGAGGTCTTTTTTAAAGCTTTGTACATATTGCTGCGTGCTGTATTCCCTGCGATTTGTGCTTTGCGTTTCGCTGATTCTAATGAACCTATGATGGATAAGATTTATTTCTTCTCCGAGAGAACAATGAATGCATTGGATAAGTCGATTGCCTTCCTAAATGATGCAGAAGTGTTTGCGGGATTTGCAAAAGGAGATGACACTTTGTCTGATGAAATTGGTGAAGTGTGGGGAGGGTAAAGTACTTTGATCCATTTTGAATGTTTAATGTCACATAACACTAACACACTCTTTTGTGATCCTTTTTCTTAGATTTCAGGCAAATATACTCAATGATAACATGAGTAATGTCACTCCCCATGAGATGGAATCATCAGATGATGAGTCCGCATCAGATCTGAACATAGATCCAGAGAGTAGTCTGTCCTTTGGAAATCGTGCTTTGAACCTTTGGAAGAGCAGGTCAGCTAAGTTGCATCATGATTATGCTATTGCAGGGTGGGCCTTATGTGTTGCACCAGAAGTCAGAGAGCATGTTGTCGAGAACATGACCCCCGAGCACAGGGAAGCCATCGAGAGAGTTGTCCGCCGCCTTCACATTGTTCCATGTCCCAACAAGGATGCCAAAGTCATCGGTAAGAACATTGAGGAGATAGTTGATTTGTTTTGGGATGAGTTCAAGTGTTTTGAGAAGAAGACGAAGCCATTCGATAATGCTGCAAGGTGGAGTACTCCAAATGCAGTACAAGGCAAGTCATATCTCTGGCATGAAAAATACTCATTGCCTTACACAAGTGTGTTGGGTTTTGTTGCTTGCCATACTACCTCAAAGACTCTTGGGATTGGGCCGTGTGAGCAAAACTGGGCAGCAGTGAAGAACATTAAGACAGATAAGAGAGTGAACCTGGGGGGTGAGTCAGTGGAGAAGCGTGCAGTGTTGTATGCGTCAGCTCTTATCAATGATGCTAGGACTAGGAAGACAGAAAATGAGAACCTTGAGGCATCTGGACCAAATGCATTATTTTGTGATGATGATCTTAAGTGAGTCCCTCTTTATGTACGATTTTGTTTTTTACTCTCTGTTCTAATAACTATGCATTGTTTGCATTAGTTTTGATTTGCAGCTTAGTAATTTTGGGTTGGATGTGGCACAATTGAAGAAACCAACTATCACAAGGATATTTCGTGCATGGCTAGAGGACTGGGAGAAGGAACTACTTCAAGTCAATGATTGTGTTGCGGAGGCTAGGTTACTAGAGAAGTACAAGGACTTGATATTTTTTGATCCAGATACAGGAAAGACCTTCAAGGTTTGGGGAGGAAATTTAGAGTTTCACAGAGGTAGTCGAAGGACTGGTGTAGAAAAGGGTTGGGGGTTGGTTTGTATTAATGAAGAATCTGAAGAAGAAGGCTGGGTGTTAAATGAAGAGGTTATTGAATTAATTGGAGCACATTCACAGGCAGATGACATAGAGGTAATTCATCAAGGGGGGGAGGGTGAAGGGGAGGGTGAATTGGATGTGGCTGCGATGTAGACAGTAGGGAGGCTTTTCCCCAAATGGGGTTTTTTACTGCGTCCCTACATGATAATGTGTGTAACTGATAATTTTGGTTGTTCCAATGGTTATCCAGATTGACTGTAGCTATGACTATTTGCCTTGTTATTTCATTATTATTACCAATCACAATAATTTTTCGTTGGTAATGATTCTTCCTTAAAGACATGTCTGCTTGATGTCTTCCCGACATGTCAGCAAGGCAGCTTGGAAGACATAAATCGGTGACATGTCGCGCCGACATATCCGACATTACGAAGACATGTCGCCATGTCGCCACCTGACATGTCAGCTGGAGAGTCTAGCCGACACGACACGATGCCGACATTTCCAACTAAGATTTTTAGAGAGCTTGTTGATCGCAAAACCAGAGAAATTGCTGAACGGTAGCTGATTTTGGAGAGATCAGAGAGCGCAAAAAAAAAAAAAACAGAGGAAAAAAAAAAAAATCCGCCGCGAAAAAAAAAAATTATTGGTCGTGCTGTGGGGGGGGGGGGTTGTTGTTGGTTTTGGGGGGGGGGGGAGCACCCAGGGTTGTTGGAGGTAGAGAGGTGGGCCGGTCCGCCGC
This sequence comes from Cyclotella cryptica, assembly GCA_013187285.1. Lineage (NCBI taxonomy): Eukaryota > Bacillariophyta > Thalassiosirophyceae > Thalassiosirales > Thalassiosiraceae > Cyclotella > Cyclotella cryptica. Next base: position 324,897 of record JABMIG010000116.1, read on the forward strand.
GGAAAATATCACGCGAAAAATATAGGTAAGTTCGACAGGGGTCGAAGAGTTTATTTTTATGAGATTTATTTTCTCTTATTGTGAGGATGGAAGGGCAGTGGAGCTGCTCTTCCAGTCCAAACAATACAAACGAAATGTGTGTAGATTCTACACATATTTAGTATGTATTTAGCCTTCTTAAATGAAGGGGCTATGGACTCTGGTGTTCCGGAGCCCATAGGGCAGTGGACTCCTGTGGTGGGGAGTCCTAGCCTTTTGGACCAGGGCGGTGGACTCCAATGTTGGGGAGTCCTGAGAATGCTCCTTTTGTTTTTTGTACCAATGGGCACAAACATGGGCTGATTCTTGGCCTATGTCATACTTGGGTTGTCAAAATGTCGTCAGGTGCCGTCACTTGGGTGGTCAAAAGGACTTTGTATGTCGTCGCTTAGGTCGTCAGTATGTCTTCACTATGTTTTCACTTAAAGTCGTCAGTCGTCCTTGTTGTCACTTTGTTTGTCACTATTGTCAGCAGACAGTACTTAAAGAGCTAGGAGAGCACTGAAGTTAGTAATGAAAAGGGCTGGCATGAGCACTGATACTAGCCAATACGCAACTGCTGGTACACAGTTAGTAAAGATAGCAGGTGCCAGTCCATAAAGTTGGCTAATCATAAATTACTGAGAAGTTCATAAACATAGCATGTGCCACCGTATAGCAGCAGGAACAGTACATGTGCTCAAATTAATGGCAAGAAGATTCTTATTAAACTCAAAACCTTGAAAATAACTATAATATGATTAACATTCTAACTATGATGAACATTAACTACAATTTGATAAACATTAACTATCACAATACTTCTTCACCCCCTGCTCCTGCGTTTTGAGCTGTCTCTTTTGATATATTAAATTTCTTTCAATCTGACCAGACTTGTGGGTGTATCAAAATATTCAGTTAAAGGTATTCAATGTCCTTGAGCATTTGAGAAAGCCACTCCATACACACTGTTCAACTGAATATCAATAAAACCAGGTGATACAATTTGAACTTTGCCATCAATCATGACAAAGTCACTTTTTCTTGGAATCAAAAACCTGGAGAAGGGCCTCTTCAGGCATTCCACCCTGCGTCATCAGTGTCGAGACTATTTTCTACAATGAGTCCACTCTCCGGATCAACAGCGATCGATCAAGGCAAAGGAGACCTATCCTTTTGGAGAATGCGCGTGTTATCGAACCATGTGAGCCTTCTATCTCGGTGCTTGGTGTCCTACTTATGGTGCTTGAACTCTCTGGAATATTCCAATTCCATGGAAGTTGACTCGCCTGTGCTCATGCTACTCACAGTTTGTTTCAACTACCCTGATGTCGCAATTTTACTGCTACCAAATTGGTGAATGGGGAATTGCAATCGGAAGACCAACAGAGATGAAAGAGCATGGGTTTGGCTGGTTGAGATGGGAAGGGCGGAGAGGAAGAAGCTCAATGGTTCAGTCCGTTGCAAGTTGCCCTCGCAGCTGCAAAAGCAAAGACAAAGGAAAAAATACAGGTCCATGAGGTATGGTATATATACATAATATTTTACCATAGGTCGTCAGTGTCATCAAGAAGGTTGTCAGTGTCATCGTGAATGGTTGTCAAGAGGTTGTCAACTGCCTTCAATTTGGTTGTCAAAAGGTTTTCATGTGCCGTCACTTGGGTCAACATTATGTCTTCAGGTGTCATCACTTGGGTCGTCACATTCTCGTTAGGGTCGTCACATGGTTCATCTGATGTCGTCACTTTGATAGTCACATGAGTGAGAAAATGTAAAAGTCATCAGTTGTCTTCAGTTGTTGTCAGTTGTCGTCCAATCATCGCTCAAACATCTTCCACCTGGGAAACTTGCTTGTCTGACAGGTCCCAGTTTTGATTGAAGACAGCTTCAATTGCACTGCCATAACAAGCCAAAAATGATTTAACGGTTCAAAGTTGACCCTGTAGAAATTGGTATGTTTTCTACAGAGTACCTTATGTCAGATATCAGAAGCTCTAGAAGTGTCGATGAGTACAATTGTACATGGGAATAGTAAATCCCATTGTTCCTGGTTCAAAGTCCACCATGTAGTTTGAAGTGAATTCTAACTCGTATCGTACCACCAGAGTATAAGGCTGTGTCCACTGCATAACTTTCCCCCTCTTTTCCTTTTTTCCACTGGAAAATTTCCCAATTTTAGGGGGTGTAAATTAAGGGTGGTCACCCCCGTCCATTGCATAAAGAAATCGGGTGACGCATTTTTCCTTCTATTTTAGCTTCCATCTTTTTGCACCTCCTTGGTTACAATCCTCACTCCTTATGCTTCCACACATCACATCTTAAATGGTAGGAGACGCAACTGACACGTCGCCCTCGTTGTTTTGTTCTGAGCACATGTTGTGAAACGTGAGGACAAGTGACCATTGTTGTATTGTTCAGAACATGCGTTGGGCCAAACATGATGCAAGTAACAGCACTGTAAAGGCAAGAAGTGGCCATAGTCACGAGCTCCGTGCTGTCATTGATTTATTATAGGGCCAAATCAACCGCGGTGCAATTGTATGCAGCACAGTACACGATGCACGTAAAGCACGTAAAGGCAAGAAGTGAACGAAGAATAGTTGAGAGGGCAAAAGAAGGGGTGGATTTTTTTCAGTCCACACCTGATTCCAACCTGGACTCGAGACAAAAATTTCCACCCCTGCGGATGACAGACAGGGAGCAAATTTCCAGTGGAAAAAAGGAAAAAAGCAAATTATTGTCTATGTAATGGACACTGCCTAAGCTCCAATCACCCGATTGCATAAACACTTTTGTATTTCTCCTGTTTCAGCCCACAATTTTGAGCTAAACCTGTCTTGGATGGATTCTCCTTGCCTACAGCAACACGTCGATATGTATACATCTCCATAACTCTGTGCAATTGCTGAGTTATGCCGAAAAGCAGCAAAACTCACAACACATCAGAGCACGACAAAAATAAACCGTTCGGTGCTATTTGCCAAAGAAATGGTGCTCCAGGAAACTGAAACCGTACCGTACGGTAAGGGAAATAGGGTAACTTGTGTGGATACCAATATTTTTTCACCATGATAAAATCACTAACTTTTATTTTAGTATAAGTACAATCAAAATGTATCTTTTAACATTTGTGTTAACTTAAAACCCACAGCTTACAGTAGTTTTGTCAGATCCCATACAGAATTTCTCTATCTCCCTCCATTAAACATCTCATATACTTTCCAAGCCACACCACACCACACCACACCACACCACAATTTTCATACAACCACATCACCATGTCAGAAAAGCCACACCGCTAATCTCCAAAGGTGCCTGTGCCGATGACGCTATCGTTGCTGCACACACCTTTGGCTCTCATCCCTTGATCTCATGTCACTCTCAATTCTACCATAAAATGCGCATTCTAAGACCCACACATTCTAAGGCCTAGACTCTGACCACAATAAAAATATCTTTTTCACACACTTAACTTGCTTTTCAGAGCCAGCAACTATTACAAAGTGATAGCCTTAGTCAACTACGTCACAACAGTATGTATTGCTCCGCGTAACTCCTTCCGGTTCGCGAGTTATGTCATTTAACATGCAAAACTCACCACAACGAACTGTGCTATCACTCTCATCATAAAAATGATGCCTCTACCATACAACTCCAGGTACATCAGTAACTAGAAGTGGATACTAATATTTTTTACGTGTTAACATCACTAGCTTTGGTCTTCTTCACAAATGTATCATTTGATGTTTGCTGACCTTAGAATGCGCATTTTACAGTAGTGAAGTTGCCATCTTTTGAGACAATTTCACAACTTGAATACTTCATCAACTGCTCCAGAAACTACCCATTGCATCCCACTGCCATCGTGATGGCATGTCTAACATCACCCACACAACACACTCTTCATCTACCCTCAAGAAAGCATCAAAACCAACCCCATCGATCTCCTCAAACCACCGTACTATTAGTGCAGTCAAGTAATTGATTCTACACCTGTGAGTACAATGAAAGTATTGCCTCGGTTCTGTCTGGGAAATAATAATTCAGCCTCTCATAATGATAAGTCCTTCCAAAATGAATCACCCATTGTTTGCATCATGAAACTTTCACAGAGTCTCAATGCATATCTATCCTTCTCTCAAAACCCTGGCTACATTGAGAAAAGTCACATCTAGGCCACGTGCATAGGCAGACAAAATCATACCCTACCCCAGAAAAGTTGTACCGAAAGCGTCTGGCCGTCACAGGGGTGTGTACCCTTGTGCATAGGCAGAAAATAAGAATCATACCCTGTCCTATCATACCCCTCACAAGTGATCGTGGAAATATTGATCTGGACACCGTGAGAGAAGATGTGTAAAGATTTGGCGGGAGGGGGGTATGATTCTTGGGGTATGATGTTTTTTGTATTGCACAGTTCACAGTTGGAGTCGAACCTGTGCAATCAAAAAAATCATACCCCCAAAATAACATACTCATAACCTATTGCGGGGTATGATTTCATGGGTAGGACATGATTTTTTCTGCCTACGCACACGGCCTTAAACATACACTGTTGTTAATGTTACCACCATCCAAAACACATATATAACCCCAGGCTGTAACATGGGCAATGAATCTGCCTTATCTAATAGTCATGGGTACCAAAAAACTCCCAAGTAAGGAGTAATCATAATCTCCCAATTGAGAAGGATTCTTTACTAGTTTAAATATCAACAGCTTTAGATATTTGTTACCACAAGGGAACATCCTCAAGAGAAGGGTACAAACATATGAGGACTGTTTAGTACCTACACAAAATCCATTTGTTTTGTTTTTGGGCAAAATGGAATGTATTGCGCTTCCATTCTCATGTGTTCCTTGTAATCAGTACCATCATGAAGTGGTATTCATAACTGAGTTTTCGTAAAAAGGCCTCCAAGGTGAGGAATTTATAGAAAGTCCATTTCGGACTTCAGCCCTTGTAGTGAAGAGAGGCCCATATTTAGTTGTAGCCTTTTAAAGGCTTCTTAATGATATGTTTAAAACATAACACTTAAATTTTCAGTGACGTATCTTTCTAGTACTAGTACGAGTCTAGGTTGAACTCTCACAATATTGTATACATGCCTCACAAAGGGTGATACTAAGTATATGAGTAAGATCACACTTGTCTCCTAGAAGCATCACATTCTGTGGACTTTGTTTGGCTCTCTAGAAGCTTGTGTAGTTTCTAAAAGGGCAGAAAGTCTGTAACAACACTGCAAACGGAAAACACTGGTAGCCTTCCGGTACACTCTCAAAATGCCAGAGTGTACAGGGAGATTACCGGAATTTCAAGAGTGTATGGGAGGGTTACCAGATTTTTTTTGTATTGTTTAAGCCACAGATACATTTATTATGCTAAGGTTTGAAGCAAAAAATCTTTGGAGTGGTTGTGTGTTTCATGACTCACATTTTGCAAATCACGAGTTACAAACAGCAAGATCACCTGTTGGGTCTAGTTTTGATTTCAATTCTAGGCTTGATCTATGATTTCATTAAGTGAGTGTTTATTGGGCCTATTTATATTTTCAAATCAAGTATGCCATTTACTGTATATGGTATGTAAAATATGGTACTATCAGAAGTGACTGCGCCAAAAAATGAGAACACACAAGAATAACACATGGGCTGAAAATTGGTGAAGTGTGTCTACATGACTGTTACTTATTCCTTTGAATCACTGCACCTCACTCTTGCACAACATATTCCTACAGTATACGGTATGTATGATATGTTTATAGTACATACCATACTACCTCACCAGTGCTTGACCCAGAAGCAACTGTAGCAGTGTGCCCTTTCACTGATTTCACATCACATATATATTTTCAAATACATTGATACCCAACCAGCCCATCATGGGAACGGCCAAAACTCAGTCCACAGACTGAGTTAACCCTCCCGCCTTGCACCGCCGTGTTGCCAACAACAATTGGCAGCGGCGGGTATATTTTGAGGGTGAGGTGTAATGAACTCATCTTTTTTGGTAGTATATACTCACCACATGTCCATTTTTTCAATTAAATATCGCTGAAACTCGGTCCACAGACAGAGTTAACCCTTCCGCCTTGCACCGCTATGTTGCCGACAACAATTGGCAGCGGCGGGTATATTTTGAGGGTGAGGTGTAATGAAATCATCTTTTTTGGCAGTATTGTACTCACCATACGTCAATTTTTTTCAATTAAATAGTTTAAATAGTTACAGGCCTAACGACAAAATTGCCGAAACTCAGTCCACAGACTGAGTTAACCCTCATGCCTTGCACCGCAGTGTTGCCAACAACAATTGGCAGAGGCGGGTATATTTTGAGGGTGAGGTGTAATGAACTCGTCTTTTTTGGCAGTATTATACTCACCACACATCATTTTTTTCAATTAAATAGTTACAGGCCTACCGGAAAAATTGCAGAAACTCAGTCCTCAGACTGAGTTAACCCTCCCATCTTGCACCGCCATGTTGCCAACAACAATTGGCAGAGGCGGGTATATTTTGAGGGTGAGGTGTAATTAAATCATCTTTTTTGGCAGTATTATACTCACCACACGTCAATTGTTTTCAATTTAATAGTTACAGGCCTACCGGCAAAATCATCGAAACTCAGTCCACAGACTGAGTTAACCCTCCCACCTTACACCACCATGTTGCCAACAACAATTGGCAGCGGCGGGTATATTTTGAGGGTGAGTTGTAATGAACTTGTCTTTTTTGGCAGTATTATACTCACCACATGTCAATTTTTTTCCAATTAAATAGTTACAGGCCTACCGGCAAGATCGCCAAAACTCAGTCCACAGACTGAGTTAACCCTCATGCCTTGCACCACCATGTTGCCAACAACAATTGGCAGTGACGGGTATATTTGAGGGTGAGTTGTAATGAACTTGTCTTTTTTGGCAGTATTATACTCACCACATGCCAATTTTTTCCCGATTAAATATAGTTACAGGCCTACCGGCAAAATCGCGAAACTCAGTCCACAGACTGAGTTTGGGATTTTGCTTTGCACCGCCATGTTGCCAACAACAATTGGCAGCAGCAGGTATAGTAAGAGAGGTGAGTTATGATGAATACAATTATTCTACACTTGTTTTGACTACATCTAATTTTCAATTAATTTAGTTTCAGGCCAGGCACAGGAAGAGCCAAAACTCAGTCCACAGACTGAGGTTGGCATCACGCCTTTCACCGCTGCGTTGCCAACATCAATCGGCAGCGGCATGTAAATATTTCAGGTGAGTTATGATGAAACCGAACTATTTTACAATTGTTTTCATTTCAACTTAGTTTCAATTAAATAATTAATTTTCTTCTACCTTGGTGCATGGTCCACAGTATCGTTTTTCGGCTTGGGGCTGAAATTTTTGCATGTGTGTCATGTCATTTTGGTGGACGATGAGTTGGGCGGGCGCTTAAAATATGGTGATGTAGTATGTTTGATTAGTTGAGATAAATTACACATACTCTGCTAGACCCGGTAGCCCTCCTGTATGCTCCGGTAGCCCTCCTGTACCTTCCGGTTACCCTGTGGTACTCTCCGGTAGCCTTCCCGTATATTTCCAGTTACCCTCCAGTACACTTCCGGTTACCCTCCCGTACACTTCCGGTGTGCCACCGGAAAGCATTTTTTTAGCTACTAAGTAATGCAGCTATAGCCACTAATTATATTGATATCAATTCTAAGACTTACCGAGAAGTCTGTTTTCCTGTAAAAAAGTACCGATTCCTATCGTACGTAGAAATAAATCCGAAAGCTCCTTTTGGTCTCAAATTTCCGGTAACATCCCGGTAGACTCCGGTAACCCTCCCATACACTAGTTTACTGGAGGGTTACAGAAGTGTACAGGGAGGTTACTGGAAGATACCATTCTGGGGGCTCGGGTAACCTCCCCATACACTCGAGTGTATTGGGAGGTTGCTGGTGTTTTTTGTTTGCAGTGAAGGAAAAACAATGCAACATCCCTAATAACTACTTTGTCATGCCCATGCATATTAGCCCTTTTGGTGTAAAGGAGGAAATACACTTGAAGGCACCCAAACACGGCTTAGATAAAATATGTGTAGGTATGTCTATACTGTAGTCTGGCAGCAGACTACATACTTAGCAGTACTGCTGTCCAGTCCAATGCATCCATTCCAGGAGAACACGTCACTCCAACTCCTGTGGCCAATGGTATTGGCCCTACATTCCTATCACTCTCCAAGGGACAGTAAATCCACTTCTCTGAGAGAGCTGTGGTCTGGACAGGCTGCTCCTGAGGATGTCTCCTCAGGCTAATCGAGAGAAAAAGTAGACCTAGCTTAATGTCATAAAATATTCTATTACACTCGTTTACATCTACATCTTCATCCATGGACCTTTTTCCGCCTGCTTGGGCCGCAGGTCAAACTTCAATTTGGAAGAAGGGAAGAGACTGGACACAAGATCCCCACATGGTTTAACCACTTAAGGATCCCAAGAAGCCTTTGAATTCAGAGAGAATATGCAAGGCTCTATTTTCAAGCAGGTCTATCCATTCATATTTGAATGCAATAAGCCACAGCAAAACAAACTGCTGGGGATGTTTCCTATCACACCACCAAAACAAGTCAAAGACCTCCGGAGTTCCTAGGCATCATCCACATCCAGTGCTATAACAGGGTCCTTGGGCAGGATGTAACAAAATGCTTGCCCCGCTCACCTCATTGGCAGGAGAGTGTGGCCATACAATAGTAACCAAGGCCACAAAAACCAAAAACAGACTTGGTATTGGTAAGAGGTACATCAAACATCATTTGACAATGTAAAAGCTACAATATTGCAGAGGATGTAGCTTTGGCCTGTCTTGATTACTCAAAAGATTTTGAGATATATGTTAGTAGGCATTTGTAGACCCCATCTAAAGACCCCACCTCACAGTCTACAGACCCCCCTTAAAGTCTATAAACTTTACTGTATTTTACAAAAAACTGTGTGTAGACCCTCTGGGTCTATAGACTGTCAGGGGGGGGTCTATAGACTGTTACAGGGGGTCTATAGGCTCTCATTAGGGGGCACTTCAAATGAAAAACTCCAGTAACCTGTCTGTCCACTAGAGTGTACAGGAGGGTAACTGGAGCCCCATTTACTTCTGTAACCAATCAGTACACACTAGTGTACAATAGAGGTACCATAGTATACCGGTGGTTTACTAGTCATTCTTGACAAAAACAAGAGTTTGCATTTATTTCTACATACAACTGGAATTTGTACTTTTTACAGGAAAACTGACTTCTCCGTAAGATATAGAATCAATATCAATCTAAATAAAGGCTATAACCGCATTACTTAGTAGCTGAAAAATGTTTACCGGTGGCATATTGGAAGTGTACGGGAGGGTACCTGGAAGTGTATGAGAGAGTTACTGGAGAGTCCCTGGAGGGGTTACCAGAGCATGCAGTTAGGTTACCAGGTTGAGTTTCAGTACTGTTAGACTTGACGGTAGTGTACCAGCTATGGTTCACATTCCAATTATTATGCTTTAGCTATTAATTACATACAAGGACAATTTCAATCCCAGGACCTTCCCCTCATCTCCTAAGGAATGAGCTTGAAAGGCCACACCTTGCCAAATTTCAGTACCACACTAAGAAACACTACCAATGACTATCTGCACCAAAACTAAGAATATTTTTCCCACACACCAACAACAAAATAATGTAAAATAATGATAATAGATGAAAGTTAATTGTAATTCAAATAAGAAATATATTTAAAAACAGAAAGCAGCACTTACACACAGCAATGAGGGCGGTAGGCAAAACTTAGTCTGTGTTCTGAGTTTTGGACGTTCCCGTGGAAAGACATCAAATATTTTATTGAAAATAAGATGTAGTGAAAAGCAGTTGTAAAGAAGGTCAAGTTCATAAAAACTCACCCTGAAAATATATCCGTCGCTGCCAATTGTTCTTGGCTAGACGGCTGTGCTAGGAAAAATGCCAAACTCAGTCTGTGTGCTTAGTTTTGGCCATTCCCGTGGAGGGACATATAAAATATTTGATTCAAAATTTGATGTAGTTAAAATATTCCTGCCACTGCCAATTGTTGTTGGCTAGATGTCGATACTAGGCGGTAGGCTAAACTCAGTCTGTGGGCTTAGTTTTGGCTGTACCCTCAGAAGGACAACAAATATTTAATTGATAATTTTATGTAGTGAAAAACATTTGAAAAAAGTTGAGTTCCTCACCCCTAAATTATGTTCACCACTGCCAATTGTTGTTGGCTAGATGGCAATGCTCAGTGGGATGCCAAACTCAGTCCACAGGCTGAGTTTTGGCTGTTCCTGTGGTAGGCCGTAATGCAAAGCTTCATGCATTGCTGATTGGCCATCTCCAACAATGTGCCATATTGGGAAAAAGATGTCTGCAATTGATGGACCCCCTTTATTTTCCAATGTTCTACTCCAGTGTCTAACCAATGCAAATTCTGCCAATGTTATGCCACATGGACAACATTACGATGAGGCACGAGGTTGGCCATTTTTCGTATCATGGGGACACACCAAGATATCCGCAAAATAACACATCCACTGCCTTCATAAAAATGCAATGAACATCACTCAAAAACCTGATGCCCATCTGAACCAACCAAACATCATTGCCTGATCCCCCCAAACATTGCAAATGTGGGAGGGCAAAACAACTCACTGCACAAGTTTTTCATCAAAAACTGTCCCAAGACAAGTATTCCAAATTCAAGTCATTCCGCAGTACAGTAGCTCATAGGCCATCATTCTTGCTTTGCATACCCAGCAATCATCACATGTGCACCCCCAAAGCATTGTTGACATGTGGAGATAACAGGTTGCACACACACTGGTGAGAAAATTACAATAACTTTTGATTGTTGTGTATTATGAATCAATACATTTTTTATTTTTCATTGAGAGCCCAACCAATTCCTCCTGCATGCTCTTGTGTATGCAGAGGAGACACAACAATCAATCTGTTGAAAATGCAAAGGAGAAATAGTGAAAGAATCTTTCAAGTAGAAAGAATGGCTGACTGGTGTAGGATTAAAGTTTGGGACAGCTAACACTTGACAGAGCAAGGATGCACAAAACTCAACTAGTGCTAGAACCATGAAGATTAGTGACATGAAGGTGGACAGAAAACCAAGAGGAAAGTTTGAACAATATCGATAGAAATGTAGCAAAATAAGTCAACTTGAGAGCATGTATGAGTAAGTTGATGATTAAACTTTTCACTCACAATTTCTGCCATCTATTGTGAATATAGCATGGATTACTTAAGAAAAACAACACGAGAACCAACTATATAATGATAATCTGACATAATTTTAATTGTAATAAATGCATAAATGTACTTATGTGTCATTGCAGTGTTTGTGACTGTAGTCACCCTGATCAATATGAAATCATCAGGTGTGGTTTTGTAACATGAATAAGTGTATGTGCATAAAATGAAACTAGTTTATCTGCTAATAGGTATCGCTATAAGTCCTACCTCCATGTCTAATTCAAATGTAGTAGCCATGTCACTGCCATACCAAACTGTTTATGAGCATCATTTGCTCAATAGGTACTGGTTCAAAATAATTTCAATTATTGTACTCAACTTTAACATTGAATTCCATAAATGTTTCTGAAATAGTAATATTTGTCTAGTCTTTCCATGTAGGGTCATGACAATTTACAAGGATGACATGTTGATGAACACTTACAGTTTGTACAATAAATATGTATTGTGATATTGTCACTATCTGTGACACTTCAATGTTAGTTAGGGTGGCAGTTAAGAACCAATCATGAAAACATTGGTTAAAACATAAATGGGATGTTCATATCTGGCATTAATTCTGTAACCAATTCATCTTGTCACTGTAAGGTTTTGACAGCAAGCTTCTGGGGATATTTGGACTTAATTTACAAATGAATGTAGGAGAATTCATAGACACAACAAATTTTTAATCTATGATTATAACAGAATTGTTTGATCCAGGCCCTGCCTTAATCAAATTGCTTTCTAAGTGCGGTTGTACATGAGATGGAATTTCATACTTTTGACAGGTAAGTATATTAAACAACCAGATATGGATCTGACAAAAATGTTGTTTGTATATCAACTTCTGGCTATTCCATATCAAATTTTGATTCAGTACAGGGACCACTGTGACACCTAACTTTTTATGACTACTATTTACCAATTAAATATTGAATATAACTAGCAATTTGGTTTTGATGAAATATAGTTCAATGATAGAATAATGTTCTGCTGACAACATGAAAGAAGACACATGGAAGAATCAGGAAAGAAAGGATGTGTAAGGATTTCATACTCAAATTAATCTGAACTCATTAAGTTGCTATATAATTTTGAGTTTACAAGCAGTATAATACTTTATCATCAAGTACAATTCCACTTGATGTGTCTCTAGTGGGCCATTTTCCCTTTCAATCAAAACAAGGTAAACCATTCAGTCATCAAGAGTTTAACAAAATGATCCATCTCTAAGTCTATGGTGATACAAGAAGGATCAGTAATGCCAATGAGTGTTCTGGGTCAACTTTTGCAGCAAATAGCAAAGATGTGCATATGATATATGATGGCTGTCAAAACCTGTCAATAAAGATGTGTGAAATTCAGTCACTAAAATAGGAAGTGTGTTATCAATGATCATTTTTCCGTGTGTTGGAGTTGTCAGGTCCGACAACACAAAATGTTGTTTGAGGCTACTTTGTTTCTCCAACTCATGGACATAGCTACAATGCAAAAAATCAAACGGGCCATGAAGGGTCGGACTGGTGGCAGGAAAGGTTGGTCTCCATCAGTATTAACATTATGTAGTTACAAATAGCAATATAACAATCAACAAATGAGATGGCATAAACATACATCTTACAAATTCACTAACAATATCTTGTTCAAGAATCTTCTTGGATAATCATGTCCACTATTGTAGCACATTCTTAATTTAAAGTTTCCAAATAATTATGTCCAGGCTGTGTGCCATTTCAATCAACTTATTTGTCATTGCATTTCCACTCTTTCATGGCCATTTCATTGTCAAACTGTGGAACAACGATTTCATAGGAAAATTGTGAATAATTTTCCTGGATGAAAGAGAATTTAATTGAGATAAAAGGTAAAAGTTTATTCATTAATGTCTTGATACAGCAGTAAGTGTTTCTGTTGTAAACTTTATCAAACTGAAATGATCAACTGTGGATGACTTTGGAGTTACAAAGTTTAAACAGCAACTATTTGAACATACATCTGAGATTATTCTATGGTAGGCCAAGACAATATGAATGGAGTTGCTGGCCAATTAAAACAAAACAAAACCTCTGAATATGCAACATTATTCAAAGACTCTACTGCATTCCACAAAAACATGTGTTGACCCTCAGGGTTCATATAGTGCCAGGTGGGCATCATAAGGCGGTGTATAAATATAGACTGTGATCACTTCTATTTCTAAATTGGGCAGTAAAGCTTCTGGAAACCCTACTGCCCAAGCATAATCTGCTCTTTGACAAGGTAAAAACTGCAGACATTTGAGTACATCAAGTACAATCCACTTTCCATGTGCCTTTGTTGTCTGGACGGGTATATATTACCATTATATGTTGTTTAGAGGGTATTTATGCTGAAAACAGCAAACAATGACTTAGAAACAAAAAAAATGATCAGACAACCACAGGCAACAAAGCAAAAACCCATAACTTAAAAGATGCCAGTACATCTACAAAGATTACAGTTCTATGGGATGTGGTATAACAACAACAAAATTCAAAACATACCCAGCACACTGTGTTCATCAGTCACTACTCCAGTCACTAGTAATATACATGAAAAATAAAGTATCAAAAAAATGGGGACCTTCCTGGTGAATTTTTCATATGAAATTTTATGTTTGGCATGAGAACGTACATACCTAAAGGTTCCTAACATCAAAATAGCATTTGACAGAAATTTTATATTATTGAAATTCTCATTTCCCCCACCGCTTAGGTTGTGTTCTTTGGTAGAACATTGTCTGTAACTCAACAAAAATACAGTGTGACCAAAATTAAACTACTGACCATAGCAAAAACATTAAAGAGTTTGAAGGGATGATACAGGGACAATGATTTATGACCTACACAGACCCCAAAAACTTGATCCAAGATGCCCTCAGGTTGACCTCTGGCCATGTCTATTGTGGAGATTACTACTTGAGGAGTATGGTCCCAAAATCTTGACCACCAAAGACAACCATAATACTGTTGTTGGTTCCATCTCTAGATTAGACTCAGGTCCAATCAAGTCCAATCCAAGATGACAAAGCTCATTGGATGATGCTCCTAAAGTGTTGGTGTTACTACATCCTGTATGGAACAAGGGCAGAAAAAATTCATGACAACCGAGAAAATTTCAACATGGAGTTCACCAGTCACAACAACAAAGATGTAATTTACTCATTAACAGTAAATAAGGAGATTGCACAAGCCCAGAAAAAGATGAGGCCGTCAAAAAACTTAACAAGCATGATAAATATTCCACTCAATTGGTTGAGGATGCTCAAATTTTTATGCAAGGGGTGTGAGATGTCCATCCCTGAAATTCTTCAAAATTTAAGTTAGTGGGTATCACCACTACTTCCATCATCCAAGACACATCCATCTTGAAGAGATGGTCCATATAGTGATGTAATGGAAGACATGATACAAGCCATTCAATCATATATGTCAAAAAATCTCATACATGTTTACATGTTACATGTCAAGTTAAACAACACAAGCATAGATATGTGAAACTCCATACTACTACTACTACTACTACTACTACTACTACTACTACTACTACTACTACTACTACTACTACTACTACTACTACTACTGCTACTACTACTACTACTGCTACTGCTGCTGCTCACTCTACTCTGCTACTGCTACTGCTACTACTGCTGCTGCTACTGCTACTGCTACTGCTTTACTACTACTTTGCTACTACTACTGCTACTACTACTACTACTACTACTACTACTACTACTACTACTACTACTACTACTACTACTACTACTACTACTACTACTACTACTACTACTACTACTACTACTTTACTACTACTACCTACTGACTACTCACTACCACTACTACCACTACTACTACTACTACTACGACTACTACTACGACTACTACGACTACTACTACGACTACTACTACGACTACTACTACGACTACTACTACTACTACTACTACTACTACTACTACTACTACTACGACTACTACTACGACTACTACTACTACTACTACTACTACGACTACTACTACGACTACTACTACGACTACTACTACTACTACTACTACGACTACTACTACTACTACGACTACTACTACTACTACTACTACTACTACTACTACTACTACTACTACTACTACTACTACTACTACTACTACTACTACTACTACTACTACTACTACTACTACTACTACTACTACTAAGGTTATCCTCACATACCATTGGGAGGCATCATGTGTAGACCTTATTGGGCCATACACTCTCAAAGGTAAAGATGTGACAGAAATCGACTTTATGGTCTTACTATGACAGATCCAGCTTCAAGTTGGTTTGTAATAGTAGAGCTGCTGGTCACCGGTCACCACGGATGCAGTTATTCCCATGGATACAAAGGGGCAAAAGGGCACTAATACAAATAACAACACTAAGTTACATACTTTGACAAGTTATCTGCAATGATTGGTAACTAAGCGAATAAAACCTGGTTTGGCTGTTATTCACATTGTCAAGAAAGAATTCATGACAATTGAAGTGAATTCAAACCTCACTACTAAATTCCTCTCCCTGTGCAGCAATATATGGCTGTGACATGTTGTTTGAGATTCCCTTCCTTGCTACAGGTCACACACAATCAGACACAACACAGAGAGTGCATTAAGTACCAGACCTTCTTGTCTAGATAATTAGATCTAACATCAACAGCCTGAGCCTTGGAAGGAAATACATCAAGCCCACAATGAGTTTTTTAAAGGTTCTTTGTTGCCAAAGATGACACTAAGTAAAGCTGGTGACCTCACTGCCCTGCATAATTTCACAATGGATGCTATAGATAAGTAGTATTGAACAGAGTCATAATAATTATGCCGTGTTATCCATAATAACTACTCAACAAAACATCAATAAATAGTATGAGCTTATTTTATGCTCCATGCTAGTACAGTAGATAACATACTATTCATCAAACAATGAGATATTTGTAAATTTCTGTTGTGACAGGTGGAAAATATAGGCCACTGCATCACACTGTGTTACATACTTGTGTCTGACAAATTCAATAATCTCTTACAGAATGGAGGTAAAAACAAAATGTCTGACCCTAAGGAGGCAGAAATAACCAATCATTGCTGGTGCAGATCTTGACTAACAATGCAGATTTTTCAAAAATTCATATGGGATATCTGGACATTCTTTTTCTTCTATGTTAATACCAAATAATATCTTTTTAGGATGGTTGTTACAAGCAAAATATATGTAGCAGAACTTCCTTGTTCTAAAGCTTTTTCTTTTATATTAAAACAGTGGGTGACTACCGTAATTTGTTTTTACACCCAAACGCCCAAATATGACTCGGCCAAGTACCAGATTTAGCCAGGGTTTTTAAAATGTGGTACCGTAATTATTTCCCGACCCAAACTTCAATTTTCATGCGACTCACCAAAAAACAATTAGTTTCCCGATTTTCCTTTTAATATTCTCGCTACTTTTTCTGACACGTTCTGCAACCCAATTTGCATTCGCTACTTGGCAAATGATAATCACCATTTCCCATCTATTTGTCACCGGCAATTCAATTCCTTGCGACTATGATTGCCAATATTATTATCACAAGATCCATTGCCAGATGCAGGAAAATGTACCGCGTCAAAGTCCTAGCGCTCATCATTGCGCTCATCATTGCGCTCATCAATTATAGCAACAATATTCGTCATCATACGTATTTGTCACGATCGGTCATTCTTCCCCCATCGGCTGCACCTTGGTATCATCTTCTACACAATGGGGACGCGTCATCTTTTCTTCTTATGACAGGCTTAACCCGAGAGGCATTCGTGATGCTTCATGACATTCTCAATCCACTGGGCCATCCATCATTTCCAAGAAGGAGGGGACGTAAGTGGTCCTTGTCATCAGAGGGGCAATTGGGAGTGCTCCTCTTTTACATAAGCAGCACAATGAATCATAAGTATTTGTGTTTGATTTTTGGAATTACTCTCAATGCATGTTCCCGCATGTTGAGAAATATGTTGAAGTTGGCAATTCATCACTTGCGCTTTCATCCCCTGACTAGAATTAAATTTCTGTCTGTCGAAAAAATGCAAACGTTTGCATCGGTGATTAACAACCTCGAACATTATCGATGATGTTATTGGCTTCATGGACACTGTGGGCTTCTTCATGTTGTTACAAAGCTTGCTAATCCAGTTGCATTTGAGGTCGTCTTCGGACCGCAAGTTCTCCTTGCCAGACTGTTCCTTATACCTCGCTGCAACCAAACGCCATGCCTCAGACCCATTATGCAGGATCTCCTCAATGATGGGGATTAGAATTCTGTTGTTGTAGTTGGGAATGCCCTGCCTGCGGCCGCCGCCATGATGTGGAGCACAGTCTGTGCCTGCATAGTCTTCATTGTCTGACATCGCTTGATTTTTGTGTGTGGCTGAAGCACAAAATCTGACCAGCTTTTGCCTAAATGATCTCTTGCCAAAAAGTGTGGATGTCCGGACACCCCCACTTTTTGAATAAATTATTTTTTGATTTGACCAGATTTAGCCAAAATGTGGGGTAGGGCATCCGATTTGCCCGGGTCAGATATTGGGTATTGTTGGGCATTTAGGCGTCTAGCCGAATTACAGTAGTCGCCCTGTCTTGTCTCAAATCCTATTATCTGATGTGTCCAACAAATGACGGCCGCTGTTATCATTCAGAAGAATACAACTATTTTATTTTTATGTAACAAATTTCCATAATCAGTTATCATTCAGAAGAATACAATTATTTTATTTTTATGTAACAAATTTCCATAATCACTTTTACAAGATTGTCATTTGCAACACTAACACTTCTCTTTGATCCCCATTCATAGCAATAACATCTTTGTGGTTGATAAGGGTTAACTGAAATGAAGCAATGATGAAGACATACATCAATAAGACCAAATACAAACAAATGGGCAAAACACAGAGCACCATGAAAAAGACCAGCCCCATTTAACTGATCATTTGGTCTAAACAGCACGAGATGACTTGGATTGAAACAGTGGCTTTTATTATATTGTTCTTAGTTAGTTAAAAAGACATAACACTGAATAATGTATTGTTCTCCAATACCTGGCCAAGGTTAGCTATGGCTTGATTTCATTTTGCATGCAAAGCAATACACAGTACATGCAGTGCATAATGAATAGTTGTACTATGTACAGTAGCATCAAAATACACTACAGCTAACCAACAACAACAGTGTCATAATACTTATTGTGCTCCTTATCTAGTCGGCAAAATGAACTGTTTTCTTTTACTGTATACTCCATCCTTGTAGATGCTATTTTCTATTACTGCAAAAGAATTATAGCAACATCTTGCGATTGCTGTCTTGTGGAACACAGAAATCACATAATCTACATACAGCCCCACACATTGATATATCCTTCCATCAAATATATTGGATAATATGTCACACAATGGGGAGCCAAAACAACATTTCTAACCCTACAGAAGCAATTGTAGCCTGAAAGCAGTAACAACTTTAAACACAATACAGCTTTCATTTAGAGTTGATAAGTCCATTCCACACAAATGTCATAACTTGAAAAGAACAAGCACAACAACTTCATTACTTGAAAAAGAAAAGGCCTAACCCAATTGCAACACATCATGCTTTAACTTTTTCTGACAGATCTAAATGATTAATATTTCCAATCTTAAACATATTATTTGTGAAGACAGATATTTTGACCAATTAGTGCTAACCCTTTCAACATGTGTTTAGACACATGTCATCTTGCTTTTCACAGCAATCATCATGTCTGTAAGATAAACATGATTGATTGTAATAATTGTTAATGCCTAAAAGATTAACTATGACCAAACATCAATCAATGTGGTGCCCTAGCTTGTTTTTACAGCAAAACATCTTCAAATAAATTAGCATACATGCGGGGTCTAAAGCACCAAAATGGGTAAAAATACATTTTGATTGTACTTTGAAAATGTCAAAAATCTAAGCATGTTAAAAGAGCAAAAAAATAAAGGTATTTTATTTCCCCCTTTATTTCAAGATAGCCTCTATGGTATCCCTCCCATCATCTCACCTCCCTTGCTCATCCTTTGCCATGTGTGCAAGATGTGTGGTATCATCCGGGGACATCAGAGTTTCTCAACAACTATTTGGAGTAATAGGAGTTAGAAGCACAAATGGGAGTTTTTCCATTGAGAAGGGGAGTCTTATGATATAGATTAAGAATCATTCTATAGTGAGTTGGCGACATGAAAAACACAAATGTCACAGGAACCAGCCGGTTGGGACTTATAATGTGGCAACACTTAGATCTGACTTATGCAGTACAATGGGCTACACAAACAAATTATGGTCAACAATACTTAGTAACTACCTTTAACTATTAAAGATATTTTCATATATATCAAAGCTCATTGACATTGTCCCATCAACTATGATGACCACACGATCTGCCCCCCTGCAAATGATTCGTGTCGTGGTTGTGGACTCGAAAGAATATGTTTACAGCTGCATAGACTCACCAATATTAAGTAGATTGATACTTTAGGTTTGTGACTGACAAAAATGATGCCTCTTTGGTGTCCAAGATTACTCACCATAGTGTCAAATAACTACAACCTAGACTGGGTGTATTACCTTTTTTACAAATTAGTAAACTCACAAACAAAGATGTTCTAACCCCACAGTTGGATTGTCTCAGACATTATGGGGGATCTCTGTACTTCCTTTCATTAATTGTGTACAACATCATAATTGTTACATACATGCAATTTTATGTTTTAATGATATGACAAATAGATTTAAATTGTACCCAATCGTGAAGGCTGTTTTGATTTGGGATGCAGCTGGTACCCATCGTGGCACTGAAAAACTCTTAATCTTTCTTGTTCAACATGAAGATTGCTTTGTTGTGAATGTGGCATATGCAAAGGACCTGCCTAGACATTCCTTGAGTATCTGAAGAGATACATAGCCAGCAACCTGGAAAATGACTGACCAGGAGTTACTTGGAGTCACTCAAGGGTTTGCGGGATAAGGATACCCAGGTTCATCAAAATGTAGCTGTATGTTTCCTTTGGTCATAAATTTCTTGAAATCCAATAAGCAATTCATTAGACATCCTTTCTGTTCCTAGGGCTGAGGACATATGGTAGACCACATTAGTCCTTTCTCTTCCAGGTGTTCTTTAGTGCACCCGGGTGTACTTTGGTGCACCCAGGTGCACTTCTTTACTTGAGTGTGCAGGAAGCAATCAATACGGTAAGACTGCAGTGAAGGTTTCTAATAGAAACAGAATGCAGCTTGACTTTCCAAAAAGTGGACCAAGGCTCTTGGAAGGATCTGGTGCAGAGTTGACAGCTCATCTCAACAAACTTGAAAAGGACTCTATGTATGAAATCAGTGCATATCCAATTGCACTTAACCTAGTTGCAGTTCAAAGTTAAGTGCACATGTCCTTTTTTGGTTTTCTATTTCATGCACCGAGACAAATTCATTCTAACAGTCCTCTTAAGACACCTACCAAATTGCTTCTAACAACGCCTTCATCAAAGATGTGTTACAGCAACATCGCCAAGTTCAGAGATTAATTATAAGGCTATGGCAGTCACCTGTTCACAAAAAAATATAATACACAAGTGAAACTCTGGAAATTCCATGAGGCTGACTCTAAAGAGTGTAACCCACAGAGTAAATCATGTCTCGGTTTACAGCAGGGAGCAGCAGGAACGGATCGGGGTATCGACAAATTTGTGTTACAAGAATCACATAGGATTCGCAGAATTGCCAACAAATCCCTTCTCCCTGGAAGATCCGGTAAATTGTGAAACGAGGGAAGTATTAAGAAGTTAATTGTGTGAACGAGGTAGAGTACAGTAGTGGGCTGTTATGTAAGCAAAAGTATACTTTCAAATTTTTCGTCTTTCTTAGGAATGAATATGTAATGGAAAATCGGCGAGCGTCGCAAGAAAGAAGTGCATTCAAACGAGTGAATACGTGCGTTAATTGTTTTAAGAGCGACCTTAATTGGCGACGACAATGAATTGAAGCCAATGTCCTCTTGAATATTTTTGAACATTATTGAACATTTTTGAACATTTTTGAACATTTTTGAACTTTTTTGAACATGTTCAAAAATGTTCAAAAATGTTCAATACCACGTTGTCTAAATACGAACCATAATATTTGAACATTTTTGAACAGTTCAAAAGTGTTCAAAAATGTTCAAAAGTGTTCAAAAATGTTCAAAAATGTTCAAAAATATTCAATCGAGTTCGGAAGCAAGGATCGCTTCTTTCCGAGAGGTCATACTGGACTGAATCGTTGAGAGTCTAAACGGATATATATTATTTGAATCGCTTTACATACTCTTTCTTTTCTTGCGTTGAACTCAGCTATATTATGTATACGTACAATAGATTCAAATTTGATTTTGTGGGATTGCTTGCATCGACATCTTCTCGCCAATTTTTCCGTGATTGGTTATTTCAAAATATACTTCCTTCGTTCCACATTTGCCGGATCTTCCTGCCATTTAGAGTTGCGGATGCATAATGCTGACGTGTCCGCTGGTGACCGGAGCGGAGCCCTCATTCAAGCTGACCCGCTACGATCGTATTGTACAACATTGCACCCATACTTCTTTTACAGACGTAGTAATGACATTTGACGTACTAAGGTATGTGTTCGCATTTGACCTAAAAGAGCCTAAAAGTTAGGAAACATGTAAAATACCTATGGTACCACTAGGAATTGTTGATGTATAGCACATAAAAGTAGTAAGTGTCACTATAGAAGAATTACACCATCGTCCTTATTTTTTTATCGTATCAGGACAATACAATACGAAGTTTCGCCGATGACCTCGAAACTTCAACTGTTTCCTGAAAAAGGATCAGAACGTCTAGGGTGATCGTGATCGGATGTCGTAGGCCCATCAAATTTGTTTTCTCTTTACGTGAAGTTTGACGTAATTTGTCAAAATCGAATATACCTTGTTAGCATTTTTCACAAGTATTTTTCAGGTTTGACTTCAGCTTGATCCCTTTGAAGCGGTATCAAATGTCATTTTAACCAATTCCATGCAATTGTAAAGAGTATTTGTTTGTTTCACAGCTCAACAAATTAATGCATAATGCATGGAGAGAGGAAGACCTAATTATTGTGATCTATTGTGATCAACGATTCTTTCTGGATTAGTATTGTATTGTACAATAATACTTCTGGCGAGAGCATAATAGGTAAGGTATTGTACTGTACAGTACTTCTCAATTATATTATATAATGCGATACCATAACACTTTATAATCCAGGGCTTTGCCCAATTCATTCGCGATCACCGATGCTGTTTTAGGCATGGCGAAAAATGAGCGTTACATCCTCGAAGTCTACAGTGCCATCTCCGCGCTCTCAAAAACAAAAGAAGGAAATGAATGCCAGCCAATGCATTCAGCAGCAGTCATTGGTCAGATCTTGTCCGTCCCAGTTTGATGGATGCGCGGACCAATCGTTGGTAAACTGTGTGCCCAATCCTGAGGATCTCACGAAACAGCTTTCAGCCACTGGAGGATGTTGTCTAAACAAGATATCAAAGTTGATAGAGAGTGAAAAGTGGCACGCATTGGATTTGGTTTTATGGTCGTCTTCCAATGATACAACAGCTTGCGCAGATGCCCCGTCTGATTTTGGAAACGCGGGTGACGATGTTGCAGTGTCGTCTTCCCTCCACATTGGTAAGTGTGTAAAGCATATTTATCCTCTGATATTGTGCCAATCTGTAGAAAATATTTGAACATTCTCTGATTATCACAAATTTGCAGTTCATTTTGCGTGTCGATTTAATCCTCCTCGGACTATTGTCAAACGTTTAGCGTCGATGTATCCAGCAGGCCTTACTACTCCAGACAAAACGGGACGCCTTCCAGTAGGTATAATATCTGTGTCATTCTCTTGGTCATTTTCTTTCGGTTCTAATACGATGAATGCCCCCTTCCTTTCTACATCTAGTTACACCATGCTGCCAAGTGGGGAGCATCTCACAGGCTCATTAAATGCTTGATTGAGATGGATCCGTCTGCAGTCAGTGCTAAAGATGCCGAGGGGAAAACGCCAATCCACCATCTTTGCCTGCACTACGTTGATGCATTTCGCCCTAATAATTATGATGTGAATGTCGAAGATAGCATGCTTCAAGCAATTGGTGTGCTACTTGAAGCCGACCCTAGCATCGTTGCAGTCGAAGACGACCTAGATGCCACAGCGCTAGAGTATGCCATTGAATCTAACGCACCATATAGGGTTGTGCGTTGTCTTCAGAGGGCCACCGGGCGATTCTGGAAGGAACACGAGAAAGACGGGTCGTCAAAGAAAACCGATGAAAGAAGTGGCGTAGACACTTGCCCCGACCACCACAATCGTGATTCTGAAGATGGCCAACATGAAATTGCGGCATTGTTCGCTACGTTCAATCGCATAGACGCCTCATCCTCTTCAGATGATGGCGAAGAAACTTTAAATGACCGAAGCAACAGGGCGACGAAACTCCCAAAAACTACGTCAGGGAAGCAATCATCTGTACGTTCGAAGTATGCAATGAGGGCTTGACGTTGATATTTAAAGTGCCCCAATTTCTTCCATTTTTGAGCACCTTGTTGTTTATTCATGTGCATTGCAAACGAAAGGGGACTTCCTACAGCTTGCGAAAAACGATCGTTTCTTTGCTCTTGCTTGTCTCTCTTACTTGGTCATTTCAGCTGCAATAGACAATAGACAGGAGTAGTTGCTTTTGGCCTTAACGAGGATTCTTGTCATTTGAAGCATATTTTGTGTGCACGAAAATCATGTTGTCGTATTTATATGAGATCACTTTGATAAGGTTGATAGATGAATTGATAGATCATTTCCTACTTCTTGATAATCGAATCATCACTGCTACGTACAACAAAGTGTGCCTTCTTGGATAGTGACATGATGAGCACAGCTATAAAAAAATAATGTGTTACTCCAAAAATAGTTTCTGTCTTGATAAATCGAACTTTGTATGGAACGTCTGACATGACATATCTTTTCGTTCTTTAAAAACAATTATGAACATATGAAAATATAATACCACTGCGCGGACTACCGAGATTTACCTCTTAAGTCTCAAAAGTACATGTTTCTCAAGTCTGTTGAATATTTAGCATTTAAAGGTCTTACAATCTTGCAAACTGCTAGAACTAAAAAAAACCGCTAAGACATCGTCACCTAAAACATATCTCTGAGTTCTACACATCAATGAGTTTTACTTTGTTTTCAAATAACTAACTGTGCCATGGATGTACCATACAATTGTACAATAACAAACATACGACTTTTCACGTCTCTGATTTAAAGCATAAGGTTGATTGTTGTGTGGGTGGGTTGATGTTGTTTATGCACCAGTTGCTTTTGTGTGCATTGACTATTGAGTAACAAACATTTACTGCAACAAAAAATGGAAAACTTCTTGAAGCAAGCAGAAGTTTACAAGCTTTGGGGCTAAAGAGAGATATTCTTTTCACCCCATGTCCTACCCCATGTCCTGATGATAATTTAAAAATAGATAGTCAAAAAATGTTGAGATACAGACGGCCCCAGCTGACACGAAAAAAATCAAAGCTTACTCACAACCTTCTGTTCCAGAGCAGCTTTAAGACTCCAGCGTACCATCCAATTCAAAGGTTAATTGTTATGTTGCATTCATTGCACTGCGTTGCAACGAAAGCTTTGAACTGCAAGTACATTGTTGTTAAATGCTCATGATCGAATGTATAACAATAAATATTTTTCAGTTTACAACTTACCATAAAGAGCTCTCAAGATGCATCCCCCGGCTCTCGCCCGCCTTCCTCTTGTTTGCTATATTTGCAAAGGCTTACATCGATTTTCAAAAACTATGAGGAGTATGTTTGGGTATTTATTGGGAGGACGTGGTGGCTCCAGTGTTGTGTGCCCAATCATGCTGTGTGATTGGTGCTTTTCAGAGCAGTGTGGCAATAAAAGGTACTGGATCCGTTGCAAGATCAAAAGCGGCGAATTTTCAATTGAATTAATTGAAAATATCACGTTGATAACAAAATAAAGAGCACTTACAAAGCGTGCTGCTAGCCACATCTGGCGTTATTCTGCCGCGTGTTGAATCGCGATACGCTGTTTGAAAAGTTGCAATGCCACGGGAGTTAGTCCCATGGCCAATAGAAGGATTGCTGTGGGATAAAAATGATTTCAAACGGAGGTGGCTGCAAGAGAGGGGACGACCGAGAGACGATTCGGACATTGTTGTTGTCTTTCATTCGTCGTCGGTGATGTGTGAGAGCAAGAGTGATTTTGTGTGAGCGTGACTTAAGCTGTATCTTTTTGAGTGCGTGACGGTGGTATTATAGGCCCAACCGTGTTATTTTGTTAGCAAAAAATGGTGGTAAAATCAACTATGGTGACCACCGAAGTGGGGTTTTAATTATCCCGATACTATGGTATTCAGGCATAGTATAGTAAATCTTCGATGGGACTTAAGTACGGTCTACAGAAAATACCATACTGGTGGTATTTTAACATTAATATGAACATATGAAAATATAATACCACTGCGCGGACTACCGAGATTTACCTCTTAAGTCTCAAAAGTACATGTTTCTCAAGTCTGTTGAATATTTAGCATTTAAAGGTCTTACAATCTTGCAAACTGCTAGAACTAAAAAAACCGCTAAGACATCGTCACCTAAAACATATCTCTGAGTTCTACACATCAATGAGTTTTACTTTGTTTTCAAATAACTAACTGTGCCATGGATGTACCATACAATTGTACAATAACAAACATACGACTTTTCACGTCTCTGATTTAAAGCATAAGGTTGATTGTTGTGTGGGTGGGTTGATGTTGTTTATGCACCAGTTGCTTTTGTGTGCATTGACTATTGAGTAACAAACATTTACTGCAACAAAAAATGGAAAACTTCTTGAAGCAAGCAGAAGTTTACAAGCTTTGGGGCTAAAGAGAGATATTCTTTTCACCCCATGTCCTACCCCATGTCCTGATGATAATTTAAAAATAGATAGTCAAAAATGTTGAGATACAGACGGCCCCAGCTGACACGAAAAAATCAAAGCTTACTCACAACCTTCTGTTCCAGAGCAGCTTTAAGACTCCAGCGTACCATCCAATTCAAAGGTTAATTGTTATGTTGCATTCATTGCACTGCATTGCAATGAAAGCTTTGAACTGCAAGTACATTGTTGTTAAATGCTCATGATCGAATGTATAACAATAAATATTTTTCAGTTTACAACTTACCATAAAGAGCTCTCAAGATGCATCCCCCGGCTCTCGCCCGCCTTCCTCTTGTTTGCTATATTTGCAAAGGCTTACATCGATTTTCAAAAACTATGAGGAGTATGTTTGGGTATTTATTGGGGAGGACGTGGTGGCTCCAGTGTTGTGTGCCCAATCATGCTGTGTGATTGGTGCTTTTCAGAGCAGTGTGGCAATAAAAGGTACTGGATCCGTTGCAAGATCAAAAAGCGAAAGCGAATTTTCAATTGAATTAATTGAAAATATCACGTTGATAACAAAATAAAGAGCACTTACAAAACGTGCTGCTAGCCACATCTGGCGTTATTCTGCCGCGTGTTGAATCGCGATACGCTGTTTGAAAAGTTGCAATGCCACGGGAGTTAGTCCCATGGCCAATAGAAGGATTGCTGTGGGATAAAAATGATTTCAAACGGAGGTGGCTGCAAGAGAGGGGCGACCGAGAGACGATTCGGACATTGTTGTTGTCTTTCATTCGTCGTCGGTGATGTGTGAGAGCAAGAGTGATTTTGTGTGAGCGTGACTTAAGCTGTATCTTTTTTGAGTCGTGACGGTGGTATTATAGGCCCAACCGTGTTATTTTGTTAGCAAAAAAATGGTGGTAAAATCAACTATGGTGACCACCGAAGTGGGGTTTTAATTATCCCGATACTATGGTATTCAGGCATAGTATAGTAAATCTCCCATGGGACTTAAGTACGGTCTACAGAAAATACCATACTGGTGGTATTTTAACATTAATATTATGGTATACATGGTCCCAAGAATGTGAGTCTCTATCCCCTCACAAACCCGCAAATCTGAGTCTTATGTACCTAGCACTAATTTCTCTGTATTCTCACTGATGTACATGTCTCATCATCTGGGTACCATATAATTTCAATTGGTTGCGAGACAACCACATTTTTGCAATTAAGGAGTTCATCAATGATGATGATAAGGATTGAGCAATTGTTAGACTTTGAATGTTGTAATTTAACATTTATAATAGCGAATTCAATTGATTGTTGAATGCTTCATTGTTCTTTTTCTAATCTACACAATTCTACTTTGTATCAGCTATCAGCCACAGAAGGCATTCAAAGGAGAGGATTGTGGTTTTGATTTCCACCCCACTTAAAATTGAATATCAAGTTATAATATGCCATCTTCAGCCACACTTCCTCGCTGGAGCCCTTAACATTTTATTGATTCTTGAATGGGGTGGGTTGTGACATAGGCCAAGAACCTACCTCAATTAGTACCCTCATTGGTACCCTTATTAGTACCAATATGGACTAATTCGAAAATACCCAGATAGGGATTAGTTTTGAACAAAGGAACAAAGATCCACATCTTTGGATCTTCAGAGCAGCACTGCCCAAAGATCCATATCTTTGGATGGCACTGCCCCTGTCAGAACACCCTCAAAGAGAAGGGTAGAAACATACCAGATTGGTGTAGAAACCTACACAAAATCACATTGTTTCGTTTTAGGATGAAAGGGATTGCATTGCCCTTCCATCCACATTTGTTAATTGTAATTCATAAACAATAAGCTCACAATTTACTTTCATCAACAAATCTATATCACCTTTATCTACATAATAGGTATTTAGTATTTTTATCTCCAAACGGCTTAGGTCACTATCTATAGATAGCCGTTTCCGCGACCTTCTCGCGTGAAAGCCACCGAAAAGTTTTTTCCCTCCACTCCGTCACTCGTGCTCCATTGCGCAAGCAGACCCGTCGTCAGCTACGTCATACGAGAGTGTGCAAAACGCAACTATGTCGCGTCAGCCACGAGAACTAGCGCACGTCAGCGGTACCCCTAGGAGCTTTTTTAAGGCCCTATTCATCAGTACACGCCTAGGTGACGACTTAAGAGAATGAGCACCTCAAAGGCAGTCCCTGATGGACTTAAAAGCCAAGAGTGTGAGAGGAACCCGGGACGGAATAAGCCGCCCGTTCCATACATACCGAAAGGGATGTAGTTCAAGATGCTTTGGCAGTAGATACTACAGCCAGCACGATGAAGCTCACCCTACCTGGTAAGGTAGAGCTGAGGGTATCCGTATGGTCAAACGGTACCCCTGAGCAATTCCTGATGCATGTCCAAGCAGCCCTGGATGCCGTGAGGCAGAAGGGCCTTGATACGGCATATGATAAGGTCTGCAAGGACCAGAAGGATTGCATCAAGAAGGCAACCAAGGCGAAGAAGCTTTTAAAAGTTACTCGGGATCGGATGCGAATCCTCCCGAAGAGAAGGCTTATGAAAAGGCCCTAGAAGCCGCAAAGAAAGCTGACGAGGCTGTTATGTCCGTCATCAATCAAGTGTTCAGCCTCTACTCCAACCTACTGACGGAGGAAGCAAGGCCCCTGGAAGAAGATCGTGAGTGAACAAATTGACTGTTCTCCATGGACGGATATCTACGGGGAAGAACATCCCGAGAAGCGTGAGCAGTCTTGGGGTCATTCATGGAATGCGTCAGCTTCCATTTGTTGACCGTGTTCGTAATGACGCTGCTGAGACCCAGCGCTTCTACATAAGTAACGGGTTGAAGAAGCCCAACAGGGTTCCGATTTGCCAATTCATCAGCCGCATCCAGCAGCTGAATGGCTACTTGGACTTATTGCCCTGTCTTTACTACTCCAACCGTGCCACCAAGCTCACCACTGCGGTGAAGCCGTTCGATGACCGGACCTAGCTAGTCACATATTACGCATGGTCCCAAGGAATTGGCAAGACCAATACGAACTCAGTGGGGCATCGGTACCCCAGAGCGTTCGGAAGCTTCTAGAAGCACTCGAACGCATCGAAGGCTTATCCAACCGACAAGGATCGTGATGGGCCTAAAAGCTCTGCGAAGTCTGGCGACTCCTCCAAGCAGAAGATGGTTACGTTTAAGGATCGTATCCCGCGTAAGCGACCACAAATGCGAAGCACTGTATATTGTGCAAGAAACATGGGGGCGCACACGACCCATAATACGCAAGACTGCCGCAAGTATGCGAAGGATGGTTCCTTCAAAAGGAATTCACAGGAAGAAAGCCCGTGGCCTTCGCATTCTAGTGAGGCTTCTCCTCGCACCAATAGTGCCTATGCGCAGTTGTCTGCGAAGATCGAGAAACTTGAGAAATCTAACAAGAAACTCAAGCGTTCAAAGAAGAAACGCAAGCGCCGTCACGAAAGTGACAGCGATGACTCGACTTCGTCCTGAATGGATGGGTGCGGTAGTACCGGGGAATTAACTAAATGTTGTAAGAAACTAAGAAGTAATAAACAACCAAGTGATACTTACCCCAGTCCGAGTAAAACTACCGTAGACTCAAATTCAAATATTAATTCGAATAAAGAGTTTATAAAAGATTTAAAAAATCTTAATAAGATACCGAAACATTCAATTTTAAATAATCGAATTGTTTATAATACTACGACGAATCAAGATCAAAAAAATCTTGTAGCAAAAGTCGAAACCAACACACAGAGTGAGATAACTGCCGAATTGTCGGACCCCGAACTGTCGGGTGCCCTTCTCAATAGTGTGAACACTTCTTTCAAAAGTCAAACAGGAGGAAGAGTCACAGCTGTAGTTGCCAAAGTATGGCACACCTTAGCAACTGAAAATCAACTTCCACAGAGACACGAACACTCGAGGAAGAGTTGCACTAGTAACAAAGTCCTTAAAGTTCTACTTGACAGTGGATCTGATGGTGACTTGATGTTCCATGAAAAGGGAGCATCCATGCATTTCCCCTACTTGGCTAGGCAGGTGCCAAATTCTTGGCACACGTCGAATGGGGACTTCCTAACCAAAGGAAGGAGTGAAGTTAATCTTCGATTTTTGATTATTCCAACAGCAAGGAGTATCTGGTGAAACCAGACGTTGTGGAATATGATAAGAAGAAGATGGCCAAGCCAATGTATGACCTCATTCTTGGTTGTAATACCATGAAAGAGTTAGGAATTGTTCTAGATTTTCGAACAAAAGAAATAACAATTGATGACGCCATTTTGCCGATGAGGGACATCAATAGTCTGACTAAGTCAACAATGGACAAAGCCTGGGCTGTTAACAACAGCATGGCTCATGAACCCAGCAGTACGCAAGATGCGACTCAGCGAGTGGTACATATCCTAGACGCTAAATATGAAAAAGCAGACCTCCAATCAGTTGTTAGCACCAACTGTACTCACCTTAGTCTCCAAGACCAAAACAAGTTACTAGAGTTACTCACAGAATTTGAGGAACTTTTGATGGAACACTAGGTGATTGGAACACAGACCCTGTCTCCCTACAATTAAAGGAAGGCGTGAAGCCATATCATGGCCGACCATTCCCAGTGCCAAAAGTTCACAAGGAGACCATAATCAAAGAATTGAACAGGCTCTGTGAATTGGGGGTATTAGAGTTTCAGCCCGCATCAGAATGGGCGTCACCCACATTCATAATACCAAAAAAAAGATAACACCGTACGTTTTATCTCAGATTTTAGGGAGGTAAATAAACGACTAGTTAGGAAGCCGTTTCCATTACCTAAAATCAGTACAGTGTTG
Source organism: Cyclotella cryptica (assembly GCA_013187285.1). Classification (NCBI taxonomy): domain Eukaryota; phylum Bacillariophyta; class Thalassiosirophyceae; order Thalassiosirales; family Thalassiosiraceae; genus Cyclotella; species Cyclotella cryptica. The sequence goes on from JABMIG010000116.1 coordinate 356,081, forward strand.
CAAGAGTTAGAAGGTTTCACTTTTGCTACAGCCCTTGATTTAAACATGGGTTACTACACCATAAGATTGGATCCTGATGCATCCAAAATCTGCACCATCATCTTCCCATGGGGAAGTATTCTTATCTTAGATTACCGATGGGTATTGCAGGTTCTCCAGACATTTTTCAGGCAAAGATGTCAGAGTTAATGGTTGCCTTAGAGTTCGTGAGAACTTATCTGGATGATTTGCTTTGCATCACCAGGGCAAGTCTGGATGACCACCTAGATCATTTAAGGTTGGTACTTACCAGACTGCGAGACGCGGGCTTGAGAGTCAATGCCCCAAATCGAAATTTTGTGCTGTAGAAACAGAATACCTAGGGTATATCTTAACAAGGACTGGCATCAAGCCACAACCAAACAAAGTACAAGCGATACTCGCAATTACGCCACCAAAACAAGTCAAAGACCTCCGTGAGGTTCCTGGGCATGGTCCAGTACTATCGAGATCTTTGGGCAAGACGTAGTGAAATGCTTGCCCCACTCACCTCACTTGTAGGGGAGTGTGGTCATACCAAAGTCACCAAAGCCAAGAAGACTAAGAAGCGACCTTGGTATTGGGATGAGGTACATCAAATAGCATTTGATAACGTAAAGCTGCTATCGCTAAAGATGTAGTTTTAGCCTACCCTGATTTTTCAAAGCCATTTGAAATATTTACTGATGCCTCGTCTAAACAACTTGGTTCAGTGATAACTCAAGGTAATAGGCCTCTTGCGCTCTTCAGTAGGAAGTTGTCTGAGACGCAACAAAGATACAGTGTGACCGAAATTGAACTACTGGCCATAGTGGAGACACTAAAAGAGTTCAAAGGTATACTGTGGGGACAACAAATAAAGGTCTTTACAGCCAAGATGCCCTTGGATTAACCTCAGACCGAGTATACCGATGGAGGTTACTCCTAGAGGAGTATGGTCCCGAAATCGTGCACATAAAAGGCATCCATAACACTGTTGCTGACGCCATCTCCAGGTTAGACTCCGGTCCGATCAAGGATGACAACGCCAATTGGATGACGTTCACGAAATGCTGGTGTCATTACACTGAGCATGCTTCAAGTGCTAACAGCACTTCTACTCACCAAGATAGTATCAATCTGGTGTTTGCAAATCGCAGCAACGAAGATGCAATTTACCCATTAACAGTGAAGGAAATTGCACAAGCCCAGGCGACAGATGCAACTTTAGAAAGGCTTAGTAGACATGACAAGTATACCACTCAATTAGTAGAGGATACACATTTGTTGTGTAAGGATGGCAAGATGGTCATTCCAACATCCCTTCAAAGTCGAGCAGTTAGCTGGTACCACCACTACTTGCAGCATCCTGGACACACACGTCTTGAAGAGACGTTACATGCAGCGATGTATTGGAAAGGTATGCGAAATACCATCCGATCACATGTCAAAACTGTCGTATATGTCAAATCAACAAACGACGCAAGCATAAGTATGGGAAACTCCCTACTAAGCTAGTCATCACAAACCCTTGGGAGGCATTATGTGTGGACCTTATTGGACCATATACCCTCAAAGGTAAAGATGGGACAGAAATTGACTTTATGTGTCTTACTATGATCGATCCAGCTTCCAGTTGGTTTGAAGTAGTAGAACTGCCGGTAACCACAGATGCGGTTACTCCCACGGATAACAAGGGGCAAAAGGCAATAAGACTCATACCGAACCTAAATTACCATACTTTGACAAATCATCTGCAATGATAAGTAATTTAGTGAATAAGACCTGGTTTAGCCGTTATCCACGTTGTCAATACATCATTTATGACAATGGAAGCGAATTTAAACTTCACTTCAAGCCCTTTGTGAATCATATGGGATCAAGCGTAAGCCAACCAGTGTCAAGAACCCACAAGCGAATGCAATACTGGAGCGGGTGCATCAGGTAATTACCTCAATGCTCCGCACTACTGAACTAGACATGGCCGACACAGTAGTTGCCAGCGACATAGATGCGCTCCTAACAAACGCAGCATGGGCCATTCGCTCAACTTACCATACAGTACTTAAAGCCTCCCCAGGAGCAGCAATCTTTGGTAGGGACATGTTGTTCGACGTGCCCTTCCTTGCTGACTGGCATAAAATTGGAGAACATAGGCAGCGCCAAACTGACCTCAACACGATGCGGGAAAATCGCTCACGCCGTGATTGGGATTACCAAGTTGGTGATCAAGTACTTCTTAGAAAAGATGGTATCCTCCGCAAATCAGAGAGTCGGTATGAAAGTGATCCTTGGACTATCACAACTATTCATACGAATGGGACTATCAGGGTTCAACGCGGTACAAAATCTGAACGATTAAACATCAGAAGAGTCACACCTTTTTTAACCAGCAGCCTTAAACCATATTAAGCAGGTTTTTTTGTGTCATCTCCTTCTTCCACTACAACACTTACGCTTTATTATACCAACACAGACTCTTTAGTTTGTGCATAAAGAGACATGGGTTAAATTTTTTTCCTTCACAGGTTTTTTCCCCTCTTTTTCTCACCTCATACTCCATTCGTGGGGCGAGTGACATAGGCCAAGAACCTACCTCAATTAGTACCCTCATTGGTACCCTTATTAGTACCAATATGGACTAATTCAAAAATACCCAGATAGGGATTAGTTTTGAACAAAGGAACAAAGATCCACATCTTTGGATCTTCAGAGCAGCACTGCCCAAAGATCCATATCTTTGGATGGCACTGCCCCCTGTCAGAACACCCTCAAAGAGAAGGGTAGAAACATACCAGATTGGTGTAGAAACCTACACAAAATCACATTGTTTCGTTTTAGGATGAAAGGGATTGCATTGCCCTTCCATCCACATTTGTTAATTGTAATTCATAAACAATAAGCTCACAATTTACTTTCATCAACAAATCTATATCACCTTTATCTACATAATAGGTATTTAGTATTTTTTATCTCCAAACGGCTTAGGTCAGGTTGATTGATGTTGCTGAGCTGCTGAGGGCAGCATCTGCCATGACTCATTCACTACTCGACAAGAATTTGCAACACCGACCAAAGCAAATCAAGCTATGTAATGGTTTGCCAACTTCAATTCTGTTCCACGACAGCTTGATTCTTGCATTCTGTTGTTTTGAGATCAACATTGTCAAGCTCCTAGTGGGACTTGAATCAAAGCTGTGCCAATGATAGAATAGAGGATTTACCATGTGACCCACTGTCAGTGTCAGCAGAGATGGAACCTCTTTGCCCTCTGACTTTACATGTGGAGGTAGCCTCTTGCCACCATGCATGCTAATCTTTCGCCTGTTCTTTGTTGTTTGTTTGATGATGCATTGGGACCAGTGGAACACAGCGCAAGTTCTCAAAACTGCATATTTACTGCCTTCAATGAGTGCCATTGCAATTTCTATAAAAAATCTAACAATTGGGACTAAATCAAAACAGCGACCACAATAAGGATGCACCTCAAATGGTTTGGATCTCCTCTCTGGTGGATTCAGAAGCAATGTGTACCATTTCAGGTTGATTGGATGGGTTATAATTGAACACATAGGTTAAATTAGAAAATTGAGAATGGTGGATTCTCGTGTATCCAAAGCACTTAGAAGGTCACCCATGTATCTCTTAAAAGGAAAAGACTGGATCTTTCATTTGGTAAGGACCATTGATACTAATTCCTACGTGTTTCAAATTGAAAGTTTATGTAAATCAAAGGAGCTAGCCTGCCCCAAAAATTGCTCCACCCAGACTAGATGATATTGATATTGCGTTGGTCGACTTCGCAGAGTGCATTCTCATGAATATTGATACATTTTGTACTTTGGCAGGTAACAAAGAGCTCAATTGGTCCTGCATTTCTTGTTGTTGTAGATAACAGAATATAAAATGGTAACTCATTTGAGTTTCATAGTATATCTTACTATGTCTTCCATCAAGCATGTGCTATGTAAGGATGCTTAGCAATGTGATCTTGAGATGATAGGCCAACCAAACATAATAGCTTGGCATTGGTATTGTTGCATTTACTAGAATTTGACTTGGTGTCACTTTTGCTTAACCTGACTAGACCAATCCCATGTTAAGCCAAAGAAAGTCATGAGGCAGTAAGCCTCCTAACCAAACCACCAATGATATAGCATGAAGGTGTACAATACAGTGCCTCTTTGTACTCTTTCCCAAGCATTGTGCCACATTTATAGCGTAGTTCATGAACTAGATGTCTCATGAATTAAGTAGTGCTAGCCTCAAATTTGGAGTCTCTCATCAAGGCGTTTTGGCTCTCTGCTTCTCCTTACACAAAAGATGTAATCCATCATAGTTGTGACACAGGACAATGGCACAAGTGTTACATATGACAACTACCTCTACCGAGTTCAAAGTGAGGATGTGGCAGTCACTTTATCACAAAATTAACACATAAAAACAAAGCTATGGAGCTTCCATATAGCTTCACTGCAAACGAAAAACACCGGTAACCTCCCCGGCACCGCAAAATGTCAGAGTAAACCGAGGTTACGGAATTTCAAGAGTGTAATGGGTGGGTTACTGGTTTTTTAAACATTACTTAAGCCACATTTTTGTTTATCATGCTAAGCTTTGAAGCAAAAATCTTCGAGTGGTTGTTTGATTCATGACTCACATTTAGCAAATCAAGAGTTGTTAACAGCAAGATCACCTCTTGGGTCTAGTTTTGGTTTCAATTCTAAGCTTGATCTATGATTTCATTTGGTGAGTGTGTATTGGGCCTATTCATATTTTCAAAATATTATGTTACTATCAGAAGTGACTGTGCCAAAAAATGAGAACACACAAGAATAATAAGTGGGGCTGAAAATGGGAGTAGTGTGCCTAAGTGTTTGTTACTTATTCCTTTGTATCACTTCACCTAATTCTTGAGTGGCATGTTTGTATGATAATACAGTTTTAGTACGTATGGTACCATACTACAACACTGGTGCTTGACCCAGACGAACTGTAGCAGTGTGCCCTCTCACTGCTTTCATATCACACATATGTATTTTCAATTACATCACTGATACCCCACCAGCCCATCATGGGAAGCCAAAACTCAGTCCACAGACTGAGTTGTTCCCCCTGCCTTGCACTGCTGTGTTGCCAACAACAATTGGCAGCGGCGTATATTTTGAGGGTGAGTTATCATGAACTTGCCATCTTCTACACTATTATACTCACCACATGTTCATTTTTTCAATTAAATAGTTGCAGGCCTACCGGCAAAATCGCCAACTCAGTCCACAGACTGAGTTATCCCTCCCGCCTGCACCGCAGTGTTGCCAACAACAATTGGCAGCGGCGGGTATATTTTGGAGGTGAGTTATCAAACACTCGTCATCTTGTACACTGTTATACTCACCACACGTCCATTTTTTTCAATTAAATAGTCACAGGCCTACCGCAAATCACCAAAACTCAGTCCACAGACTGAGTTAGGCATTCCGCCTTGCACCGATGTGTTGCCAACAACAATTGGCAGCGGGTATATTTGGGGTAAGCTATTATGAACTTGCCTTGTTTCACACTATTATACTCACCACACATCCATTTTTTTTCAATTAAATAGTCACAGGCCTACCGGCAAAATCACCAAAACTCAGTCCACAGACTGAGTTTGGCATTCCGCCTTGAACGCTGTGTTGCCAACAACAATTGGCAGCGGCGGGTTTATTTGGGGGTAGAGTTGTAATGAACTTGTCTTGTTTCACACTATTATACTCACCACATGTCCATTTTTTTCCAATTAAATACTTACAGGTCTACTGGAAAATCGCCAAAACTCAGTCCACAGACTGAGTTTGGCATTCCGCCTTGAACCGCTGTGTTGCCAACAACGATTGGCAGCGGCGGGTATATTTGGGGGGTGAGTTGTAATGAACTCGTCTTGTTTTACACTATTATACTCACCACACGTAAATTTTTTTCAATTAAATAGTTACAGGCCTACGGGCGAAATAGCCAAAACTCAGTCCACAGACTGAGTTTGGCATTCCGCCTTGAACCACCGTGTTGCCAACAACAATTAGCAGCGGGTATATTTTGGGGTAAGTTATTATGAACTCGTCTTGTTTCACACTATTATACTCACCACAAGTCTTTTTAATTAAAAGTTATCTACCAAAAATCCCCGAAACTTAGTCCACAGACTGAGTTTGAGATTTCGCTTTGCACTGCCGTCTTGCCAACGTCAATTGGCAGCAGCAGCTATAGTAAGAGAGGTGAGTTGCATTGAAAACTATTATTTGTCTTCTTGTTTTGACTACATCTAATTTTCAATTATTTTATTTCAGGCCAGGCACGGAAGAGCGAAACTCAGTCCACAGACTGAGTTTGGCATTACTTGCACCGCCATGTTGCCAACAACAATCGGCAGCATGTAAATATTTACTGTGAGTTATTGAAATCAAACTATTTTACAATTGTTTTCATTTCAGCTTAGTTTCAAGTAAATAATTTATTATTTCTACCTTGGTGATATGGTCCACAATTTTTTCAGCTCGGGGCTGAAATTTTTGCTTGTGTGTCATTTTGGTGGGCGATGTTATTGGCGGGTCCCTAAAATATGTTAATGTAGTATGTTTAATGGAGATAAATTACACATACTCTACTGTTGTAGTCCAACAGTAGGTAGCCCTCCTGATAACCCTCCTGTAACGTTCTGGTAGCCCTCCCGTACGCTCCGGTAACCCTCTGGTACTCTCTGGCAGCCTTCCCGTACATGTCCGGTTACCCTCCCGTACACTTCCCGTACATTTCCGGTTACCCTCCCGTACACTTCCGGTTACCCTCCAGTACACTTCCGGTATGCCACCGGTAAACATTTTTTTAGCTACTAAGTAATGTAGTTATAGCCACTAATTTGATTGATATCAATTCTAAGACTTACTGAGGAGTCTGTTTTCCTGTAAAAAAGCACCGATTCCTATCGTATGTAGAAATAAATCCGAAAGCTCCTTTTGGTCTCAAATTTCCGGTAACATCCCGGTAGACTCCGATAACCCTCACATACACTAGTTTACCAGAGGGTTACAGAAGTGTCCTGGGAGGTTACCGGAAAATGCCATTGCGGGGGCTCCGGTAACCTCCCCATACACTCGCGTGTACGGGGAGGTTACCAGTGTTTTTCGTTTGCAGTGTTACTAATACTAATGTGTAAAGTTTATTACATCAAAACAAGGTATATTGTGATTTTTTCTACTGTTGTTTTGGGCTGATTTCACTATGTGTCCTTGTAATCACAATACAAGATTATTACAGGAGCTTGCTTTCAACATGTTTGGTCCATGATAAACTGAATTTACTGGTTAGATAGAGCCATGCGTCTACATTATATGTGCAGACAGGGGCTATGAAAAAAGGTGACTTTGTTTTCTAGTTTTTATCCATCCTTGCAATATCTTACTGATGTTAAATGTGTCCCAGTTTTCTTGATGTATTTTCATTTTTAAATATGAATCTACAGATGTCCAGTACACATGGGTACCAAGGGACCAGAAATTATTTTGTGAAAAGTTAATCTCACCACAACCCTAAGTCTCACAATCCCACTGAATGGGTAACATCGGTACATTAAATTACATGTTTTGACACAAATTTGTGCATGCCTACCTTTAGGCTAGGCATGGCTTCATCATTCCTGGCATGTTTGAAATCATTTGCTGAGTGCTAACTACACGTTCACTGCAGATCAGATGCAAGAGAGCACCACGTGAGCGCTTCATGCCATATGAACAAATCTTTATACTTCTTTCATGCCTGTCATACCAGGGCCAAATGGCAGATGTCATCTTTGCGTGCCCATTGATGGATTCAGAGGCAACTCACACATGAAATTGCAGTGGCCGTATGATGCTAAACACACTTGACCAACAAATATCAACACCTGACCAATCTGTCACTGGTGAAAGAAGGCTCCACTGTGGTGGCAATGATTCTCCATTCAGCAATCCTCACAAGAATGTCACAGATGCTTTACTACTCTCAATTTTGACTAGATTGATTGTCCATCAAATATACATCCCCTCATCCTGTAATACACTATTGCCATGTTCAATTCTTTGGTTTTGGCTACCACATGTGTAGTGCTTTCAAGCATGCCCTTCTTTTATTGTTATCATCATCATATAGACTACTACATATACCAGTGCACTCCCTGGTTGCTATACCCGAGCACCTCAGTATACTCCTCAAAGATATAGACTCCTCAGATATCATGATTCATCATGGATTTCACAACACAGTTGCTTAATCCATGGACAGAGATATGGCGTTTGCTTAGCAAAACCAAAATACATGTATTATCTCAAAGAGCACATCAATCTCTGTGCATAATTTATGAGTCCTTTGTGTCTTTTGCTAAATCAGCGTCAAGAACATTGACAATTCCCCAACACGACCCAACAATGAGGCGATTGTCCAGTCAACAAGAACCTTGAGAGCATCAGTGAAATGGCCAATAAAAGATAGATTAGGAACAGGGTTAAGATTGGGGTCACATCCTAATGCTTCATTTCAATAAACAATGCCACAGATTGGGAGTACTTTGAAGTTGTGAAATTGGATTAAACTGCTATTGGCTTGTATCTATAAGAAGAGCAGGCCAGAGACAGATGAGAAAACTAACAGTAACGTGATTAAATTCCTTTCCAATGCATCTAAGCACTTAAATAATGCCAATCAAACATTTATAGTCATCTTGTGAATCCTCACCTAATAGCTCACATCCATCCTTTTTAGTTTTGGATATGATCTTGTTGTGACAAGATTTTAATTCTAGTCATCTTTTCAGCTGCGTTCTCTAAGATTTCACCTGAAAACACTGTAAAGCTATCCAATGATATCTTGGGCCTATAATTTTCCTCCCCTGTGGGCAATTGGTTGCCGCTTAGCCAGAGAGCGCCTGTCCTAGATGTAATAATACCTTGATTTTGGCCATAAAATGGTATTCAGGGAGACCTGGTGTACTGATCTTGCCGTGCTTCTAGATTTTCAGAATTTTCTGGGCATCTCTGGCCATAAGTATTAATCATTGGTATGACAACTGATGTTCTTGTGACTTTGTTCTTTTTATCAACTCTAATGAACAAATATTGGTCATACCTCATGAGGCTCCAATGTAGGCTCATCAACATCCCTTATCAGTATTGATTCCATTTATGCCTTACTTGATTGTAGGCTTGTCTATAAAGTCTTTACTATCTCACCAAATGATTCATTCTTGATACATGGCAACCTGGCTAGCACATTCCATGGTGTCACAATCAAACACTAGTATGCAAGTGTTGTAACTCCCATCTACACAGAATTATTCGTTGCCTTTGGCATTGCTATTGACAGCTGTGTGGATATGATGTCCATTACAGATGCACCCATTCAGTATCAGAGAACAACACTACCAACGTTACCCTTGTGTTCTCATCCAATTCATCATCAAATATTATACACAACAATGGAAAAGACTGGTATCTGGACTTCAGAATTTGGCAAAAGCCATCAAGTACAAAGAGTGAGGTATTTGGATCTGGCTGTTAGGGTGGCAGCATACCTGGCTCACCAGTGCATAATAGCTATGGACAACAAAACTTTCATCGGGTCATGCTGCTGCTACCTTGCCTGCCAGGGGGATGTTTCATATGATTGACAAACAAAACACCCACATATTCAAGAGGCACTTCAGGTTCAACTTTGTTTGTTCCTGTTTTTTGAGACTAGCCTACCTGTCTCATGACCAAGTAAAAATGAAAAATTGAAGATCAAATGAACATTGTTGCATAATTTTCCTCAAACTACCCTCAAGTAGAACAAGAACTAGATGTGAGAGTCATTTGTATGATTATGATCTTTTGAAACTTGCTTTCCTATTGTTTTCTAAAGTTACCTTCACGCAGAATATTTTGCATGCCCCTCTGCATACAAATGACTCTCATACACCACCTGGATGAAACATGATCTCTGGAATACTTATGTATGCTCCAGACTAGCCATATTTGAGGATTCTCATCACATGTTTCTGAATGACAGGTAGTTGTTTGGTTTGAATTATTATGATGATTGCGCTACTACCAAGAAGATGCCAGTGATCAACCTATTGTGTAAATATGCTCACCAGCCTGTTGTATTCTTGATATAGTTGATCATTCTGGACACTAGAGTTTCTAGGAAGTAAGACAATGATGTTGATGGCTGTGTCGGATCTAAACATGTACATTTTTGCTTTTTTTGTGTTCATGACTCCAGTAGCAGTCAAGCACAGAGAGTCTTCCGGTCCAACATTTCCTGAGAACAACCACTGTGAAGTTTTTGAAACATGCTGTTTTGGTTATTTTTGAAAATTCATTTTTGTCTGTGCCACTCAAAGATGTCACTGACTTAGGTGGTGCGATCAGCTTGGATGTGATCTTTACATCATATCTTGACCACTGATGAAACAACAAATTTCAAAATACAGTCACATCTTAAGTTCTATGAGACAAGCTCTACATGATGCCAAAACTGTCAAACATATCAGGTTACTGAATGATGCTAAAAACATATCAATTTTATCCAACCATCTCAATGCATAATGGAAGGAGATGAGCATTGTGTCATCTCCAAAGAAAACACATGCTCAAAGAATGGCAAGTTCATTCATGATATAGTGTGTTACTCTACTTCTTGTGACGTATGGTTGCTCACTAACTGTGATTGTATTATATTCACCACACTCATTTTTGGTGGACATAAACTTAGGAGGGATGGACAAGTTGAAGTCCTACATCAACAAGACAAACAAGCTTATCCCAGGTGTCCTCATCAATATGAGAAAGAAGTATTATCAAAGTGATACTCTTGTGTCATAGTTAATAGATATGAAACAGAAGAGTAATAAATTTGAGCAGCTTTAACAGGTGATTCAGGCAAAGGGGATGGATGTTTGTTAGAGTAACTGAAATCATGTATTTATTTATCTTTCACCTCTATTTTATGCAATGACAATGGTCATGGGAATTACAGGGACAATTGCATGCGTGAATGCTTAGGACTCGAGGAAGCTGGAGTGGGGATCCTAGTAATGGAGTATGAACTAGATGTTGTTAACACAAAAACTTTTTGAAGTACAAGTTGAACACCTATGGAAAGGGTAATATGGTAAGGACATTATGTCCAATTTTCTTGTTGTCCAGAATCACTACATGACTTGATTAGACATTTCTCATGAAAGCATTGAGTATTTTCACCTCCCAATCCTGTTGTTACAGATCATAGCTTAAATGAAGATGAGGAAAATGATTATTCAGAAGGGAGGCTAGTCTGTGTGCATTGAGAAATGTTTTTACCAATCAACTTAACTTCTTGAAAAATCTAGTTGGACAAGAAACAAAAGCCTTTCCTTCTCTTCATCCTCCTCTGCATTATTTTCTTAATCATCATCCTATTCCTCTTCATCTTCCTCTCCATTCTCTCATTGTCCTTGATCCCTTGCTTTGTTTCTGTCCTCTTTCTTTCATCCTCTCCTTCCTCTGCAACTTTGTGGAAATTCTCTGTTTTGTTTAAAAAACAGATCAAGACAAGCCTATGAGACGTTTTTGCTCTTGGATTGGAGATTGGAGAAAAAGATACCAAGTCCAACACTCCTGGAAAACTTGATTGAACTCAAACCACCATCTTTCAACCAATGTGCATCATTCCATACTGATAGAAAAAGAGCCCTTCTCCATTAGTAAGACTGATTTTTGTAGGTAAACACACCAACATTTGCTTTTGAAAATTAGTAAATAGTTATTGAGCAAGTTTATTGGGCAGAGGATTTGAGCATAGCATTGAACATTTTGAAGAATTTTAGCCCGTTTCATCGTTTTGAATCATTTCTATCCTCTTTGATCCTTTTCTGGGAAAATTTAGGCAGTTAGAGTCAAGTTGAGTTCTTTTGGACACAATTCAGGGAGGTCTCTGAGTTGCACAAGTTTCCTTTGTTGGTGGCACAAAACATAGCCCCTTCATGATGTTTAAAGATTTAAGTGTTTATACTCATGATCACTGACGTCAGTTCAATTTTTGTGCATCACCGATCCAGGAAAAACTCCATCCATCCTTATTCCCACAACTCCTAGACTTAATCAAAGGTATCAAATGGTGGTACAGGGCTATAATTTTGCATTTTTCAAATCCCCCAAAAAGCTAATATGAAAATTACTTGACACGACTCAAGTGACAGACATATTTAAAAACAAATAATACGATAGTCCAGTCTTCACTTTATTATTGAAAGAGATCCAACTTTTCAACAAATTTCTGCAGTGTTGCATTTCAACTGCCACTGATTAATAGGGAGATTTTTTTGTTCAGAATTTAAACTTGAAGGATCACAGAATTTAAGAGATTGATTATGCAAGAAAGTGCTGGACAAGTCTTATCAAATATGAGAGATTCTTCTGAACCAAGAGACACTTGTTTGTTTGTGAAGAAATGGCAGAAGCTTGACGGGTATAATCATTACATTGAATGATAAAAGTGTCTGGAATGAAACAGTGATCTTGGAAGAAAGAACACTCAAGTCAAAATTCTTGGATGATAGATGCAACTGATGATAGTAATATTTGCACAAAGTCAAACGTCAAGTTTCTTGTTGAGAATCCAAAGTCCCTCTGGAGCAAACTTAGAAAAGCAACACACCAAGCGATACAAAGACAAAGGCACGGTCAGCTTGTGTGCAACTCTATGGAAGATGTGTTGAAAATTTGAGTGATGAAGGAAACATGATGGAGCATTCCAATTCAAGTGGTGGCATCAGGCATACTGTGACACAGTTGAAGAAGGACACAGTCAATGACAAAATGGCTTCAAGCGATGCCATTTATGGCCAATAATGAGGTTGTGGGATTTATCAATTCATGCTGATTTTGATAGAGATGGAGCAAAGGCAGACATAGCTATCTCATATAATTCAGATGCAGGGAGATTCATTCATACTTTAACCTCCATGTTGTGGTTTGCACAGGAGAGGAATATTACACTTGAAAAATGTAAAATCAGCAGTAATGTGAGAAGAAAGGATGCCGATGCACAGCCAAGATTGTTCTAGGAGTTATCGAGTGTAGAGAATGCATTGGTGATTTGAAATAGCTTGCTCAAACTGATTGGTAGTATGCTAGATTTCGTCATCAGAAATACCTGTGCCAGCTCAATCTTAGATTGGTGTCATGCCCTCTATATCAAGATGATGAAAAGAAAATGAGCTTTCTGACACCTTTTGCCGGTTTAAATTTGAAATAGGCCTAATTTTTAGCGAGTTTTTGTTGCAAAAGTTGGTGGTCCTTGTGCCTCTAGAGATAATCTTATTCAAGAGTCACAAAATGTTTCAAATCACTTAAGCCAACACCATTTCAAAGCATTATTAAAGCTTTAGCTCAAGCATGACACACCAAAATAAACAAAAGGTGAGCTTTCTTAAGCAAGCCATACTTGATTAAGTAGGGTGGTTTTTGGAATCCGTTCATACAATCTGCATTATGTGGTCATGCCTTTTTTTCTAAGAGAAGAAGGTGCTTGGAATGTTCACAAGGGAAAACATTATGACGTTCAGAACAAGCTTTGAGCCATGCCCACTTTATTTGAATGGTGTCTGATGAGTGTTAGTATTTTGTATTGCTGGGGTTGTTGAAAAGGAATGTTAAAATGGTTACTATTTTTGGTACAGAGTATTGTAATGGTAAGTATTAACAAAATAGGTATTGAGTTAGTTGCTAGGCCTCTAAGGTAGTTTGTAGCAGAACTCAGAAACTGCGCCAATGGCTTTGTACCATGCATACCATCGTCTCACAGGCTAAAACCACGACTCCACTGAAATAAAATCATTTCTACCAGTTATTGCTCAGTGCTGGAGGGTTTGAAGTTTAACCCTCTGTGCCCTATTGCTGGTCGTCCCTGCTGCCGTTCCCAAAGCTCGTCAACATTTTTGCCTAACCACTCGGCCCACTGAACAACAGCTTTGCTGCGGTGACTTAAGTCGCATTTCTTTTCTGTGGACATGCACGAAAAAGGTTCTGTTTCCCCGTCAGGAACAAATATGGAGTCCCAGCCGAATCCTTTGAAATCAAGGTGTCAAATCTTTGAAGAAAGAATTCTTTTCATAGCATTTTTAGCGATGCTATGCAAACTCACCTCGACCAAGAACAGGTTCTACAATTTTACCCGTGCACCTACCAGTGAACAATACCGGGTCGGCATGAGGGTAAGAGCAAAAAGCCAAAGTACACACCGCGGTTGCGTTTTTATCTTCAAATCCAATCAACGTTTTATACAAGCCTTCGCATCCCAGAGAATCCTGGAACCATTTGATAAAAGGCCCTGGCATCCCTCCTAACGCTGAAAATTCCAGTGACGTATCTTCGACGACGCATGCACCCCCTGCAAGCTGGGCTCCCTGTATTGCTTTGTTTTTTGCTATGGCCTCTATTGGATGGGAGTGGTTCGGAGTTCAATGACGAAACGAGATTGAGTTTGTAAATTGTACTTGCGTCTCAGTGCTACTTCAAGCATGAACAATACAAAATTCATACCTGTGTTTATTTCTGTATCGTATCAAGAGAAGACAGCTCGTTAGGTCTTAAAATTCGTATCGAAACATTCACTTCAAAAGAGGAACGCGAAACACACCTTGGATTTCGGGAAGATCGACGTCAAGTATCCGCAAGTTCACATAACTCTCCCCATTCAAACCTGCTGTTGCACCGTGCTTTGAGAGAATTGTATTTATTTCTTTTTGCTTCATTGCATTTCCAGTTACAAAAGCAATATTCAACTTTCGATCGGAATTGCTAGTTTCAGGCCGGTCATGTAGCGTTTGTTGAAACTCTTTCGCCTTGGACCTCCATGAACCTGCTCCTGCGACGGATGATTTAGATGGTGCATTGGATTTTGCATCGCCATGTTCAAGCTTTGATTCGGATTCGGCGGCCCACAGAGAAGTCAACTGTGCCCCATCTTTTCGCAATGTTGGGCAACTTCGCTGTACAGACAAACTGTGAACAGTAACTACACTGAAGACTGCAGATAATGCGATAATGATGCTGTAATGAACCATAACTGATAGGGATCCTTTTATAATATATTATAGATTTGATAGGAAACGGTGACGTTGGGTGCGCTGATTCTCGTTGGCGATGCCATCAAAACCTCGCGCACCTCGTTCGGCAATAAAAGGAATGGCTGATGATGGCCAGTTGACGGCTGATGTCGGTGATGTGGTGTTCCTATTTGAGTGTCAGCACAGTGGTGAGGAAGAATACAATAATTTAAAGGTAATACGTTGTGATCCAAATATTATTTTTTGATCATAATGCTCTTAACACATATAATATATTGGAAATAATAATGGAACAAAGTAAAAATACCTGTCTTTTTGCAATGTACAGAATCAGATATCTTTGCATTTTCAATCGATCGATCTCACGGCTCGCGTCAAGACACAGATCGTATCAAACAGCACACGGGTCGTTGTTGTGTCTCTCCGCGCGTCTCCCTGCATGAATCACCTGCATCTGTGCACGAACACCATGGCGACAAACCATTCGTTATCGACCATAAAATAGAAACAAACAAACGCTTGCCATCCTGCCATTTTGCTCTCGAGCGTCCAAAATAACCATTCAATTCGCCACCCCTTAGCTCTATCTATAAGAACATGTTTCAGGCACTTATCTTTCAGGAGCGAGATGCTCGCGGTGATCTCAAGGCACACAGGCAGGTGCATGTTCCTCCGATCATTACCGCGATTGATCCGCCCAAGATGGAAGTTAACATTGTCAGCCATCCTACGCGAGCCAACCTCGTTGGTGGAAAGGGGCTCTTTGTCAATATGCATCAGGAACAGTGACGCGTGATGGCCGATTCAATCTAGTTTTATACTTTTTGCAACGGCTTGCTTTGATCTTGTGTTGATTATTTGGATCGATGTTCAAGATACAAATCATGATTGCTACCTGAAAATCGCGCTATCTTTGTAAAATTCAGCGAACTGTAACTTTTAGTAAATTGTATTTCATACCTGAAAAACACCCTTGATTTCTAGTTGTCCAGTCTGAAATTTGATGAGATTCTATTTTCATGGCATATCGTCAATGGAGTGCTTTCGTACACAATAGTTGTAGTACTTGGAATACAACGGGTTGTAGCACTGATGTTGGATATTCGATGTAAGATCTGGGTATCATTACCTTAATGTCACGAGACAGATTGCACTCTATAGGATATGATTTTTAGTCTTTGATGCATTTTCTTCAATTAATCCTACACATTTAACCCAACAAAAGGTTCGCTTGCTGCTCGAGAAATTCTAATGAATATTTATTGTCATCACAGATAGACTTCACGTCTGCATACCTGGACTGCACCACTCGGAATAAAGCCCTGAAAGACCTAAAAATGAAAAATAAATGCTGAGCTTAAGAAATAAATGCATGATCTCCATAGAGGAGGACAGATCTTACCTGAGAAATTTCCCCCTATTCTTCTCCATGAAAATTCCGTGCGTTTGAAGCAATGCCAGGCACCATTGAAGATAATATTCGACATGTGGCGAATCTTCCATGCACTTTGAAAGAAATTGAATCAATTGGTTAAGATGAGCTTGCCCTACGGATCTGACAACAGCGGAAATTGATTCATATGGTGTATCCTCAATGACCGTCTTCACCAGCGCAAATTCGTTCAAGTGGAGACTCATTGACAAAGCCATACCGTACTTTCTGTTTTTCAGGTTTACTTGTACAGCGCTGGGCGTCACTGCTTCTGTGAGAGCGATTGGATCAAAAATCATATCGTCGTCCAAAGAATAGACGTGTAAGCCTTCTCCGGATACAGTAGACCACTCCCTGCCTGTTGGAGAGAACGCTACTTGCATGGTGAGAACCTCAACTCGACTTTTGCGGGATCCGTCATCCGCACGTTTGGCCCCAGGAAGGTGGGGCGCAAAGTTTACTTCGTCATCCGCTGAATCGTGTTCATCGTCAAGTGGTCCTCCGTCACCAAGATTTTTCGAGTGCAACTATAGCAATGTGATTACGAAAAAGTTCTATCAGATACAATATCACGACGAGAGAAAAGCAACAAGCACTGCATGCAGCATACCTCGTCAAGCACTCCATCCAAGCTACGATTGAAGCTAATCTGGAACTTCTTCAGCAGAATTTGCTGCGATATTTCATAAATGCAAACATATTTGCTGTTCCCTCCTGCCAACAGGCATGTTCCATCCGCAGAGTAGACAATGCTGGTGAAATACCTTGAAGCTGCATTGTTATCAGATGTCATTCGGTCGTTTAGTTTTCGCCCTATTCAGAGTTGATGAGGTATAGTTGAGAAGTCGAGTTAAGATAGTGAGAACGCGATACAAACAGTCGATAATCAAGCGATTCCTCACCTCCTTTTATATCCTTTTGCCCATCAATTTCACAAATTAATCTGCCGTCATCTACATTCCACAATCTCAGTAGTCCCCTAATGTTACCGCTGCAAATCTGGTTACCATCAGGGCGAAAGGCTAAGCACACGACGTCAGCTCCATTTTCAAAGGTTTCCGGTGCAGAACCTCCGTCACTCTTGTATAGGTCCCACACTTTGACGCTGCCATCCCAACTTGCGCTGGCCAAGGTGCCCCTTATAGGATGAAATGCCAATCCCGAAATGGGGCCGAGGTGTCCCGTCAGAACATCTGTCAGTTTCCCAGTTTGCACAGACCATACACACACTCGAAAAGGCTCTGCAGAGCCAGCACAAACGATCTCTCCAGACTTGTCGACGGCCATGCTTAAGAATTGACACGGTGTATCTGATGTGTAGGTCTTGAAATTTCTATAACGATGAAGATCGTGTGCACGAACAGTCCCATCCAAACTGGCGGATAAGACTACAGTAGAATTAGCGAACTCAACAGCGGTTACCGCCGCTGTGTGGCTCTTTGGTAAAGTGACGTAGCAAAAACCAGAATGTGAGTTCCACAGTTTGACAGTCCCGTCTTCGCCGCCAGTGGCTACAACGATTCCATCCGGAGAATACGCTAGACATCTCATCCCGTATGCATGCCCCGATTGTTTGAGAATATATGACTCGGACCTCCATTCCCAAATCAACAGTTGCTGCGTTTTAGGGCACCCAAATGCGAGCCATTCCGCGGATGGATTTATGGAGACCGTACCAATAGTGGAATGCGACAAAGACAAAGTGTGAATGTTTGACATAGAAGGCAATTCGTAAAGGCCGAAACGGCCAGTGGAGAAACCCACAACGAGAAGCGAATGGGCAGAAGAGTATGAAGTTGACACGACGGTGTTGCTTGACGAGTTGGTACTAAAATAATGCCTGGAGGTGTTGCCCCAACGTGCTTTAACGATGGCATGAGCCTGATCCGTGTCTTTCGTTTTAGTTGGTTGTTGCGCTGTTAATGTGTTGCCTCCTCCTGAGAAGAAATCTACTGCATCATTGCCCAAATTTTCCAAACCATTAGATTGTTCGTTGTCTGCATCTTCGGGGTTGACTTCTCCGTCTTCTTCCTTGCGGCACTCCCTAGTCACAATGACTCCATCTTCGGAGATAGTGTAGCATCTAGCAACCAATTTTCCAGTCAGAGTGCTACCTGTATTTCCAGCTCCTGAAAAGAATTGATTCCTGTCATTGATCCTATCACTGTCCTCAAAGTGAACACCCACTAATGGCTTTTTATGACCCACCATCATCCATGGCTTATAATCCTTCACTGTATCCACTGTCCAAACCCTGGCCATACAATCTTTCCCCCCTGCAATAAGAATCGATGAATCGCTCGACCAATCCAGCGTAGTGACGTCTCCCGCTAGTCCAGTGTATTTTCTGTGCAAAACCATCGGGGCGAATTCTCGTCGTATTCCCGGTGTGAACCAGACCTGAACATATTTGCCTGCTGAGACGGCGAATTTGCTTCCATCGGGGCTGAACTTCATGTCTCGTACAGGATGTTTAAACTTGAATCTGTGCAAGATGACTCCGCGATGGAAATTCACCAGCATGGCGTAATGGTTGACGTCAACGACGATCAGCAGCCGGTCATCTCCGGGTGAGAGCGCAATTCTTCGTATGTTGCTCCTCGCCTCGATTGGCAGAGTACGGCACGAATGATGCAACAGATCCAGAACTTGGATGCGATTGCCTACGGGGCTGAGGACTGAATTTCCATCGCTCGTGAAGACGATGTTCGATCCTTTTGAGGAGGAGGAGAGGATGGAGGAGCCTGTAGCCGCAGGGGTGCCGTAGGATGCCCCACACAAGCGATGAAGTTTGTAGTTAAATTTCATTGTTTATGGCCTAGCCTCACGATGCAAGAATAATATAAAGAGGAGCTCTCTAATTGAATTAGACGATGTCGTCTTGCCGCTCATGAACGACATGGACCAGGAAGCGACATTTTTTGTTGATGGGATGCCGTACAATACAATACCATAGTGTCACGACTGGCCTGGATGCGATAGGGCTCTCTCACGTAGAGTTACTGGTGACAGAGAGAGGGTGATCAACACTATGGTACCGTATTGTACAATACAGTACCATACCGCTGGTGAATAGACGGTGATGACGGACAAAGAGCGAAAGGCCAAATATAATGGGTTATGAGCGCAAAAGATAAAAGATACGTTGGTTCCATACATACGTACATAAGTACATGATGTGTATGTGTTACTACATGAGCGTACTGTACCAGTTACGACGTATCGTCAACATCATAGAGAGATTCATTCCCGCCTATGGCAATCGGGTTTTCGGAGAATTAAGGTATGGTCGGACAAACATTGTTTTGATGTTTCAACAGTTTCAACTCTTTTCAACTGTGACTATGGTACAATATTGTACGGTAATAGATGTGATTTCTCCTTCACCTCTCCATCGAGGTCCCTTGAATCTTGAATCTTGACATCATAATATCCGGCAGAGTACGTTGTTCCAATATTGTACAGTACCCGAACGCGATGAAGCACCACACGAACTGGTATGTTTGTCACATATTTTCTGTTATAAAACCACAAATCAAACAACCCCTGAAACACACATCATCTTTAACTACGACACAGAATCGTTAGAACCAGACCGACCACCGACGTTTACTATGGCAACTCAAGTGGACCAGCTCAAGAAACTAACCACCGTTGTGTGCGACACGGGCGACGTCAATGCCATCAAGAAGTTCTCTCCGCAAGATGCGACGACCAATCCTAGTCTCATTTACAAAGCTGCCATGATGCCTGAGTACGCAAATATTGTTGATGATGCCGTTGCTTATGGCAAGGGTGACCTTTCTCTCACCATGGTGCGTACAGATATTTTTGGTGGCTATTGATGAAATTCTCCCCAGAGGCATACTTATCACGAATCTGCTCGTGTTATCATTGATATTTATTGTGCTCCGCCTACTGCTTCCAGGACAAGTTGGCCGTTGCATTCGGAACTGAAATAACGAAGATTGTCCCAGGATATGTGTCAACGGAAGTCGATGCTCGTCTCTCATTCGATACAGAAGGTAAATCATGAGGCTCTACTGGGCGCTTTTAGAATGACTTAACCATTTTTTCAATGTGGTGTCTGATTAATGACTTTTTTATTACCGTACTTATCCATTCCACGTGAATCGAAGCCACGGTTAAAAAGGCCAAAGAACTCATCAAACTGTATGAAGAGGTGGGCGTCCAGAAGGAACGGATCCTCATCAAAATAGCTGCTACTTGGGAAGGCATTCAAGCGGCAAAGATTTTGGAAAAGGATGGAATCACTTGCAATGTAACACTCATTTTCAGTATTGCCCAAGCGATTGCGTGTGCTGAGGTAGGTGCTACACTAATCTCGCCGTTTGTAGGCCGAATCATGGACTGGTACAGGAAAGCCAAGGGTGTAGATTCGTTTGAACCAGCCGAAGATCCGGGTGTATTATCAGTAACGGCCATTTACAACTACTACAAAAAATTTGGATACGAAACAATTGTGATGGGGGCGTCCTTTCGCAATACGGGTGAGATTTTGGAACTCGCAGGATGTGACCGTCTAACGATCTCTCCTCAGCTCTTGGAGGAGCTTGCTAACAGCACGGGTGACGTGCCACAGAAGCTAGATGCGTCAAAGGCTGAAGCGATGGATATTCCGAGAGTTGAAATGACCGAGAGTAACTTTCGATGGATGATGAATGAAGACGCCATGGCCACGGAGAAACTTGCGGAAGGAATTCGCGGGTTTGCTGCAGGTATAGTCAAACTGCAATCGATTGAATGACTTGTTTTGTTGTTTGGGCATCTTACTAATTTACGCTTGCTCTCGCGCAGACATAGTGAAACTCGAAGAGATTGTCCAAGCCAAGATCCATGCATCCAAGAAAGAATAACGTGACACTTGAAATTCGAGAGAGTTATACTAATCCTCTTTGATTCGAGGGGTACATGCTTAGACGACAATGTATATCAGTTGGTGCTCGGGGTTTCATCAATGTTGGTGCTCGGGGTTTCATCAATGTTGGTGCTAGTTCATAGTGTTAAAGTTTTATCATAGTTTAGTTTAACCTATAAGAACTAGAGAGTAGTTAAGAGCACCATACCAGTAGGTGATTGAATCACTGTAAAAGAAATTTTGCTGCACCCTCTAGGTAGAGCATCCTCCTTATTTCTTGCTTTTTGACATAAGAAGATTTTTTCAAAATCAAGACTTTTTCAAAATCTTAGTTGTGTTGGAAACTGAGCCCCTTTTCTCCTTCTTCTTCTTCTCCTTCTCCTTCTTCAGCGAGACAGTTTTTTCACTTTTTGCCAAAACAGGTACTGACCAACAAGTTGATCATAACTTACCTGTAAATAATTCATTTTTCGGTTCGACTTACATAGGTAGTTGTAATGTTTTAGTATCTGTCTACCTTTAACATTATATCTTTGTGAATAGCTTGAAAGAACAGCGTGTCAATTTTGTACAAGAATGGTTCTGTTAACTTGAAGGGATTTAAAGTGTCACAAAAAAATTACACGAACGGTTCTGTGAACTTGAAGGGAATGTTATACTGTCACAAATGATTGTCTAACAAGGAATGTTACCAAGCTATATTTTCTACTTTTAAAATGGGCACGAGCGAGGCGCGCGCGAAGCGCGCGAGGTGCTTGCGCCCATTTGCATCTGCAATTTAATTAATATAATTAAGCGCAGACAAGCGACGTTATTTTCAAAGTATGTCTTCCTCTGTCTCTACGAATCACATTCTCTCTAGTTTGCTACAAAAAATCTTGCAGCGGCTGCTGGTAATCTTAGTTGTGTTGGAAACTGAGCCCCTTTTCTCCTTCTCCTTCTTCTTCTTCTCCTCCTCCTCCTTCTCCTTCTTCAGTGAGACAGTTTTTTCACTTTTTGCCAAAACAGGTACTGACCAACAAGTTGATCATAACTTACCTGTAAATAATTCATTTTTTGGTTCAACTTACATAGGTAGTCGTAATGTTTTAGTATCTATCTACCTTTAACATTATTATATCTTTGTGAATAGCTTGAAAGAACAGCGTGTCAATTTTGTACAAGAATGGTTCTGTTAACTTGAAGGGATTTAAAGTGTCACAAAAAAATTACACGAACGGTTCTGTGAACTTGAAGGGAATGTTATACTGTCACAAATGATTGTCTAACAAGGAACTTTACCAAGCTATATTTTCTACTTTTAAAATGGGCGCGAGCACGAGCGAGGCGCGCAAGGCGCTCGCGCCCATTTGCATCTGCGATTTAATTAATATAATTAAGCGCAGACAAGCGACGTTATTTTCAAAGTATGTCTTCCTCTGTCTCTACGAATCACATTCTCTCTAGTTTGCTACAAAAAATCTTGCAGCGGCTGCTGGTAATGACCTTGCATCACTGAAACAGCACAGCTGGAAACCTCTATAGTCGATTACACTTCAATTCACTAAAAAGTTTGATCTACTTCGCGTGGGGGAACTTGACGCCGAACAATCAGCACTCAATAGCTGAAAGTGATAAACAACCCAGTGGGTCGACAGAGCTCCTCGTCCTGTAACCTTGCATCTCTTGAGTGCAGAGAAAGAGATGAGTAAAAAGACTGGGACTTCGAAATGGAACCTGTTGTAATGATGAGAGGACACGCCAATGTGTTAGAACATTTTGACATGTTGGAATGAAATAAGCAAAGAAACAACACTCATGTATAAGCTTTGCAAGTGAGACAATAACCAATTTTTACTTCTTTCACAGGGGTGGTGGTAATGGTGAGAAGATGGTGGTGGTGGTGGTGGTGGTGGTGGTGGACCACTATATGGGCTTCTTGTGCTTTTCCAGTTCCTCGTCAACAACATGATGGTGTGTTGATGGAAGTTCTGGAGATTGGTGAGAATGAAAATTATGAGGAAAACATGAATGGAAAGTGATCTTTGTCTTTGCTTGCTTTCCCTTAGCTGTTGCTCAATTTGGAAATGATTCTATGATAATGGACAGATCCTTGACATCCAAATTCTGCAGATCAGATTTTCTTCTGAATAATGTATATTGATCCCTTTGTGTTGTGAAAGATCCAATGCTTAATTTTTGGCCTGTCGTGTCATTTGATTCAGATATATCTATTCCCGTATATGTAAAAAGAAAGCAAGTAACTGGTAACAGCTGGTCTAAAGTGTCATGAAGGTGAGTGTCGACGGAAAATTAAAAATTCTGAAGTGTTCAAGTAGCGTAATAGCATCAGCTTTGCTTCTAATAATAACATGGGCCAACAGAGGAATAGTATCATTGAACGGGTAGAAAAGAAGACAAGGAGCCAATAGAACAACCATCATCATGAAATCATAATGGATGCCTCCTATTGACAGACATTTCATCTAGGCAAATGCAATAATTTGCCATGACCGTGGTGTGTGAAACAATGACAATGGATGCCCTGTGAATAGGGTGATTGGAGTACACGATGATTTATTTCTAAAACTCATGAGAAAATCATCGAATGAGACTCACGAGCAATTCAACCAGCAACGTGGGTTAGTATTCAACTTAGTTCTCAAGTCTACCATCCTCAGGCATCTAGTAACAAAACAAGAATACAAAAAAATCTACTTTGTGGCTGGACATGCCTACAACGAAAGCATTTTGTTGAAAGATTTGGTTTCAACTTTTTGGAAAGGGAAACTCTCAATGCTATGAAAACATGTGCCACCCAAACTTGTCACTCTTGAACATCGTTCAAGAGCAACCAGCTGGTTGTTGGCTTTTCAAGCATCATGGACCGATGTTCAAAGTGGACCTGGCATAGATGTTTCCTGGGTATTGTCGGATTTGTTCACAGATGTCGGCCAACATTGTCCGAATATGTTTAAAGAAATGGTCCGCAAGACATTTTTCCGTCGGATGAATGCAACCATAGCCACATTTTTGGATCAGGGCAATCTGAAACGCTATCAAAATGTGTACATGATTTGTCGGTTGATTTGTGGTTGTATCCTTATAACCCTTTACAATGGATGCATTGGATAGCATTGGAGGTTACAGATTTGTTCATCAAGACGTGTTCAAGGTGCCAAACATGAGTCACGTGGATGAGTCGCCATCAGAGAAATTTGTTTGGAGATAAAAAAGATGCTAAGGAACTGAGCAACCAATACCAAATATCCTATGAATGAGATTTTAATAGGAAGAACAAATAGGGCATTCTTCTATCAATTATTCACTCTTGTATATTAATAATATTATTCACTCTTGTATATTAATAATTGAACAAAGTTACTCAACAACCAGACACTGAATCCCAGAGGTGGAATATTGTCCCAAGACAATCAGATGCACACTCCAAAATCGTCATCAACAATGCAATCTTGTACTTTGTTGGTTCATATGCCAAATATTTGGAGAAAAGAATAGGTACAAGCTTCAAGTGTTGAAGAAGGGACGTTCAAAGTGGACACCTTACAAGATGCTGTGATGAAGTCTTCTGGTTTCTATGAAGTGTTTGTGGGATGTCATGTTCCATCTTAATGTACAAACTGCTCACAAAGCAAATTGGGATGTTCTGGATCTTGTTATTCCCATATATGTTACCTTCTTTATTGACATTTCCCAAGATGGACTACGGTTGGTGAATGACAGGAAAGATCAAGTTGATCCAGGACAAGCCAATCAACAAAATGATCCAACATACCAACACAAGTACAGACATTTGGTACCCAGTGGTAATCCGTTTGACGACACCATGGGAGAAGTTTGGTTACTTCATGAAGGTACAGTGTGTAGTGGCTCATGTCAATTATTGGGTTTTTAAAGTCTGATGACATTGATAGAAATGCAGTGCAAAAATGGTCCCACGTATTGAAAGGTCCCCTACACATTGAATCGATGATCTCATGCAACTAGGATATCCAGATCAACCAGCGCTATTGGATGCAAAAGTTGGTGAGACAGCAGAAGAATGGAAAATGTTTAAACAAAAAGAAGAAGAGTTGCTACAAGAAGTTGGTGAGGAAAGTCGACAATGCTCAAGGTAAAGTTGATCATCTCGGGCTAAATTACTGTTGTGATATTTGCCTTGGCCTACAATATTTTCTTGTGAATCACTCAACTGGGATTCTTGACAATTACGAAAGTGGCAATCATTTCTGTCTTGGTTTGGATCCAGGTCCATTGACATTGTCCACTTGAGGAATCAAGATGAAAAGTTTGAGTTTGTCATCAAGAGTTCCAAGTTTCATGATCAGGTGTGTGAAATTAACACAAAGAAGAAGACAGACATATGGAGAGCCAAGGCTATGCTAGTTGAGGTTGATCGTTGTTGTTCTATAAACCATTCAAAAGTCCCAACTTTTCAGGGCTACAACCGTTTCTTGCAACATGAACATATCAATGTCACCAACAAACCAATCACCAAAGCTGCAAATGCTGTTCAGTTCTATGTAGCAGCAGGGAATTTCAGTGTTTCTCAGAAGGAGATGACAAAACAGAAATACACGTCAACGGTACAAAATCAACTATGAAGAAAAACAAGTTCTTCTTCAAGAAAGTGAGTGCCTTGGCCAAAAAGGCTGTTGAGTACAGTGGAGGTGGTAAAACACAAATTTGCTCTACAATGAAGGAATCCAAAGTAGATTTTTCCCGATGGTAGCAATGTACTAGGTTGCAAAAGACCCAGTAATTCCCCAGTAATTCCCCAGTAATTTAGGATTACTGGGTAATATTGTCTATTCTTGGAGGGGAAGTGGTTCTTGTCATCATCAAATTACTGTCTAACTAAGATCAATTTAGGGCTTCGGTTAGGGGAAAACAATGAGAATCTTACTTCCAAATTACTGGGGTATATACAGTAATTATTGGGGAATTTCTGTGATTACTATGGCAATAATATTTGGGGGGTTTTGGTGACAGTAACAGAAAAGGTAATTTGCAACCTAGGCAATGCAAAAGCTATTTGAGGATTGTTTTGATTGTGAGATGGTTGATGCGTTTTATACTCCTCAAATTTGTTGTGATTGCAAGGCTCGTTTGGAGAGGTTATTGAACAATGACAGAGACAAAGTGAGTGGTGTCTGGAAGGAGATCAGAGTAGTCTGGTATTGCAAAAAATTATGCTGAGGATTAGATTCAAGTCTATGGATGGTAATGCTGCCAGAAAAATCCTAGTTAAATGGCAATACTTTGTGGAGCAAGCCGAGAATGATTCTGACTATGTGAAACAGAATGGGAGAATGACAGACAAGATGGTTATGTATTATCCTACCGATCCCAATCAACTGAATATGCAGATGAAGACTTGAGAGGGACCTCATCATTGTCATTCTCATTGAATTGGAATTGGGGCATTTCATATTACATCTTTACATTTGTTTTCTCATGACAACTTCATTAGGGGGACACTACATTTTGTGTTTGATTGACTTGTCTTGCATATGTTATCTAAAATCTAGAAAAGAGACAGTTTGCTGAGTATTATGAATTCACTAATCCAAAATCTAATCAAGTGTACGCTGACATAGAATGAATCCATCACCATCAATCTGGTTCTGGTTTCTCTTGTGTTGTTTCGAGTGTTGTAGGAAATGGAAAAGTAGCCTGCAAATGTCGGTCTTCTTAAAACAAGATGTGTAGCAGGAAATAGAGAGACATTGTTGTCCTTGGAGCTGGAACATTGGTTTGTCTTGATGAGACATGTCATCCTTGAGATATGCCATGATGTCTTTGGTTGAAACCAAAGTTTCGTCAGCAGCAA
The DNA here is from genome assembly GCA_013187285.1 of Cyclotella cryptica. Classification (NCBI taxonomy): domain Eukaryota; phylum Bacillariophyta; class Thalassiosirophyceae; order Thalassiosirales; family Thalassiosiraceae; genus Cyclotella; species Cyclotella cryptica. Next base: position 383,322 of record JABMIG010000116.1, read on the forward strand.
TCATGTTATGGATGCAATAAGGGTGTCACTGTTGTCAATGCCTCATTCAGAAATAGCTCCTTTATGTTGGATTCTTGGACTGGATTGATCTTTGACTGTGCCGCAACAGTTGCCATTACAGTCCTGTGTTTCATCCTTGCTACGAGGTGATGTTTCCTTATTAGATGTTTTACAGATATTTGCTTTCTTGGCATCAGAGGTCTTGGATCCTTCACTTGAGGAATCATTGCACTTTATGATATCATTAAAATGAAAACAAAGTTAAGTTATTTATCAAATGGATTGTCTTCAAATAATGTTGAACTTACTAAATCAATCACGCTAAGTGCCTCAACTGCATAAGGCATTTTGGTAGGAGGCATGGTGGACAATCACTTTCAAGATTAATGTAACAAATTAGAATCAATTACAACATCCCAATGGGGATGGTAGATTGGTGTATTTAAAAATGGCCAATGAGGATGGAGAGAGCCGCCAACCTGGGGCCATGCCATCTCCTGTGAATGGTATCCTAAAGATATCATGTTTGAAAGACATGACCTTATGGACAATGAGAGCTGTAGTACAAAGCACCCGGTTGTGACATCTATTTCATCCATTTCAATGCAGTTTACATTGACCAGTTAGCATCCATTTTAACATTTTAACAAAATGTTATTGGATCAGTTTAGTAATGAACCTTGCTACGACTATTCCAAGGAACCCTGAAGATATCATGTTTCTAACATTATCTATGGCTATCAAAAAAACTTTATAACAGTAGAGTTGATAGACTTATTACTCCTAGTTTCTCGGAAAAATAATTTATTTGCTGACATTTTCTACCTGTCAAAACATACAATTCCTTATCTGTCCACACTGGCAAGAATCAATATAATGGTATGATGACTGGTATATGAGATAGGGATATACTTAAAGATGATGTACTTTCTTAGTTGTGTTGACTTCTTTTACTTTATTGCTCAATGAATGAAATATTATCTTTTGATGCTGATTCAACCTACTATCTGTATCATCCACCATTATATTATACACCACCATGTAATCTGAAATACAACAGCACAAACGTACATGAATGGTGGAAAATGTATAAAGTGTCTTGATCATAAAGTAATTATATTCATTGCTCATCTGAGTAACTCAAGCCCAATGTAAACAAGAAGCTGTTTCCTTGCAATGTTCATTGTGGTTTTGAATATTTCTTATACAAAACCCAATCTGCAATTGATTCATTCATACAATTTTACCCACTTATAAAATCATCACATCCATACTGTAAATAGAGTTCTAGTGCCATCCAATAATTCCGTATCCATTGTTGGTCATGTGGGCTGGGATTATCTCTCTGATAAGTGAGAGTTATTGTTGACCATGTGGGTGGGTGTCAGGATTGTAGAATTTTGAGAACTTTCAACTTGAGATGCAATGGCCATCTGAGCAATGTCATTTGGAATATGAGAAGTAAAACTAGGCATCAGCATAATTGATGGAACAGAAGTTAACCACTGATCATTGACATTTGGTGTCAATGAAACAAATAATTGTATAGTTGTTGGGTTGAGGTGTGTTTCTCCATTGAAAACATAGTTGAGATTTGTTATTGATAGTGTTTTGGTTACCAATGACAGAACACAACCACTTGATTGTTGTTTCTGTTTCTGTTTCTGCTCCTGTTCAACTAATGTTGAGCGGATGCATTCCTCCTGTTATTTCCATTCAATGACATGCTCAACTTCAGATTTTGGTTGACTTTTGTACATCTCTTTCTCTATTTCTTTACTGTGTAAAAGTTGATGATCATTGGCTTGTGGAAATACTTCATTGATGCCCCGAAAGTAGTCATTATCACTCTCTGAAATGATGCGTCAAATTTTTGCTTCTCTTCATCTTCGTATCTTCTCATGAGTCCAATATATTTGGGCATCTTGAGCAATTTCCCCCGAAGAGATTCATACCTATCACTCAAATCATCATCATTGCTGTGAGGATAAATTACTTTTTCCTTTGAAAATTGCTTCCCCTTCTTCTTCCTCGTCCTCTTCTTCTTTCTCTTCCTCTTTTTCTTTTTCTTTTTCTTTTTCTTTTTCTTTTTTTTTCTTCTTCTTCTTCTTCTTCTTCTTCTTCTTCTTCTTCTTCTTCTTCTTCTTCTTCTTCTTCTTCTTCTTCTTCTTCTTCTTCTTCTTCTGCTTCTGCTTCTGCTTCTGCTTCTGCTTCTGCTTCTTCTGCTTCCGCTTCTGCTTCTGCTTCTTCTGCTTCTTCTGCTTCTTCTGCTTCTTCTGCTTCTGCTTCTGCTTCTTCTTCTTCTTCTGTAATGACAAAGTATATTTGTGAGACTGATCATCAATAAAGCATTTTGTTAACTCCTTTTTATTCTTGTGAAAATGCATTGTATTCTTCTCTGAATTGTATTTGCCAGACTTGGCATTGAACATGATGTAATCTGCAAAGTGTGCTGCATCAGCCATTTTGGTATTATGCAAAATGCATGTAATATATCCAATGATGTTTGTGGAGATGTTTGTGAATTTGAATACAATAGCAACAACAATTCACATGAAAGATTCCAAGAAGAAGGCAGAAGTTTAGTTTGTTGAGATGTTTGTGATGTTCTGTAGTAACCGAGTAATTATAAACTAATCTAAAGAAGTTTACACTTTGATTGTAATGATGACTTGTTGGGGCTTAGATTTTGCTGTTGACTTGAAAATATAGACACAACCTCATCCCCGCACATTAGCCACCAAACTCCACCTATCTCTCAACTGATAGGCAGATGTTTTTATAATGACATTTGCTACGGTTGTTACTACCTCTGCATCCATATTGTCCACATTCATGACACTTTTGCTTGCACTTACCTTGCACTTTGATGTTGTAAAGTTGCCCATCATAAAAATCAGAATATGCATAGCCAGTGTATTGAGATGGATCTTGAAAGTTTGAAGATGCATATTGAGCAGATTGGGGAGCAGTAGCATAAGCGGTATCATATCCCAGATTTATGCTAGCATTTTCAATGTTTACATTGAAATTATAGTTGTATACTGTTGACTGATACCGGGGATAATAGTGGTATTGGGTGCCTGTAGAAAATTTCTCTATGACATTCATTGACAGAAAAAAAGTGTAATGGCGAGTTTAGCTTGAAGTGAATTTCCAATGAACATGTCAGTAGCTCCCAAACAAATTGTACTTACATTTTCAACACTAGGCACTTTCACAGTGAACCCTTCTCCAACAGATCTCTGAGAGAGGCTATATCTCCATCATCTCCTTCTTCCTTCCCTTATCCATTCCATCTGTTGCAATGCCATTCTGAGCCATTCCATTCACGTTGTCCTCCTTCAAACGAGTTAGTATTTTAAGCTCAGCTTCAAGTTTTTTGATATGCTTGTCCTTCCTATATCCACATCAAGTACAGGCGCAAGTTCCTTGGTGTGCTTGACCTTCCTCTTTGTGACCTGAATTGCCTCAGCTTCAAGTTCCCTGATGATAGTTTCGAGTTCCTTGATATCCTTTTCCTTCCTCTCTGAGATCTCTTTGTGCTCCTTGATCTTGATTCAATTTCGTTGATGCATCTGTTCTTCTTTCATGAGATTTACACTAAATTTGCAATTCTACACACAGGCCTGCGTTCTTCGCATTCCTTTTGAAATATGAGAGGTTTAATATGAGAATAAAAAAACTGAAACAAGAGACAAAGGAAATAGCACCTTTTCAAAAACAGTCTCCAAATCATTCATGTGTTTATGCAAAGAAAAATCTTCCATGTTCTTCCTTATCGGATCAGTTACAATCATTATACATTTTTCTCTTATTTTGGTGATTTCCCTTTGTGGTGCTTGGTTATTAAAGGCTTCTCTAACCCTGTGACCAATCTCTGAAGCATTTGATGAAAAACATTGCACCAAAATTTGAGATGCCATATTCTTCATTATTTTAATGAGATCTATGAGGGTCTGATCCTTTTCCACAGCAAATGCTTTCCTTGTACTAAATTCATACGCATACTGAGTCTTGGCATTGATTTTTCCAACGATCTCAATGAAACGGGTAACTTTGATTGGCGCTTCATCTGTCATCTGTTGGTGACATGGACAACTTTTTTCCAACCCCCCTTGCCGATAAAGACCCCTCCTCTGACTTTTGTTGTAATGAAGACAATTCTTTCTTCGGACAACCACATGTCATGGTGAAGAAAGGATGGTTATGTCTAATTTACAAATATAATAAGGAAGGTTTTATCCCTTCAAAGAACAACACAACAATACAACAACACACGATCCATTGATGACAACACATTACTTTGTATATCAGAAAGGAAAATAAAATCATCCAATTCCTATGAATTTGTTAATATGTTAAAATAGATGTTAACTTCTCAATATAAGCTGTGTTATAATTGAAAAAATAGATGTTACAATTAATGAAATAGATGTGTTTTGCACTAAAAATCTAATCCCAGTGCTATGAGGCATTTGCCTTGCCCTGCATTGACATTCCCTCACCCAACAAATTCCGACAACATGTGCCAGACCAAAATCCAGGGAAAATGCGATTCCCAAGGAATTGTAAAAATCAAAAAATGTCAGAATGCAACATCCAGGGAAAAGACTTTTCCCTGGTTATTGCTATTTGGCGAAAATGCAATTCCTAGGGAATAGCCATTTTTTGGTATCTGCAGAAATCAAATGTATCTACATCATTTTCCTGTGATCAAGAAAGGATACTTATGTGTTCTGGCACATTGTGCTTCCAGATTGGCATTCGTTCATTATCATCCAATAGCGCAAACTTCTCACCACCATCAATTACAATTTGCAGAGAATTATAGTTGAAGGCATTGCAATAAATTCATTACAATCTCTGGGAATTACATTCGCCTAATAACTACCTCTTGAGTTGAAATTTTATTCTCTTGTGGAATCAGTACTTGAACATTGAACAGATACATATGACAAAAAATGCACCCAATCTAGGGCTATTTGCACAATTTTAAAATAATTACAATGGTTTCCTATGAATTGCTTCTTGCCTTTTTGGCCAAATAACAATATCCAGGGAACAGTCTTTGCCCTGGATATAGCATTCTGGTGTCTTCTTTATTTTTATAATTCTCTGGGAATCACATTTTCCCTAGTTTTGGCCTAACACATGCACTCTAAAATCACCATCGTCCTTGTTGCCCTCATCCTCATTCATTGACCCACTTATTAAAATAATGAACAATCCCAAACCACCGTCAAAAGATAGTACCAAGCAAATGAAGGAGATCTTTAACGATCCTTTGCATAGCAATGGCATCTCAAAGTTTCCCACAAAGACAGAATGGGAAGAATTGAAAAATATCTATAACCTCACTTTGAAACAGATCCTTGACAAATTTTGCAAGATACGTGGTTCCAAGGCCAAAGCAGTGTCAAAATTTAGGGCAATTGAAAAATCATAGCAAACCAAGACCACTACTACACCCATCTCCAATGGAGTTGGTTGCCCATTTGAAAATTGCTCATTAAAGGAACAAATGTCATCAACACAACCAAAGACAACGAAAAAAAGAGGACAAGACACTATTCTACTTGCCAAAAACAAAATGAACTTGTTTCTCTCTGAGAAGACAGCGCATCATCTTATTTGAGCAACTCTTTGAAGCGAGTTGTGATATTTGTAAGAATGCAAGGTTAGATAAATTTTCCGTTCGATTGCCTGATTCTGATATTAGATCCACATAAGAGAGAGTTTGTCCATGATGGAAATGAGGATGAATGCAGCAATAAGTATCTTAACACACCCACTCATCTGTGGCAGCGTGTCATTGGAGTACAATTCAACAATAAAGGTCAGCCAATTTGGGTTTTAAGGGTGAGGAGAGGATATTCTATACCCGCATGGGCGGTGATTGGTGAGTATTAGAATAAAGACTTTTGATACATTGTGGAGCTTGGCAACTCCACATTTGTCTATGCAGAAAAAGAAGGCAACGGTAAACAATTCATCAATCATAGATGCCTGGATTTTAACGTTGTGCTCGTCCCGGTGAGAACAGGTTTGATGGATACAGTGTTCATCCTACTATCAAACCAATCCACGAGAATGATTTTGGGTTACCACAAGGATTTCAGTATTGTTCATGTGAAACATGTTGTCCACAATTATTTTAGTAGTTAAACTCATTGACATCAACATGCAATGTTGAAAGATGGGTATACATTACTGATTGCATTTCAGTATTTATTGTTCGAATATGAAGATTGCTTTCGCTTTTTATATCGTTGAAAGGCACCGGATCGACTGCTCTGAAAGATGACACATCATTCATCTTGACAGAATGCATCTAGCAAGGTAGTACTGAAATGCATTCCAAGATGCTTGGTGGAAATCTGTCAATCGTTCATCCCAACAGAACTTCCTCTCTTCCTTTTTTCATTCCAAAGTAAGAGCCACTCGTATCGGTAGCTTTACCGACTGGAATCCACCGCTCAGGGTCGTACTGATCAATCGTATATCCCTATCTGATTGGAACTGTCGTGCGCAACGTGGGCTCACTCCAGGGTCTCTTTATGGCCGCCATGTTTTTTGGTGATGTCATGGTATGGGACGAAAAGCACGTCGATGTAACTGGGGCTCAAATAAATCTTAACATTATTTTATCATAGTTTGTTATTTTTATTGATTCATTGCGGGGATACTTCTAAGACACTGCAATTGGCAAAATCGTGTATCAGAGGAGAGTATCCAGTTAGCCAGCTCCGTGTACGCTCCACTTCACTCTTTCCGTATTTCAGCAGAAACTCATTTTGCTTCATCGAAAGGACTGAAACCGGAATTTGGCACTGTGATTTTGCAGTAATTTGCCCCACGAAAGCGGCGAGGCGGCCAAAGTCAGTGGGGAAGAGTATGTCGCATAGAGCATCCGGTGGAGAGGTCAAATAACAAGAATGATCCTTTCCTGTCATGTCAGTTATCAAGGGGTCACCTTCTGCTGGCTCCGCGAGTGCTGGTCCAAGTGATGCGTCTGGTGGAGGGAGCCAGTCAAAATCAGCAAAGACGACGCTGGAGTTGGGTCTGCAGTCAAATAAAGCTAAGAGAACTCCTAAAGCTACAGTCGGAACCCATTTTGGTCCCTGCGAAACCAAAGGTGCGTAAAGTGCCGGTGCCATAGACAAGATATCGTGCAAAAGTTTGTCCTCAAGAGGGACGAATGATTCACAAATTTTCAATTTCAGTGAGTTCATAGTAGTAGGGCCAGAAAGCGCTTCGGCTTGTAAAATGTTGCGTGATTCTATGCATCTCCCAATTTTATCATGAGGCAGATTGTCAAGTAACTCTAAAGCAATTACTGCTGTTGGTATATTTGATTGAGTAAGAAAAGGAGAAGAACCTTCTGCGATATTCATCAAATCTACATTCACAAGCTTGATTTTGTGAGCGTGCACTCTGACTTCATCGTTGATAGATATGAGGACTTCTCTCTGCAGTTCATGCAATGTTGGGCTTGTATCATAGATTGTGTAGCTGTCGAGTCTGTCGTACATCTCTCGATGGTTCTCCTTCATATAATTCAATAATGCGTTGGCATTGGTTCCTCTGCCCCCGCCAAGTTCAACGATTTCGAATGTTCCACCACTGTCGACTTGCAATTCCTCCAAATTGTTCAATGAAGTTTTCATGGAGTTGCACACGAAATTAGCCAAGATATTTGAGTAGTATGGAGTGAATAATTCGCATGGAGTTAGCCACATCCCCTGTTGTTCAGCATAAACACGTTTATATGTTCTGCGCCAGTGCCATTCTCCCCAGAGAGATGAAAAATTGATGGTACGGTTCATCCTCGTCCTCGACGCAGATTGCGGATGATGTGACACCTTAGCCGCATCACAACTCCGGATCCCAGATGGTATGCGAGAAATGAAGCCATAGTCAATGCTGCCAACCACTTTGTTTGACGGTTGACTATAATAATCGGATAGGCGCTTCATTATGATGTTCCAGAGAAGTCGATGAGTACCTGCGGTCAGATCAAAAATGGCAGAGACAAGACCCCAACCTTTACGAAAAAGATCTTACCTTACAAAGATGGCGTCGAAGGAGAACACTGCCTTGTTGCGACTGCATCTTGCAGGCTGTGCTGTGCTGGTTGGTTGGCGTTCGGTCTGTTGGTTGGTGCGAACGTAGCTCGCCTGTATAGTACGAGATAGTGCGGTACAATACAGTACGGTACACACTGAGGCGGTCGTCCTTGCATTTCGCTTTACTTCACATAATAATGACTATTTCACACAGATTTTCTGAATTTTCAAATATTTTTCGCTAGTTGTGTGGTACCATACGGTACTTTCAGGAGCCTTCAAGTATTTTTACTTTTGATTTGAATAAATATTGTTGAGGCCTAGAGGAAGTGACACGCCCCTTTCCTCAACCGACGCCCCGCAGAAAAAAAAAATTTTGTCCCTAGAAGAGATCCAAAATCTCCAAAACCCCTCCACCATGGCCACCGAAGCCGTTTTTCGACCGTAACTCAACAACCAACCGGAGTTTTGAAGATCGGATTTTTGCTGGATAGCCGAACTCACCCGACGCAACAATACCCTACTCGGGTCCAGAGCACCAATACTGGCTCTACGAAAAATTGTAGACTAAGTCGGCGATTTTGGACTCGGACAACCACCCGCACTTCCCTTCACGTCGTCGTCCCCAATAATCAACCGTCGCCACCCAAAATAAGCCATGCCGCCCCTATTATTCTTTCGGTGAAACAGCGCGATGTATTTTTATGATCAAGTCAACATGAGCAAATATTTCAGGTCAACGAACAAACATGAGAAGTAAAAAGAAGCTGTCAACATTGATGCCTCCTCCTTCAAACCATCACGCAACAATCAACCATTTAAAAGTATGAGTAAATCAACAGCATCAGAATAATTACATTGATACGACAATGATTGTATCAAATAACCATTATCACGTTGAGATGACACCTGAATTACTAAAAATTAGATAATTGATGCAATAAATAGAAAAATTCTTTGATTTGAAAAAGGATCAATCGAAAGTTCTGTTCAACGCCGTGCAGATTGTTGACTCGTTAATTGCTTTGTTGTTGTTTTCGTCCAGCTTTTGAGCGGTTTATTGTGGCATTGTGTTTTGAATGAGGAGGCAATAATGTTGTTGCTCTTTTTGATTCTCACATTTTGCTCTGTTTTGTTTTGTTTTGTTTTGTTTGAATAGCTTTCTTGGACAAAGCTATTACTCGATTTTCACTTCTTCTGCATAGAGACTGAGACAGTTCTTCCATTTTTAATATCCTTCGTGGTGGCGTAACCAATGGTCACTTCAATTGTTTTGTGTAGTCCTGAGCACGTCCCTCTGTCGATGTCTGCAGCCATGCTCCTTGACCTGAAATATTTGATCTCATGTTGCCTTGATCATAAAAATACATCGCGCTGTTTCACGAAAGAATAATAGGGCAGCATGGCTTACTTTGGGTGGCGACGGTTGATTATTGGGGACGACGACGTGAAGGGAAGTGCGGGTGGTTGTCCGAGTCCAAAATCGCCGACTTAGTCTACAATTTTTCAGAGCCAGTATTGGTGCTCTGGACCCGAGTAGGGTATTGTTGCGTCGGGTGAGTCCGGCGCTATCCAGCAAAAAAATCCGATCTTCAAAAAGCCGGTTGGTTGTTGAGTTACGGTCGAAAAACGGCTTCGTGGCCATGGTGGAGGGGTTTTGGAGATTTTGGATCTCTTCTGGCCGACAATTTTTTTTTTCTGCGGGGCGTCGGTTGAGAAAAGGGGCGTGTCACTTCGTAGGCCTCTACAATATCTGTAATTAATTTTTCCTGATTCTTCCTTTATCTTTTTATAGAAAGCTACAGAATCATAGAAACTACGAGTAAAGCAAACAAACATAAACAAATTGATACAATACAGAAAGCCTTTTTCCTTTTCCTGTGTGGGGGGACTACCATGTATATTACTTTCTCAAATAACTCCAGACTAAGCCCACGAACAGTTCATGGCCTACTAACTCCAGGAATGCTCCGTTGCCTTTTCAACGCTGCATCTGAAATTGCTCAGGAGCCTCCTTTTCGCGTTCCTTCATCTCATGGTACGTGCGAGCAGTCATGCATCCACTCACGCAGCAGAACGTAATATCGGCAACGAGATTGATGCATTGGACAATTGCATCATCGCCTTCAAAGTCAATACAGATATTGAGACACGATGCACAGACGGCGAGAAACTGGAGGCAGTTGTTGCACCGAATAAGACGCACGTCGTCCTCGTCCAACCCAAGATTGTAATGCTGCATAATCACGCCCTGTGAAGCACTTACTGCCATTCCAGGGCAGCAGCATGCTTCACAACACATGCAACACTGAGCGTAGATATGACGAAAAATGTTAACGTGATAAAAAATATGACTGAGTTCAGAATAGACGCAGCTCTTACCTGAGGGCAAGAATCCTCGCCAAGGTTTCCTGGCTGGATGCAGCAACAGCCCCCAAACATGCTCTGGCAGCACGTATAGTTGGACCACCCCGAGCCCGGGCTTACGTGGTTAAGTGCCATGTGACGAAGCTTGTATTGGGCACAAGGGAAACAGATCATCGAACCCATCCAGCAACAGGGCTCAGCGCACGGTGCACCACAGAGCTTGACTTTGAATTGATTATCATTGTCGGCGTATTGTCCCCTATATTTTGTGGTTTGAAGCAAAACGAACGACCTTAGTTTAGTTAAGGCGGCCTGTGCTTTGCGAACGCATTCCACTAGACTCACCAAACATCTCCGTATTTTCCCTTGCGTTCGTCCGGGCTCAACTTGTCGCTAGAAAAGCAAAATAGGCAAGACATTGTCGCGTTGAATCGGGGGGTGAAAAAAAAATATTATAATGGAAGTCGTGTGTGCACAATTATTGAGTATCTCGAAAACGTTATAGAGGCCCCCATATCCCAATACTTTTAAAGGGTGACGAAAAGTCACCCCCTTCGCTGCTGCTAATTTGCAATTTCAAAAGGGTGACAAAAAGTCACCCTTTTTTAATTACCAGTTCCTCATTAGCTTTGTCTAACATCTGGCGTAAGACATCCCTAGCACAATAATTGCTTCCATTGTCTGTACAAGTCTGAATTGACTTTGAACCATTACATGTCAGATATCTTTGGGCAATGGTGTAGTGGCAATATCCAACCTCTGAGACCCGGACAAGATTGCAAAACCCTTTGGGACTATCTTGAGAGCTTAAGTCCAGCTCCACACAACCTCCGGTCCTTGAGATCACCTCCTCAAATTCGCTGCCATTTGGGGAATAATTTGATGGAATGGTTCAATGTCCACCAAGTAGAAATTGGTATGTTTTCTACGATGACATTGGTGTCAGATAGCAAAAGTGTTGAAAATAGTGAGAAGACACATCATTATCGCGCAATCATGCGCGCTATTTTTTTATGGCCATTCATAATAAACTACGGACAGACTATCGGACAACAGAACACGATCGATTTTTTGTTCAATACTGTAGAATCTTGCGTAGGAATAGTATGATTATTCCATAATGGTTCGATGTCACCCGAGTGGTTCAAAGTCAATTCAGACTTGTAATGTGCATGATTTACAGCGCCACAGGTAATACCCAGGAGTGCACACACATAGTGTAAAACATCCCTAGCTAGACTATTGATTCCATTTGCTGGTATTGTGTTTCATGGACGGTGCCACAGGTATAAATATGGAGCGCGTATCTGGCCGCCGTAACATCAAGGCAACAGATCCAGAATCAAGAACATAGTCATTCTTTGAGCGGGGATATTTTTCTAGAAGATGAATCAGACGATTCCTCTATGGGTTAAAAATGTGATGTCAATGATTAATTGTAATAACTATTTAATGTCAGAATACAGCTGTGAAGTTCCATAAGTAATATAATATCCATTGGTAAAATATTAAAGTATTAGGATTTAAGTGTCAGATCTCTTTCTCTTGTGGTCTACTCGCGTTGCAGGGAATGTGTTAAGACTTTCAAGGAAATCATCAACCATCGAATAGTTGATTGTTGAATGATGGTTGCCATCCTTGGATGGCGTGGATTGTTCACAGATGGCTTTATCTGTTGTTGAAACATGGCTCCCGTTTTGATATGCGATGGAGTGTACTGTTGCTCCGTTGGAAGGAATGTAGGATTCATCGATGGCTCGACAAGCGAAGGGGGACCGTACTCCAAAAGGAGTGCTATCCGGACCTACATCGCCGTAGCACACGTATCGATTCGTTTTGGCGTGCGTCTTTCCGGAGAGCGCGACAAGCGATTCGTCAAGCGGCAGCGGCGGCGAGGACCGCACTCCAAAAGAAGTGCCATCGGACCCTCGTCACCGTCGCACCGCGTATCGATTCGTTTTGGCGTCGTCTTTCGGAGAGCGCGACAAGCGATTCGTCAACGGCAGCGGCGGCGGCGGGGACCGCACTCCAAAAGGAGTGCCATCCGGACCTACGTCACCGTCGCACACATCTAGATTCATTTTGCCTTTCGTCTTTCCAGCACGCGCAATGGATGATTCGTCAATGGCTCGATGAGCGACGGGGGACTGCACTCCCAGAGGTGTGCTATCCGGACCTATGTCGCCGTCTCGCGCATCGTTGAATCCAAAGAGTTGCCAAGGGTGATTGTTGGATATGCTGTCGAAATAATGATGTTGGTGGTCCACGTCCCAGCAACCAGGATTGGTGGTGGCAGATGAATTTTTATCCTTGTGGTAAAGTTAAAGGTAGTAGCTACTAGTATCTATAGAACTCCCTTGTGATGAAGTCTTGTGTTTAGGTATTGCTTTTTAATTTGCTGTGGGAGCCGAGCTACCAAATAATTATAGACCTTCCCCGATGTATGGGGGGTATGGCTGAATGAACTGTCTTGTTGGAAGCAAAAAAACCAAGGCATAATACAATACAAGTTTGGAATTAGTTTTGAATGGCACACACCGTACTACCTGCAAGCGATATCACTTTTCATGGGTGGTCAGAGCTCGTAACTACATAGGAATCGTCAATAAAGGGTGACTTACGTGTCACCCTTTTGGAAATAATGATACAGATATACTGGTGTTCTACATAAAGGGTGACGAAAAGTCACCCTTTTCAAAAGTATTGGGATATATTATTATGGTATTTTATATTTATGGTCGATTATGGTCACTTTCGGCAAATGGTCACCAAAAAAACGGCCTATATAATATATTTTATGAACGTTAGGAGAACACAAACAAGATTTTAAACATTTCGAATCTTATAATGTAACAATATTTTGTATTAATGTCCGAATACATTAAAACGGGTTATATAAATTGAAATTACTAGGTATACAGTATATCGATTTTTAGGAAACTTACTATTTTTAAATAAATCGACGAAATTTCATAGTATTATTTTATATTAATGGCTGTATATCAAAAGTTATTTTATATTAATGGCTGTATATCAAAAGCCATACATGTCTCTTGCCGAAAGCACCACACTCACCCCAAAAACACGCGCTTCATATATAACCGCGTTATATTTACAACTCCGCGGCCTGTATATCAAAGCCATACATGTTGTGTCTCGCCTCATCGTTATATATATAATTTAGTTATATATATAACAAAGCATACAGTGTGAGCGTTATATATATAATCTTATGACACATATATAAAGGCATAATCGTAACAACCATGTAACATTCCTACATGAATACTAAAATACCATTCTATACGCCCTTACACATATTAGGGAATGAAGGCTTTGAATACCATACTATACCCTTTACGCATATTAGGGAATGAAGGTTTTGATAAACAAAAGACCAGTTTTTGTGCACACATTTTAAATATCTGTTCGTTGCTCACTTATTTGTGCTACATCGCTAATTTTTTTATTGTAGGTACCACCACAATGGTGCCATATCGCTAGTTTTTGTATGGTAGGTACCATACCACCTTTCTGATGGTCATGCACACTAATTTTTGCAGCGCTGCTCACTAGTTGTGCCACATCGCTAATTTTTGTATAGTAGGTACCACGCGCCCCCATTTTTCGCACTGTTCCATAACAAACCACAACAATGGGATTTCCGCTCGCGCGGACAGTCATCCCCTTCGATCTCCGTGAGTTCATGGAGTTTTGAGCCGCGAGTTGGCTCATTGTCTTCCCAGCCATCGCGCCAGCTTGGCGTCCTTGACCCCCCCTCAAAAGACAGGTTGGTTGTCGTGTTATGCTGATTTTGGTACTGCTTGATTCAGGTTATGTACTCGACTTTGTTATATATATAACCGCTTGATTGTATACCAAGGACAGAAAAGGCAATGGGTTAAGTGAGGGTAAGATAATATGCAATTTGACAAGGTGAGGTTATTGTCTTGAGGAGCTCACTAGCCCATTCTTCTGGATGTGTTATGTTCGCGACGGTGTTATGTTTGGATAAATGTTATATATATAACTCGCGAATTGTGGTGGCAGAAGAAAAGGGGTGAGTTTATGTATTTGTTATATATGTAACACATAATTTTGCCATGGTGATCTATTGATAACTCTCTTTGTTGGCAGACCAAACAGGTTATGTACTCGACGTTGTTATATATATAACCGCTTGATTGTATTCCATGGACATTTAAGGCAATGGGTTAAGTGATGGTAAGATAACATGCAATTTGACAATGTGAGGTTACTGTCTTGAGGAGCTCACTAGCCATTCTTCTGGATGTGTTATGTTCGCGACGTTGAAGGGGAATTTCAAGCACAGACAGAAGAGGAGCGAAGTGGCTTGGCCAGAAATACCCACTGATTTTGATGAATGGGAAGCGCCGAAGAAAAGGAGGACTCAGGGGTGACTGGTAAAATTCAGATGATGGGAAGAATCATGTTTTTGTGATATGCGGTACGTTTGTGTATTTGTTATATATATAATCGTGATCACCATGGTGGAGAATGGATAACTCACTTTGTTGGCAGACGCGACGTTGTTATATATATAACCCCCATGCGAAGTGATGGTAAGATAAGTTGCAAGTGTGATGTTCTTGAGGACATGATCTTGTGGTGCTAACTTGCCATTTTCATCTGGATCTGTTGTGTTCGGATGGTGTTATGTTTGGAACAATGTTATATACATAACGCGCAGATTGTGATGACTATATGGTTATGTACGCGACGTTGTTATATATATAACCAGCGTGATGATGGTAAGATGAGATGCAAGTGTGATGTTTTTGAGGACATTATCTTGTGGAGCTAACTGGCCATTTCATCTGGATGCGTTAAGTTCGCGACGGTGTTATGTTTGGATCTATGTTATATACATAACGCGCATATTGTGATGCCTATATGCACACTGCTGTGGTTTTAAGAGTCTTTGGGGGGGTAGCGATAGAATAATGAAATTTATTGTAACAGGAAAGTATTTCGGTGGCAATTTGTAACTTAAAAACTGGTAAATCCGGTGACCATTTGCAGAAAGTGACCATAAGTGACCACAAATATCTCAAACCATTATTATGCGTATTGTCCTCAAGACAAAACGCGGCGCGGGCCGGGCGAAAAAAAAAAAATTATTTTTTTTTTCGGGCCGGCGAGCAAGAATTTTTGTGGGGGGGAAAAGAAAAAAAAATCGTTGAAACAGGGGAAGTAGTATGCTTAAAATAAGGTCTGGCTTCTATATTGTTTCAAGTGTTGTGTGAAAATAATAGCACAATTTTTTACTAGACACTAAAATAATTACTGTGATAGGGCTTACACAGTTTTAGAGGTACTTAATTTCTCTTCAAACATTCATGTTCTGCACAAATCATACCACTACCCACGCTATAAAATCATCAACATCCACCAACTGTGACACAGGTGGTGAGACAGCTTTCACCTTGTTCACTATGTTGTACTTAGCAGTGGTGCTTTGCTTAGCAGCACCATTTTTAGTCATATGGTGTGGTCAGTTGTGTTGGTGTGACTGAATTGGTGCGACAGCGAAAGAATGCGTTATTTTCACATCATGTGGTTATTTTCACATTTTGAATATAACGTAAGCTGTAGAAAATAACGTTGCCGTGAGAATATTACGTAATAATTTATGTTATTTTCTCACGACTAGGGTATTTTCTCACGACTACGTTATTTTCACAACACCATAGTAAATAAGATGGTAAAACATTGTTATTTTCTCACGACTAGGTTATTTTCTCACGACTACGTCATTTTCACATTGTGAAAATGACTGAAGCTTGTGAAAATAACACGAGCTTGTGAAAATAACAGCCTAGATGACGTTATTTTCACAAGCTAGCGTTATTTTCACAAGAAAGAGTCATTCACGAAGGTAACATGTGTTTCCAAAAAGACTCCCTCGCTCGCTCATGATCTCAGTTGCACCTTCTAAGCGTCGCAAAAACTTATCCATTTTGGTCATGACCTCACGCAGCATGGGATCATAATAATATTACGTCTTTGGTGCTTGTGCTACCCTGAATCAACTTTCAACTGAACATGGAGATCCACTATTTCCTGTGAATTATAACCTAACGTTTAGTTTTCACTGTGATTTTTGGACTCTTATCATTGTGACTCAAACAGTACTATGTGGAAATTATGTTAGGAATAACAATTTTCCCTCAACCCCAATATGGTATGGTACCAACGAGAAGGTGTTGGCCCTTCAATCACTATGGTATAGTAACATGTTTTGTATAAAATCGTGATTGGAAGACCGAGGATGCTTGTGTGACCCACCCTCGATACAGCTTACTTCCAAGATGACTTACGCTCTTATATATCGGTAGATAGGCGACGGTTTCATCTTGGTGAAACCCTCCCAGGTAAGGACACCCACCTTTATGTAACCAATATAAATTACTAATATATGATTAAAATTTTTGATGCAATTTTGAGACAAAAGCTGGGAAAGAATCCAATCCTCCGTCAAATTTTTTTTAGCACGACCAGTAACAAATTATGCCTTCCACCATGGCAAAATGGAAAGGGCTATTGCTCGGCCAGAAGGGCAATTGGATTGAATTCATTCATGACCATTGTCCTCCGATACATTCAGGTCAGGGTGATATGTTGGGGCACACCCTTGCATGGGTGCAAGATGCTCAACTACTCAACTGAGCAGCCCTTTCTCACCATGATACTGAGTGTAAATTGCATGTCATTACACGAAATCGCACAATGTTTTCGCCATCTCCAGACCATGGTGGGGCAAACAGTGCCACCGTGGCCCTCCCTTTTCACCCAATTATCAATTGGATAATGTTGTGCTAAGTTTCAAATTACTGAGGAAAATACTCAGGAAATCCGATTCCTGGATTCTTACTGCCTTTTTTGGCCATTACTGTTACTGTCGGCTACTGTGTTTAGGCCACTTTACTGTGAGGGCATGCAAATGCCCATTTTTAGTAATGTGCGTCTTAGCCCAGTAACAGATAGTTTTAGCCTAGAATCACTCCCAAGTAACTTTTTGATGCAGTCTGGCCACATGCCAGCTCACGCACGTGCACCAGCTGCTAGTGGCCTCATGTTCTGCTTACGCACACACAATGCAGGCACAGCTGCAGCTATTCCCATCACTTCATCGCACATCACAACAAACAACAATGAGAATTTCCGCCGCCGTCGCCATCTCCGCCCTCCCCTAGCAGAAATACAAAACCCACGCCCCACGCCGCGCCCTCTCGCAGCATCAGCGCAGCCGCCTGAAAAAAAAGCAGGGGAAAACTCCATTCCAGTGGTGAGTATTCCCCATTCTTAATTTTTTAACTATTTAATTGAAACCCGCCGTCTCCTAACCTGTTTTCTTCTCGCACTCACCTCCTCCACGGAATATAAACCCCACGCCCCACGCCACGCCCTCTCGCCACATCAGTGCAGTCGCCTGAAAAATTAGCAGGGGAAAGCTCCACTCCAGTGGTGAGTATTCCCCATTTTTCGATTTTTAACGATTTAATTGAAACCTGCCAACACTCACCTGTCATCTCCTCCCACTTGCCCCCTCCATTGAATATAAACCCCACGCCCCACGCCGCGCCCTCTCGCAGCATCAATGCAGCCGCCTGAAAAAAAGCAGGGAAAACCTCCCCTCCAGTGGTGAGTATTCCCATGATTCATTTTTTATCTTTTTAATTGGAACCTGCCGTCTCCTAACCTGTTTTCTTCTCGCACTCACCTCCTCCATGGAATATAAACCCCAGGCCCCACGCCGCATCCTCTTGCGGCATCAGTGCAGTCGCCTGAAAAAAAAGCAGGGGAAACCCCACTTTTTGTTTTTTAACGATTTAATTGAAACCTGCCACCTCCTAACCTGCCTTCTTCTCCCACTCACCTCCTCCATTGAATATAAACCCCACGCCCCACGCCGCACCCTCTCGCAGCATCAGCGCAGCCGCCTGAAAAAGCAGGGGAAAACTCCACTCCAGTGGTGAGTATTCACCATTTTTTGTTTTTTAACAATTTAATTGAAACCTGCCAACACTCACCTGCCATCTCCTCCCACTTGCCCCCTCCATTGAATACAAACCCCACGCCCCACGCCACGCCCTCTCGCAGCATCAGCGCAGCCGCCTGAAAAAAGCAGGGGAAAACTCCCCTCCAGTGGTGAGTATTACCATTTTTCATTTTTTATCTTTTTAATTGGAACCCGCCAGCACTCACCTGACATCTAATCCTACTTGCCCCCTCCATTGAATAGAACCCCACACCCCATGCCGCACCCTCTCTAGGGATGAGCACAGCCGCCTGAAAAAAAAGCAAGGGAAAACTCCTCTCCAGTGGTGAGTATTCCCATGATTCATTTTTTATCTTTGTAATTGGAACCCCCAACACTCACCTGCCATCTTCTCCCACACCCCTTCTCCATTGAATACAAACCCCACGCCCCACGCCGTGCCCTCTCGCGGCATCAGCGCAGTCGCCTGAAAAAATGCAGGGGAAACTCCACTCCAGGGGAGGCAAGTAGTCCCATTTTTCATTTTTTTATCTTTTTAATTGGAACACACCGGCACTCACCTGCCACCTTCTCCCACTTGCCCCCTCCATTCAATAGAACCCCTCGCCCCACGCTGCGCCCTCTCGTGGCATCAGCGCAGCAGCCTGAAAAAAAGCAGGGGAAAACTCCATTCCAGTGGTGAGTATTCCCATTTTTCTTTTTTTATCTATTTAATTGGAACTTTGCCGTCCTTAAACAGTCGTCTTCTCCCACACCCCTTCTCCATGGAAGACAAACCCCAAGCCCCATTAAGGGTGGCCGACAGACCATTGAATATGGTTTCAATGGTTGAATCAAGTGTACCTGGGCCCGAAGATGATTTCCGGGATGACATGACTCCCAGGCCGTTAGAAGATCTGTTGGAAGACGGGGATATGCCACCCCCTCCCGTGATACAGATTTCTCCCTTATGTCTCAATTCCATCTGGGATTCAGACATGGTGACGAAGTATACCGACAATGTGACCAGCCGAAAGAAGTGGCGCTGCGGACACTGTGGACAAGAGTGGTTTGAGCATAATGCCACGAAGGCATTAGGTCATGTTGTGGGAATTGTCAAGGACATCAAGTCATGTAGAGGGACAATTGCTCCCCGGTACAAGGAAGCCTACATCAACTTGTACCACAGCAAATATGACACGAAAGCATTCCAGCGTCAAACATTTGCGAAGTTAAACGCCAGCCTTGACACTACTGACCAAAGGACCATTTCATCCCTGTCCGAAAGAGGTAAAAAGGGGGAGTATCTTTGGGAGTGTTAGATGTCACGGACTCATCCCCCATTACCAACAGTGTCACCACAGCATCATTATCCTCCGCTTCAAACAAAAAGCAAAAAGGGACCCTTCAAACACTTCCATCAAGCCAGTGTCAGTATACTGTGGGCGTCCGCAGTCATCCGGATGCAGTGAGGGCTGCTAATGTTGCTTTTGCCCATTTTATTTCAGCTAACTCACTTGCATTCAGGCTTGGTGAATGCATCCTTCTAAGACGATTCATACGAGCAGTCCAACAGTGTGGTCAGGAGTATAAGCCTCGCAATCGCATGGAGGTAGGCAGTAAGTTGCGTGATGCTACGTTCGAGTCGTACTATCACGAGGAAGTTTCCAAGCTATTTGAAGAGCCGGACATGTATAGCATTTCGTTTACGGTGACGGGCAACAATCAAGACCACACCTTTAATCAATGTATTGGCCTGCTCCCCAGGGAATCCAGCACGTGTACTGGATGTCATTGACTGCTCCGCTCACATGAGTGAGGCGGGAGAAAGGACACCCGCTTCATTGCCACAGAGATGTTGCAAGTTCTTCGTAGATTAGAGAACATTAAGAAAAACAGTGTCACCCAAATCATGTTTGATGGGGCTTCTAACGTCCAGAAGGCTGGTGCAATCATATCACAGCATTATCCTTGTGCGGTAGTTGAACATGGAGCAGAGCATGTTGTGTTCTTGATTGTGGAGAAGCTGATGGTCATGCCCTGTCTACGTGAATATGGAAAACTATGCAAAGTGGTGAGTTTAATCAGTTTTAATTGCATCATGATCCGTGTTTTCTAATTCTTTGTTTGATATATACCAGGCCCGTGAGGTATTTGGCTCCACCATGCATGGACCACGTTCCGTCTGGGTCAAGCACGCAAAGGCACACAACAAAGACAGGGCAATCAATCTTCTGCGTCCATCTGAGTGCCGAATGGCTGGTGAGGTCCTACAATTTCTCCGTGTCTTTTGTCTCAAGACCACTCTGCAGGCTTGTACCCGGGATCCTGTTTTTGTTGATTATAAAAAATTCGGTTTCCTTGCTGATATATTCAACTCAACTCAATTTTGGAAGTGCCTCTTTGCAATTATTTAGGCTCTCTATCCGGTGTATCGTATATTGCGGATTGCAGACACTATGATGGGTGGTATGGATAAGTTATATTATTATGTTACACAGACGGATAGATTGCTGGAGCCCGGGATGAAAAACGTAATGAAGATGTTCTTTGACTCAAAAATGCCCCACATGGAGTTGTCGAAGTTAAAGTTGACAAAGGCTGATAGGGAATGGCTGAAGCGTAAGTCCCCGTTTCCATTTATTAATTGCCACATAGGAGACTAACACACCACTTGACATTTATTTGTTGAAGAGTTCAATCAAGAGAATAAGATGGATAGATTGGCAAAAAGTATCTCAATTGAGAGAGTGTCAGAGGGTGAGATTGGAGAGGAGCTGGAGGAGTCAGAGGATGAAGACGGCATCGAAGATGATGATGACTTTGAAGTGGAAGAATAATTGGACCCTACTGAGTTGCAAGCAAAAACTGTTGCCAATGCCACTTCTATTTGGGAGCACTACAATCCAAGGTTGTTAACAAATGGTGCCAGAGTTGCTTATCTTTGTTCTCCTCACCCTACCATTATTGCACACTCCAAAGCACACAAGGACCCTATGAATGACATTGCTGTTGAGGAGTTCATCAAGAGGATGATACTACCAAGAAGGCAGACAAATAATCCAGATCCCAATGTGATATTGGCACAGCTGGTTGACAAGTTTTGGGCGGAGAGAGATGACTTTGTCAAGAAACATGGATTCTTCAGTTGGGAGAGCATTTGGATTACTGCCGTGGACCCAATGACTGTTACCTATGAGTGGCACAAGCGGTACTCAGTACCCGCTACTGAGGTCTTTGGACTTTCTGCCTGTCTAACTTGTTCTCTTGTTTTAGGGCGTGGACAAGCTGAACGACAGTGGAAGGCAATGAAATCCCAAAAGACAGGTAAGCGTACCAACTTGGGCTCGGAGAAGACCAAGAAGCAGTCAGTCATTTTGTGCAGCCTTTGCAAGACAGAAGAATGAGACACAACGCAAGCAGGCTCAGCGGGCTGGTGTGCTATGGAGTGATGAGGACTTCCAGTATTGCAAGTTAGATGAGTATTGTCAAGGGAATATTACAGAGGAACTTATAATAGAGCCTAAGAGAGTCTTTCATGCCTATGTTGAGGATTGGGAGGACGCGCAGTTCAACAGCAAAGGGAATGATGTCCATGCAGCTAGGGTGTCGGCAAAGTATGAAGGGTTGGGATTCTATGATGAAGATCATGATCGTACTGGGAAGTTTCATGAGATTGATTGTGCAGTGCTAACAAAGTGTGTGAGGACAGGGCCCCTCAAGACAATGACACAGAAGTCAGGGAATGGCTTGGGACACTTTTACACTGTGTTGGGAATATATCAGGGATTTGATAAAGAGTTAAACTTGGAGTGCCAGTCTGAGTTGCTGTATGATAAATTTGAGAGGTATTGGGATTTCTATGAAATGGTCATTGATTATTATGAGAAACATCCTGACCCAGAATTAAAGATTGTGAAGAAGGATGTCGAAGGAGATGATGGCGGGGGGAAGCAGCTAGCAGAGGAATGAACAGATGAGAGTTCAGATGATGGGGATAGCGAATAGAGCAGCTAAAAGGGGGCTTATATGTTTAATACTACCTGGCATATGTTAAATGATCTCAAATGGGGATTATATGTTTAATACTACTTGCATAATATGTTAAATGATTGCAAATAATGTAAGTACATAGTTTACTTTTTTTACTGTAATACTGTCAAAGACAGTATCTTACTGTCCTGGAAGCGGAGGGTGAGTCTTGTATAGAAATCTGATGGGCCTTCAGTAAACTGGCCGACAGGTTACTTTATTACTTTTTTCATTACTGAACTTACTTGATTACTGACACATTTCAGTAACAAGTAAAAAGAGTAATTTGAAACTTAGATGTTGTGGACAACATCAAATCTCCTAGGTCCATGGCATCTCCTGGGCCCATGGCATCTCCCAGGCGCAGTGGAACAGTCTGGTAGAAGTTTTCAAGTTGAATTCATTGAGGCCTAATTGAAGAACCTTTCAGACCTACATTCATTCTCACCTTCGCCAATCCCACGACTTGCCATGCCTGCTACTTTTTGTGAGGACGACAGAGTTTGTCTGAAGTCATTCTTTCAAAGCGATGACGTGCACATCATGCAAGGCCCTCTGGAGCGCAGGGCTACACAATTAATCTCCATCGTATTGAGAGATCCCACCAAGACATTAGTTAAGTCAGCAGAGACTGATTTAAAACTGTTTCCCAACAATCAACAATTTCTCGAAAAGTGTAATCACCTTATCGAGAAACATGTTTGTAGCAAAGGGGGTCGGGCTATAGGTCATTCATTTACAGGTGCATTCACCTCTTCTTCTACTCTGCCTGGCGACATATCAATCAATTTAGATGGTTCTGTCACACTGCCAAAGATTCTTATTTTGACAGCTATGTCTGATGCAAATTGTGGCATTAACAGCAACGACCTCTGTAAAGTCAAGCGTAAGGGATTTCCTTACAACATGTATGACGTTGTTCAGGAAATGGGCTGTGATAACAAGACTCAAACAATGCGTGATTGCAGGTACAAGCTCCATATATCCTTTGACTGTTTGGTGTCAAGTTAAATTTGAATCATGACAAACAGTGATGCTGGCAAGTGATCTAGAACTTACAACAGTCTCATGGTCATCATGACACCTCAAATGTGTTAACACTCCTTTGTTGAGACATATTTTGAATGGACACATGGATGCAAGCAACACTGTCTTTCAATGTGTTTGTATTGCAATGGCGATTGCAGTAAGGTAACTGGATTGCTGTATTGTTTGCAATTGACATCATTAATATCCCAACTATTCCAAAACAAACAACAATTCACTGCCTCCAAACTCAAGAAAGCAGTCAAACAAAGGAAAGCACTCCTAAGGCATCCTGATCACTTACCGAAATCATCAATGAAGCCAAGCCATGCACTCCTTCTTCAATTTGTAGCAACAGGCATTGTACGACCAACTATTTGTGATCCTCTAATTGGTTCCAATAGTAGAAAACGAAATGATGATGGTTTGGTTCTATCCTACTCAGTAAACTGTCATGGAGTCCACTTGCCAACCTACTCCTTTGCTCTGGTAATGGAGGAGGACTGCATTTCTTGACTTGTTATATGTTAACCTATATTTAATTCCTTAGAAAGGTTCGTCATTTGTGGGACACTTGGATCATTTAACATGATCTCATCATATTTATCCCTCCACAGAATGCTATGTTTTGCATACGATCCTTGTCTCGACTTTGCAGTTTTATCCAGAATCACTTTCATCCTCTTTTGCATTTTATTCTCAAAATGCCTATTTGATATTTTTATCATTTCAAATCTTCTCTTCTCACTGGCGAGATCTTTTCAAATTTCCTCTTTATGTCATGAATGGCATCTTCACCATCATCTCGTAACACATCTTTCAATATACACGAGTTCATTGGCTTCTTGGTGACATTTCCAACACTTTTCAACAAATTTACAGATTGTCTTCTCCTTCCTTTTCTGACATGACTTCTTCATCACCATCAGTGGCATAGCTTGTGTCATATTAACTACCCATGCAGCTAGATACAACAAAAAACACGTAATCTTCATCACACTGTAACGGTAAGTCGTCATCTGTCTGCATCATCCTAATATCCTCGGTTTGGCACAAAACATCAAATAATGCTCTATGACCCACTGGAACTGACACATCCTGTTTGTATATGTCTTGTGTAGGTCGTATGATATTACAACCTCTAACCTCATTCCAGAACATGTTAGGATGGAAATCCCTTTTGAGCAATTGTGTGGGGAAAACATTTGTTCGCTCGAGTAGGGAAATGAGTTTGGTGACACTTTCTTGCTGAGTACTCACTTTTCTACTTACTTTCTGTGATGAGTGACCTCCATAGGTTTCGTATCTGCACTTCATTGGTGCCAGTATAAACTGTGAGTGACAAATGTTGTTCCCAAATGAATGGCTTTTAGGCATCGTTTACACCAGTCGTTCACTTTCTCATTTACTTCATCCAATAACATTGCATTACCTCCAGGTGGCATAAAAAACCTATTCATACAACGACGTTTCAATTCAACATCAGTCATCGTATCATGATACAATGTTTCCATGTGATATAACCACTCCTGTACGTAATTCTTCTTCCCATGTATTTTGTATGTGCCATGACAATTCACATTTTCAATCTCACAAATCCAAAAGTTTTGTTTCTTCACCACATGCCCAAACAAAAGTGTGAAGTCATCAACTTTAGAAGCAACAAACACACTGTAGTAGGTTTATCTAATGATTCTTCACATCCCTGGACATACTCCATGAACTTGCCATCAATTCTAGCGGCCCAGTCAATGTTAGACTCTCCTTACTTTTGACAGAAAGCTCCTTCTGGTGTTTGTTGTAGCTACTGATTGTAACGATGTCGTTTCAATGGATCAAACACAATCTTGAGAAATTTTTCATGAGACTGAAGATTTTTTACTGGATCACCATTCAATCTCATCTGTCTGATCACTATTTGAAATGCACGCAATACAGATCCATAGAACTTGTACACTATATCTTGTTGATGATACAATGCTAGTGTAAGTAGTCATGCTTGCATGTGAACTGTTCCAGTGCCTCTAACAGAAGTTCATTGTATTGACCACTTGACAATTTGGTCAGTTTCTTTGAAAGGTTCAACTTCAGACGACAAAACAATTTTGCCGAGAGAGCATCAACACAAAGATGAACCCGGTGAGGATGGAGACATGAGCATCATGACTCATCCACGTCGAACACTTGCATTGGTTGCCCTACTTTGGTAAATATTTTCATCATTCCCTTGTGACTTGTTTCACAGTGTGATGACATGGGGAAGACACATGTTTTGTCTACTTGGTTGTAGTTTGGATTCAGATGGTGCATAATGTCAGTTTCAAACATATGCGCATGGTATATCTCATTGCTCAGTGAGTCTATTGCCTCCATAAATTCTTCCTTGGTGCGTTTGTTGGTGTCAATTTCATCAACACTATCGCCAGAACCTTGATCTGGATGAATGTCTTGCAATTGATGATGCAAGTATTTAGCATGTGTTTCAAAATCGACAATATGCCTAGTCATACAATGAATATCATGCATACGCTGACTGGAAAAAGACACACTTCCGTCTACAAGTAGTTCACAGAAGGTATGGCATATTGATCAAGCGATGTCAGTGTCACAGGCACCGGCCAAAACATGGGCACCCCGTGGTGAAGGCACAATTTGTCAAAAATATTCCAAAGACGGCCTCTCTTGAAATCCCAGCATCCAAAATAGACCATCCAAGTCTTGGCCAAGTAAATCCTTCCATTATCAAAAACGGCTCTGCTTGCTGCATGTCGGTGTTAATTGTTGACATAAGCTTCCCTTTGATTAACCAATACTTGTCATAGTGGCGGGTGCCTTTCTCAACTTGAAACTTAACCCCACTGGGCAACTCGATGGTAGATCCCTGAGCAACCTCTGTAGGTTGCTCTTTCTTAATATAATAAGTGGTGCCTGTATGAGTCACAGCTGATTTACCTGCAGTTCGATCCTTCTTTTTTACAACCTTTTGATAATTATCAAATGCTCCAAATAGCATGCCTTCAGACTCTAGCATAGTATATAAAGAGGGCAACTTATACTCATAAATTTTCTCGATGTCTTTGAATGAAGTTTCCAGTGATGACATGAGCCAAGGATACCTACTGGTACTGCTGGCCCACATATGCCCCAATATCAGGACATGGGCATAATCACAAAATAATATTCTTACCATTGAAGGAAGAATCCCACCAAACATTTGGCAAGACTCATTGGCAAGACCAGTTAGTCATGCAAGACCCATTGGCAAGACCAAGTAGTCTTGCCAGGATCCAATGTACAGCCTGATCAGGTGCACTAAAATCCTGATTGGAACACAAGAATCCAATAGGGTACAAATAAACCAAATGTAATCGAATTGCATGTAAACTACATGGTATAAGTGAGAGGACTAACATTGTGCAGTCCTCAGTTTTAGTCATTTCAATAGCTCATAAAAATAATTTCCAATCTACTGGAACTTCACGTTCTTATGTATACTACATAGAACTTAAACCAATTTTCGGCTTAGGTCACTATCAATTGATAGCCGGCTACTGTGTTGAGTTATGCACTCAGCAGTAGTTGTGAGTTTTACTCACGAGCTGTAAAAAACCCAGACACGTCACTGAGGCCATGTTCCCAGCTGACACGGGTATACTCCGCTCCTTCAAGCAGAGTTAGCATAGGTTAGCATGTAGCTTTAATCGCACATGCATAAAAAGACCACAGAGTGTGTACACACACAAGGTGGCATATTGCGCTCTTAGCAGGTATGAGGTACCATGCTTTTTCAGAAGAGCTTTATGATGTAGTGCCCTTTACAAAGTGCACGTAAAACATCTATATTATATATGGGGGGGGGGGAAAGAAAAAAAGCTTAAAGCTAGAAAATACGATGTATTGCCCTTTAAAAGTGCATATAAAACATACGTAAGCTTTATGCTAGAAATACTGATGTATTGCCTTTAAAAAAGGTGCAAGTAAAACATACAAACGCTATTAAGCTAGTAATCCCGTTTTGCACATCGAAGTATGTGATAGGGAAGACAAGTTACCATTAATACGCAAGTATGTGGTAAAAAAATATCTAGGGCCTAGTCAAAGCCCTAGGTAGTTAATTCTGAGCCTATTTAGGCCTAAGAACAGTTCTTGTGTCCCTCAATGAGAATAGTCACATAAAATGACCGCGCGATCCCCCTTGAAGTTCCCGTCTCAAGATACTCCAAGTTGTTTCAAGGGAGTTGGGTCAATTTCGCTGAGGTGGCAAATTGAGTTTTTCAAGGTTCGAATTTGGGCATAGGTTTGTATAGGCGATTGTCAGCTGGAGTATGAGATCAAGATCCTATCCCAACAGTCTTGCAAGAATGAGCCGTATTGCCCAAGTTAGATTCAAGGGAAGAGGAGGAGTCGCGCCCATCAAGTTCTTTCCAAATTCGCAACAGCCCGAATGGAAGGAAAGGTCAAAGCAGGTCAAATTGACTAGACTGGTGCCAGACTAGCCCCAAACACGTGTGAGTGAGCGAGGAACAGCCCGCACTACCAACAAAATGTTGGATCAGCCTCACGATCAGTTTTGTTAATAAAACGATCGCGATCGCGAAAGAACAAGCAAATCGCAATCAAGCCCCATCGAGATTGATATTGCCTGGGAGCAGGCTCTGACAGACTTTGTGTAAGGGCTGAGGGATTTAAACAAGTTTTAATCCCATTAGTGAGCGAAAGTGACGAGGAGTCACTAATTTGGTCGTTTTGACCTTGGGGGCGTATATGGAACCCCAGAGATGGGCAGGTCGAGTCCCACAGAAAGAGGTACGCTACAAATGGCACCTTTGACACGAAAATTCTCGCGAATACCCGAATCGCAGGAAATATCTACAGCAAAAAGTGAGAATCAGAGATTCCTACGAATCCTGATATACACAATGCTCAGTTACCACTCAAGAATGTGACTGAGAAGGGTAAAAGCTTGCGCACAAGAAGCATAGTGCCAGAGTACTTCCTCTGTGACACAAAGAGCTTTAGCCAAGTATAAAAATAGAAAATTCAAAATAAAGTAATGACATTACTTTGAACTCAGGTACAAGCAACAAGAAGTTGTAAAATCCTTGCAAAAAATCATAGATGATTTTTGCTGTACTAAAGAACCAGATTTAATGAAATCTTGGTATGAGCCAAAAAGCAAATTTGAATTTAATTATTTCAATAGTTTTGGTTTATTTTCTTACCACAAGGCTGGAAGAAAAAAATTATGAAACAAAACCCAAGTGACTAGAATTTTTCTGTCATGGGATGAAGACTTCCACAAAACCACAAATGGAAGAGAGAGCCACCAAAGTTGTGACATCTCATTAAGCAACAGAAAATCAGGCTTTGTTGAGTACCGAACCCTCAGCAAAGTGTTGCTACAGTAACACCAGGGTGATCAGACAAAGTTTCTGAGAGCACCACACAGTTCCAACAATGGAACCACTCATATGCTTTCCCTACCTGACTAGGCTGGTGTCAAGTTCTTGGCATACGTCAGATGGTGTGCTTCCAACAAAATGGAAGGGCAAAGTCACATGACTATGAAACATTTCATGGTTATGAGTTTCTGTCATACACAGCTGTGATAGAGCAAGAGATGATCAAGCCAGCATATGACCTCATTCTTGGACCATGTCTATGAATGATCTGAAATTGTTCTAGATTTTCGAACAAAAAAAAAGAAATGATAAAAATCACCTTGCCAGTGATAGACATCATCAAGTCTGCTTAAAACAGTGAGCATGGGCTGCAACTACAGCCAGCACACAATGTATCAAGCACAGAGCTAACCACTCAAGTGCAGTGCTCACTTTGAGCAAAATTCTCATATTTACAGAGCTAACCACTCTAGTGCAGTACTCCTCTGGAGTAAGAGAAAATAGCAGACCTTCCAAGCAGTGTCACATAGATGGTTGACACTACAACTCACCACAAGCTCAGCAACAAACATGTTACTGAAGTTTCAACAGATGCGTGAAACTGTTTACTTGAGCTTGAGTGATTGGAAGACAGTGCCTGTTGTCCTGGATAATACCATTCAGGACTGGTAATACACCAACACAACACAGAGCATGACCAGTTGTAAACAAAGTAAAATCAAGAGGGGATTAACTTTGTGAACTGGAGGTATTAGTTGACAGTCGCCGTCAGACTTGACTGACCAACAAACACAATACCATATCAAATTGTGCTGCATACACAACAGTAGTTCTTAAAATAGAGGCAAATATCAAACAGCTAAGTTAGGAAGTTGTTTGAGCCTAAAGAACTCAGTTCAGCACAGCAGAAGTCAATGACATACATCTGCCACAACAAAAAGACTTTCTGACAAGTCTATCAATCATTAGGCTGGATACTGACGCATCCAGACTCTGTGCCATCATGAGATTTGAGCAGGTAGTTGCCCGCTCCAATCCAGATATGGACAACACAGTGTTTCCAAGTGATGAACAATCACTGATACTGAAACTAATGATAGCCACAAAGTTCCAAAAAGTGAACTGACTTGAAGGATTGACTGCTAGAAGTCACTTCAAGGGCCAGCTTGGACAACCACACTAAACTAGGTTGTGAGGGTCTGTACCAGGTAGCAAGAGTCAAGTTTGAATGTCAAACTGTAAAAAAAAAAATTCTGCAAATAGACAGAGGTGTATGAGTTACCAAGATATCTACCCATGCACAGCGGCATAATACGTGCAACAATGCAGACAATACTTGCTGAAAGATCGTCCAATGGGATTACTCAACAGTTACTGGGTGGTCCAGTACTACCGAGGCCCTTGGATAAGACACTATGATTAGATCACCTCTCTCACAACTGAATTGTAGAGGAGGTTGTACTACGTCAACAAGGCTACCACGGTTGCCAATGAGACAATGTACATCAAAGAATAGAATCTATAGTGTAAGACTAATGTTAAAGTAACAGAAGTCCAGAGCTACCCAAATTCGTGTCGAATGAAGGTATGCTCGCATTCTTTGGACAGCTTTCTGACCAGAGGCATGCGCAGACACAGATAACCAAGATTGAATCCCAGGCCATATAAACTAATGTGGATTCAAATAAGGCTGTGTAAAGCTAGAGGATGGTCTCATGGAGACACCACTATCTGGCAATTGTTTCTCTTATGTGAGCCTTGATAGGTTACACCTTCAAGTATTCCATGGAGTACAAAAATGGCATCCATATTATGGGACTCTTACGGTCGCCTTATTAGTTTTGTCCCTTCTCCAAGGAAAGGACCAATGGATGGCCTATGGTAGTGCACCAATTGTAGCACAAGCCCAACATAATATAAGACTCAAAAAGAGCAACCCACACAATGACACAAAGACCCATGAACTTTGTTCTTGTGAAACCACAGCATTAAAATGGTGAATGATACTGCAACTTACAGAGACTATCATGTCCCAGCAGTGAAAATCAAACATGATCATTTTCTCTATAGAAAGACATGTATTACTTTGTGAGCGTTTCTGCAAAACAAAGATGAAACAAGCCACTGTATGCACATCATTGGTATACTGAATCGGCTTGACAAACCTGTCAAACTCAAATGACAACAACCCCACATATTGCCAACATAAAGAGAGTTCAAAAGATCTCTGCTGTGAAGTATCAATATGGTTCCACGTACCATTTGATAAGAGTCAAAGACTGTCAAAAAACCATCACTGACAAGAAAAGTTTGCAAACAATGCATTGTCATTATCACCATCAAGAGTCAAAAGGTGTAGACCTCATGTAAGGAGCCTCACCACTGAACAAAGAAGGATGCAATCCAAATTGAATCCCGACTCTGTTGGTATGTAAAAAGACAGACATTGACGTATGTGCTTTACAATGATCCTAGCATAACAAGGATGACTAGACATTGTTCATTTGCTGGTAGTTGACCCAAAGGGCATCTATTCCCATGGATACATAGGGGCAGAGAGCAAATAAAAAGACACATACCAGCACTAAGGATGGATGAGCTAGATAACAAATCTAAAGTATTCTCATCACCCAAGTGACAAGACCTGGAATAATATCCACATTGTAACCTCATTGGTACAATTAAAGTGCAGTTCTAACACTACACTTTGTTGCCATATGATAAGCATTTGGCATCGAGCGTAAGTCAACCAGAGTCTTCAAAAAAACCCAACAGTGAATATCATACTAGAGATCAGCATCAAATAAATCATGGTGATGCTTGTCCTGCTGAACAAATAATGGCCTTGTCAGCAGCTTCTAGTGGCATTGTGTGTTCCTAACAACCACCAATGTTCTATTCACTCATACCTACTATGCAGTGCCTACCGCCCTTGTTGTGATGCAAGAACAATAAAGGAGATGATGTTCGGCATTCCTTTGTGCACACACACACAAAAAAATTGGAGACCACAGGCAACACCAAACAGACCTTTACTGTACCCTCACAAGCAGGTAATGGTCACATATTTGGTGGATGCACTATCATAGTACAAACAGGTAATTACCCCCCAAATAAGTAGTCCGTATGACTGTGATCCTTGGCCCATCACAAATTTCATACGATTGGACAATCAGGGTTTCATGCGGATGTAAGTCATTATCATGACTTAGGAGAGCAAACAACAAAAACACAGACATCAAGAAACACATGTGTCAACAAGCAATGTCAAATGACAGCAGTCTCCCTCTCCACAAGAACTTACGCTTATAGTATACATACAAACTTGTATGCCATACATATCATGAAAACCAGCTTGAATTTTTACCTACATCACTAGGTTTTTGCATGCTGGCACAGGCATCGCAGGAATTTCTTTTTCCTCAAAGAGGTTTTCATACCCTGCAAGCCATGGCTACTCAGGACCTTTTTTCCTCATGGAGGTTTTATTTTTGTCCATAAGCCACACTGATCCTCCAATCGTGGGGCGAGTGACATGAGCCAAGGATACCTACTGGTACTGCTGGCCCACATATGCCCCAATATCAGGACATGGGCATAATCACAAAATAATATTCTTACCATTGAAGGAAGAATCCCACCAAACATTTGGCAAGACTCATTGGCAAGACCAGTGAGTCATGCAAGACCCATTGGCAAGACCAAGTAGTCTTGCCAGGATCCAATGTACAGCCTGATCAGGTGCACTAAAATCCTGATTGGAACACAAGAATCCAATAGGGTACAAATAAACCAAATGTAATCGAATTGCATGTAAACTACATGGTATAAGTGAGAGGACTAACATTGTGCAGTCCTCAGTTTTAGTCATTTCAATAGCTCATAAAAATAATTTCCAATCTACTGGAACTTCACGTTCTTATGTATACTACATAGAACTTAAACCAATTTTCGGCTTAGGTCAAGGAGCTGGGAAAGAGTTTCTTTTTTTTTTGGTGTAAAAAGGGGGGGGAGAAGCCCCCCAAAAACCCCCAAGGGGGTCTTTTAATGCCCAATACTTCAGCAAATAGTGACTATGTATCCTCAGCACCACATAGAGAATATGTAATATCATCTTCTGTTTTCTGTGTAGATCATCGTCCTCTCCCAATGGACTGTTGAAATTTTGAAATTTACGAGACTGAACAATTGTTGACATAACCATGTGCACAGAAGGAAATTGGTTGACTGTTTGTTGTATAATTATGTTGACACATTCTCTGGCACAAGGTATTCACATGCAGATGAAAATTAAAAGTCTGTTCAATTGCAGACTTGTACAGAATGTCAACCTCCTGTTAGAAGATGTCCAAGTTCTCTCTTCTTACTCTACTCCTAACGCTTCTTGTAAATTGCCACGACAAATTGTCTTTATTTCTGACATCGGCATGGTATTGCTTGATTGCTGTTGTTGAGTTGTATATTTGAAATACGAATATAGTGTATTAATGTAGCTAGGGTATCCCCCTTTGTCTTCCATAACTCCTTTGCAAGTCAGGTAGCTAAGACTTCATCCTTTGTGGTTTTAGGAAACTGAATGTCTTCCAGAATAAATTCCCCCGGTGATCTTGCTACATAAATCTCTATATAAGGCAAGTTTGTAAGCTTCACAAGAGCAAGGGTTTTTGTTGAATATCCAATTAGTTGACAGTTTAGTCCAATGCATATTCTACAATCAAGCAAATAATGCCTCTTGCTTTCCGTCAGAAAACCAACAGTTGGAAGTTTTTTGGGAGTGGCTTTTTTCTTTGTGAACAAGTATTTATAATGATTTCACTTTATCACTGTAAATTATAAAATGAAATGATTATAACCTCTCCAAGGGTCACAATTCCCCTGCAGTTTTTTCTAGTATTGGCACAGTACTAAGTTTCACATTATGGTAAGAGTACAGTAGATCACTGCATAAGCATTATCATATAGATGATGGTCCTTGTGATGCAGGAATGGAGTAATCAGGGCATGGTCCATGTAGCAGTTTTTGTGATAACAACTCACTAGTCCAGTATTTACATGCAGTCATTGTTGTATGACAAGTAAACAGCCAAATTGAATTGTGTTAGTACTTGAACAATAATTTGGCCATGGTGTATGACATGCACGTTGCTGACATCACCTTCCACTAGCTGCCTTCCATCAGGGCCTTGTATATAACTCAATGATAGGTTTCTTTCACGACAAAACTCTTAACACACTGCTTTGATTGTAGTTCATCCTTCAAGAATCCATCAAGCCCATTTTGCAAATCTGACAAATATGTCAAAAGAACAAAGCCATTGGGTTCCAATTTTCTGGTTTCTTGGCATCCCAGCGTGTGCACCCCATGACCACCTATTCACATGTTATTATCTTCTTCTTGCTCCCTGATGCCCCAAATTTATATTGTGTTCCTGAACTTAATAAAGTGCCACATGCATAATACTTTGCATTGTACAAGCACAATTATTAGCTCTTCTTAGCTGTTTTTATTGAGCCACCCTCTGATCATTAAAATTAAAATTTTATTTGCTGGTACATGACCAATCCAAAAATCAAGGAATGAGCTTTTGAACATTCGTCTTGATTGTAACAATTTAAGGCAGGGTTTCTTTTTATAGATACATTATTATTCCTATTAATCAACCGTTGTCTCCTTGCAAAACTAATTCTCTACAACTATGAAATTTTTCAAATTGTATTGTCTAAAAATGGTTTAAAATACTGCATGCTGCAACTCATAGGAATTGAATGGATAAGTGTCACTTCACTGAAGCAAGTCAACATTACACTTCAAATACATCACTTTCACTTGTAGCCTGCGTTTCTTGTTGATTTTTTCCGCAGCATCATAACATTATGAGGCATACTGTACTGAAAGCAGACCACGCCTTGTAATTCTTCCTTGCATGTTTGATAGGTAAAACGTATGTCACCAGTGAATACAACAAAATATTGATGAATATCAGTTGATCTACGGAGGCTAGACTTCATTACACATTTTCATTCTACAGCACTATGTATTCATGATATACAGTATCACAATAAGGTTGTTTGCAAATTGATGCTCATCTGTTGCTCAAGCAATCACAAGTCTGTTATGGTGGGACCTTTTTTTCTGCAACAAAAGAACTCCGCAAGTTCATCATCACATCGGTCAGTTCCGAAAAGAATCACAAACAGACCGATAAATAACGCAGCGAGTGCTACCGCGAACCATTCATACTGGTACCCCTCGTTTTGTTGAATTGCGAAAATCACTGAACAAATAACAGAAGCTGTTGGGACTATCGTCATGATAATCTTACTGAACATCGAGTACTGCCTGAAAAATGAAAATAAGGAAGTTTGAGTTGCGTCTGAATAGAACAGATCCCGTACCACTCTCTACATACCGTTGCTTCCA
Organism: Cyclotella cryptica; assembly: GCA_013187285.1. Taxonomy (NCBI): domain Eukaryota; phylum Bacillariophyta; class Thalassiosirophyceae; order Thalassiosirales; family Thalassiosiraceae; genus Cyclotella; species Cyclotella cryptica. The sequence continues at coordinate 418,641 of JABMIG010000116.1, forward strand.
CAAAAGAATTATATGAAAGAAGCAGTATAACCCCATGAGCCCGAAGTACATATACGCCCCAAACATGTGGTAATCTTTGTTTTCACCATCAATCGGATAAATTGCTAGGATTATAAAGCCAGCGTATGCTAAGATGTTCGTTACAGCAGCTACAAAATTCAGAAGTCGCAGACCTCTGAATGCACTATTGTTACGTCGGTGATATACACCAATTTGAATGCTACGCGAAATAGTCACTACGAAGCTGGCAAACGCCCCGGTACAAAGAAGGAGAATGATCTGCCATGTTGGTTCGTAGTCTGCGAGGGCCCCTGAGATTGAAATGTCTCTGATTGAAATGTTCATCTTGTACACCAGTAGGTACAGCGTGCCCAAGATCAAGGAACACGCGATGAGCGGCATCGTAAGTAGCAAAATGCTTGCACAACGTCCTACTCTGCTGCCGCTTCGGCTGCGACCGCCTTCAATCGACACAGGCAACAGTGGCTCCTTCTTGGTGCTCGTATTTTGTTTCGCCATTGTTTAGTGAAGAGAGTGTTGGTCGTCGCGTCAGCTATGACTTCTGAGCACAGAGAATCAAAAACCACTATGGATCAATTTCATTGTTATCATCAGTTTCGGGATGCCCTTCCGGTAGCCTGATATGTTGTGTTTGTGCCGGTTCTTGTAGTTCTCTAGCGCCCTCCGGCGGCATAGCGTCTTTTTCATATTGGATCACTTAAGCCTTTCAAAGATCGGCATCTAAAATTTAAATATGCCAATAATGAACGGGTGTAATACTTACCCCGCTCATGCACATACCCTGCACACACCAAAACATGCGTTTTACCAGCGTTTCACCGGCAGATGGCATGCCATGCAGATTTCCTTCGAATTACCATAGTCGAGCATTTGGCGTGACATTAGCGACGGGGAGCGACAATGAAGACAAAATTCAAGCGGCGTCAACCAAGAGCCTTCAATATTATGAGATTCGCATCCTTATTGATGGGGCTAGCCTTGGTTGCTGGTCTCGTAGGACTCGCGTCGGCGGTGAGTGAGCCTGTCTCTTATGCACTTGAGCTGCAACTCGACGGCGGTCCATGATTCTGTTTGCTGCGGTGGAACTTTTGTGATAGCACCGATAGCTCATCTATTCTTTTGGATCTTCGACACGCCGAATTTCAGGAAAGCGCAAACGCCCACCGCCTTTTTGTCCAATTCTGCACCTCCTGAGGCATGCGAGCCAACTTCCTCCGTCTCAAGGAATTGCTTCGCAGCGAATTCCCTGGGCAGTGGAACGGGATAGACGGAGCCAATTATCCTGTTCCTGAATGGACGAAGTTGGCTGGCAATGTTGTCTCAGCGTTGCAGATGTTTGTAATGGTTCTTGTTCTGGTGGGGGATTCTTTATGGACTTACATTCCTGGATTTCGGAGAGGACCCCCTGAGATTTACTACAAAATGAAAGATAACCCGGCTTTGGCGTTGATTATTATATTTTTGATCATACCGTCGTACATCCAATCATTCGCGAATTCGGGGGGTGAGTTAGTGCTGCTTGGTAGCAAATTATCGAAACTTCGATCTGTACTAGACATGGTACCACTCACCACTTTACTTTCTTTCTCGTCTGTCCCGCAATCAGCTTTCGAGGTGTTCCTAGATGAAAAACTGGTAAGTCTTGATATTTCTTTCGTTTCGTGGCTTCGTTTTCCACTTTTTCTTGTTCACTCGAACGTCCTTCGTTATCACTCGATTAGATTTATTCAAAATTGGAGACGGGGAGGATGCCAACCGTCGCTGAAATTGTCAAAGCTTTAGAAGCTGCAGGGCTACGAAGAGGTAGATAATTTCATGCCCCTCCAAAATCTGCCATAGCCTGAAATGTGTGAATGCAACAATCCTGCCTGATAAAGCTCTTTCGCAATGGCTGTGAATGACAAGATTTGGATTGCACTTGTAGTGCTCCATTCTTTGATAATACGGCTTTTGTAATGTCTTCTTTTTTGGCTTGGTCATGCTTTCATTCAATCGAATAGATCATGTAGCGTGTTGATGTTAGGGTAAAGTGCGTTTGCCTTAATAACGAAGTTATATTTTTCTATGTCTGGCGTTCTTACTACTACGTGTTCACTTTAAAAAGATTGTTTCGCTTGCGTATAATTATTATGTCTCAAACCTATCTGTCGTGCTGGTGAGTCATTCACTTGGTCTTTGACTCATGTTGATGGGGTTGAAGCATGGTGGAATGTCAGCGCGGTTTGGCATGGGTGATAAGAGGGTGATAAACAAGTTGGTTTGAACGAATTTGCGTCCTTCACATGCTTTCACATGCTTTCCGATGGCAACACGCGGTGAAATCTGATATCCTCACATACCTGTCAAATCAAAAAATTCAAATGAATTAACATCACTCCACCAGTATATATTTCTTGAAAATAAGAGACGTTCGACAAAAATAGACGACATTCTCAAAGGTAGTTGAAGTCTCATGTTGATCTTCCATCGATGGCACATCGCAAGAATTGGAAACAGATGCCGCGATGGCGAAGAGACGCCCGCAATCTCCACGCCCAACGTGGACAACCTCTGCAGCCCCGGAAGACAGCAAAGAGCGTATAATATAGAGTATATCAAAGCTACCGCTACTACCGATCCTCCCTGAGGCGAATAGCGGTGGCAGTGACAGTAGCAGACAGCAACGTTGTAACAGCGTTGTAACCACATTGGACCGTCAAACTACGATACTTGCAACAGGTCTAGAATCGAGTTTTGTTCTTTATCAACTGTTAATATGTCTACTAAGGCACCTCGCAGCTCACGTCATCTGCCAATGCAAACGAAAAAGGAGAGACTTCAAAGCATGCGCAAGGGATGCTGTATGCTACTCTGTTCTGCATTGGTCTATGCTATAAATTGTGTGGACTATGTCGACGCTTACTCGGTGTTACCCACTTCAATACGGCACCAAAGGCAACGCCAGGCAAGACGCCACAATACGGAACTCGCGGTGAGTTCTACAACTTCAGTCAGCGGTGCCGTTAGAGCCGTTAATCGTAGCCACATCCATCCAAACTCATTGTTCAATGTGGGCTATGATGCAAATGCAATCATTAACTTTTATGACCGAAGGCCGTGGGTGGTCGGGATACGATTAAACATGCTTGGGCTACCATTGCTGGGCTGGTATATTGGACTTTTAACTGACAAATTACTGAAAATTGACAGTAAAGAAAGTGTAGAACGGAAGAGAGGAGCTGAACTCCGAATGCATCTTGTGAGATCGAGGAGTGTAGCACTAATCAAATCTGGCCAAGCGTTGTCTCTCCGTCCTGATCTGTTGAAGAGCAAAATTTGGGCAGAGGAACTGGGAAAATTGGTGGACGAAGTGGGATCCTTTCCTGATTTAGAGGCAATGAAGATAATACAAGACGAACTCTCTGATCTTTTACCAAGAATAAGACCCACGAAACCAGTGGAATCAAGTGCAAAGAAAAAGTATACCGGAAAAATAACGAAGTCAACACGGTTAATCCGCCTAGTGGAGAATGACCCTGTGCTGAGTTTATTTGAGTTCTACAATGACTGCCGAGTGGTTGCATCTGCCTCGATTGGGCAAGTTTATAAAGCTCGAATACGGCGGGGTGCTGCGCTTGAAGCAGCGATAGGCAAAGTAGAAGCAGCAAAATGGGGAGGCAAAACAGTTGCAATCAAAATTCAGAGACCAGATGTTGCCGCGTCAGCAAGCCTGGACATGTATCTCATTCGACGTACTGCCATGTGGCTTTCAAAGTTTAGAGGTGGTGATATTGTCGCTATCGCTGACACCTTTGGACTGCAGCTCTTTGGTGAACTAGATTACGTACGAGAAGCTCAAAACTGCGAACAGTTTCATGAGTTGTACGGAACCTGGGACGACGTTGTGGTCCCACGAGCCTGTACTTCGCTTACTCGAAAAAAAGTGCTAGTAATGGAATGGGTTGATGGAGCAAAAGGTCCCTGGAAAGGACCCGATGGCATAGAAATGGTCAGAATAGGTCTCCGTTGCTCTACAGATCAATTGTTGAGGTCTGGGTAAGTTGAAATCGATTGAAGTTACTTTCCTTCAATGACGTCTCCAACACAAAACCACACACAAATATTTTCCTAGACTATTCCACGCAGATCCACGTAAGCAAAAGTCTGAAAATGTTTTGTGTATGATATACCTTTCTTTCATTCCATCTCATTTTGATGGTGTTCCAACAACAATACAACAGATAGAGGTAACCTTCTTCGAACACCTCAAGGTCAGCTGGCGGTCATTGATTTCGGAATGATGGTATGTTGATTGACCCAATCGTGAAAATCCTCCAATACGTATATTCATAATGGCTTTACCTTACTTATCACTTGATAGGCCGATATTCCTGAAAGTGATCGATACGGGTATGTTCATGCAACGTCGATTGTATGCGCGTTAATACGCTTGCTGACGACTTTTCTGTCTGGATCTTATGATAGACTTATTGGTCTGGTTCTTGGCTTGAAGAATAAAGATCTGTCGCTTGCCACTGAAAATCTGCTCAAGGTGACGCTCTATTTCTCATCGCCATGAATGCTGTCTATTTCGAATCGTTGTCTTGATCACTCACTACTTTCCTCCTGTCGATAACCAGCTGGGCTTCTTGGAAGACACTACACAAGTAGATATCCTCGTTCCTCGATTGAGAAAAGCACTGAAGAATGCAACAGGAGGAACCAACAAATCATCTGATTTGTCATTTTCATTACTTCAGATGGAATTGGATGAAATCTCTCGAGACAACGTTTTACGCTTTAAAATCCCGCCGTACATTACCATCATCATCCGCAGTCTTACCATTCTTGAAGGCTTTGCTTTGGATGTGGATCCAAATTTCAGATTGATCCGTGGAGCGTATCCTTATGTCCTCAAGCAACTGTTATCTCCAGAGGGCGTAGAAGAGACTCCGAAAGCCTTGAACGATCTTCTAATAAGACTGTTGACGGTGAACGGCGAGCAGAAAGAAGTAGAATGGGGTAAGTGTGCTTTCACCTCTCTTACTGAAGATCGGACAGTTTCTTTTTGCACATTGCAAGTAACTTACCTTTCTTCCCATATCAGGACGCCTTCGTGATCTCTTGGTCCTTGCCGAAAAGGCGAGCAGATCATATGACCCCTCCAAAGACAAAGACGAGGACAAGGTTAGCGTGTCAAGGAAAACAATCGATCTCTTTCTCAAGTTCATGACGAGCAAAACTGGTGTATTTCTCAAAGAACCTCTGGTGCATGAGTTGGCTGAGGCAATTGATGGCATGGCGAGCATGGGAGAAAGCAACATACTTGAACTGTCCCGGGGGTTTATTCGTCCGTTACCTGGGGGGAACGGACCGATTAACACCAAAAGAATGAAGGAAATGAGAGCTGTTGTTGATGTCTTGCAATCTGCACTTTTGATGAAGAGTGACGATGACGGTAGGGGGAAAAGGCAAGAGAGACTAGAGCTGGCACGAGAATTCGCGAGAGAACTTTTCGTACTGTTCAGCGATGAAGCGAGGCGAGAATCTGCTGCTCCCCTGGTGTCTGAGCTCACGACTGTTGTACAAATGGTCGCTGTTGAAGTCCTGGAAATTAGGAGTTCTAGAGCTATTAGGCGTGTTCTCGGATTAGCGGATACAAAGTGATGAGCAACATGAACATGGATAAATAATACTTCTATTGCTAAATATAACTGGATGATATTATTACCGTTCAGTGCCATGCCAACTTTTCACTTTTGAGAGTACCGAGCATGGCAATCTTTAAACGCGTCCCATTCTTCTGTACACAGGGAAACCTGCCCTCTATTGGCATCCATACACGCAGCAACTCTCGTATATGGATCCTCACAAGGGTTTCCCTTGGATGCAGAGCTAGTGTGATCAGCGGGTAGATCCTTTTGCGTTTTCTTATCACAGTCTACGCATACAATTTCTTTCGGCTTGCTTGCTGATACCCCCATTTATTACTTGTGCGGCGAAGTTCCGGATTGTGTGACTTATAGCCGGATAAATAATAGCAAGCGTCGTTAGATTGCTGATGCGGTAGGGTGTGCAGGGGTGTTGCAGTGGCACACCCTGTTGCATACAAAATACCGGTAATACCACACCATCTCCACACCGTAACGGAACGACCGATGAATTTACTGAGGAAGTATAGTAATGGGACAAACGGCGCCATACATACGACTCATACGACTATTTACCATACGACAGCATACGACTTACATATTCCAAGCAGCTCCACTGACTTCCATTTACCACTTATTCGCACCCCTATCTGAACCGATCTCACTCTTGTCTCGCTGCGGTGTTATCCGGTGTCTATCTTTGGTGTGGCGAAGAAAACACCGGACATCTCTGGATCCGCGCGTGTATTTCTGTTGGTCGCAGTAAGGTTCGAGTGTCAATACATGCAACATGGCAATCACAAACATCGTGCCCATCCGAATAGACGCTTCAAGCACGGATGGTGCGTCAAGATTCAGAATAATAGACACTCTCTTGATCGACACCACTTGCCTCCCGATATCGTACGTTGCTCAGCCACGAGGTGATTGCGCATCGGAATCATTGAATTGGGTTGCCGACACTTCGGTATTCTCACTCGACTCGCTCGTTAACCGGAACGCTGCGTACTTGGCAGAATCCATACTCGCAGATGCTGAAGTTTACGGAGCGGTCCGATCATCGAAGCATTACCTCGGTGGACGCTTGGATCTTCTTTCTGATACGCAGTTGTACAGGGACGTCAAGGAACAAATTAGTACTCAATTGAGTATAGCTATGAACATTGGGAAGAGTCAGCTTACTTGCGATGGAGAGGGGGGCGTAGGAGATTCGTCAGCCATCCACTCTTGCAATTCAGAACCGAGTAACTTTGTTGTGGAAAATGCGACCTCTTCCGGCGGGTTGAACGACAAAGAGTTGGGTATTCGACCAAACATTGTTCGCATCAAACTGCGCTTACGACAAGAAAATATTGTTGTTGCGGAAGAATTCGATTATGACATAAATCTGTCAGGTTTGGAGGGCTCCGACCCATTCTCGATAGCTAACAGCATGGTGGAGGACTTGAAACTTCCTCGTGAGTTTGCGGTATCCATTGCTACCTCCATAGTTGAACAAATTTACGGAATTGATGTCCCGGAATCTGTTGATAGTTTGGCCCCAGGAGCTTCTCGGGATGTTCCAGCTGCTTATGTATTGAACGTTTCACAGGACGGGTCATCTGCTGGCTTTGCTCAAATGATTCTAGATGCTTGAGGTTTTTTTATGCAGGGTTGCACAGACCAAAATAAGTCTTGGGGCTTTGGTCTGATGGACTTACCGAGACTGCACAATAAACTTCATGTTCATATTTCATCAGATGATATTGGCTTTCCTAATTTTACTTTAATTCTAAGCTATTTTCCTAAATTGTTTGGTTTCATCACAAGACAATACGGAACAACGTAGTGTTGGATTTCAACTCTCCTTTACAATATCCACTGAACACTCCTTTACAATATCCACTTCATTTCACTCTAACGAAGTTATTGCATCAATCATTTCTATCTTCACTAATCTTGCGAACATGCTAATCGAAAATCTACTTCAACAGTTCTCATAAAAGGGACCAAAATGCTTACATACATAGCATTTTTGATCACCATTTAACCCAGTTGGCAAAAAAAACTCGCAGTCTGCAGCAGAATGGACTTGCACCGAGTATGAATTCTTCTCTTGTTCAAATTTTGCAAGAAGTTGGGACGCAAGGGTGTCAGAGAAGGCAAACACATTCGCCTCCATTTCATAAAATGAACTCCTGTTCCAAAGATTCCATGAACCAAATGCTGACCAGTTGGCATCGACCACAACATATTTTGAGTGAAGGAAAGGGGGTCTGCGTCCTCCTTTCATCGCAGTCACGAACAACTCGACCTTCGGGGCGACTGTCAGCATCTGACGAAGGGAGGCAAAGAGGTCTTTCTGCCCATTGCGAAGATCACAAGAGTAAATCGAATTGCTTAGAACTGACACTTTCACGCCACGCTCCGTAGCAGCTTGTAGCGCAAGAGTGAACTGGAGAGGAATGTTACAATGCCCCATGCACAATACGATGGACTTCTCTGCTGCATGTATAGCGCCAAGAACCTTTCGAAGAATAACATCTTCCCCTGAAGAACTAGGGCTAGACGACAAGAAAAGCATCTTGGTCATCAGGCCCGGGTCATTCGTATTCAATGCAATGTTGGTGTCGTAAGACTCGTGGGATTCATTGCACTCTTTCTTTTCTTCCGCAACGTCAAACACACTCGTATTGCTGCAGAAGGGTTTCATTGCATTCCACAAATTATTGAAAGTCTGTTGATACATTTGGGTAATGTCACCTTCAACGATGAAGTCAGTGTCAAGAGAATCAGGCCTTGGCACAACATTACTTCCACCAGCAATAACCCTACCCCCTGATTGACCGTCAAAAATGTGGAACTTGCTGTGATTCTTAATGCGGTACTTGCTAGTTTTATCGCGAGCAATCCAATACTGGTATTCAATGTTGGGGATCGCAGCCGCAAGGTCTAAGATTTCCCGTAGAAGCCCGGATGTAGACGCAAATTTCTTCTCGGCGTAGTTGAATGGTGGACTACCTGAAGGTAGTTGTTCTATGAAGGAAACATCGCTTGGCATTGAAGTGCTTGCCGAGGCACTAGTTGTAGGTTTGATGACATCAAGGACACCGTGAAAGCACTGACTTTCCATAGTCATTAATTCGAACAGAATTCGAACCTTGATATTCTTCTGAGTGGCGAGGTATGGAATTAGATCCAAAAAGATGTACTTAGTCGCACAATCGGTGTGGAAAATGTAACACGCACAAATATCGATGCTGTGTTTGGCCTTCAACGCGGCATCGATGTATGCATTGATGTAGTTGTCACGGGAATAAAGCAACCGAACAGAAGAATCCACGTATAGACTCTCCATCAATTTCGGCGGCGGGCATTTCTCAGGTGAGTATCGTTCTGCCCATTTGGAGGCAAGATTTGGCATGCATTCGAGACAAGTACTAGCTTCTCGCACCATGAGCTGCTCTAGAACTTGATTAAAGAGACAACGAAGAACATCACCACTGTAATGCGTCCATTTGCCAAAGCAGTCACAAAAGAGTTCTCTTCTTTCAGAGTCGGAAGTCGCCCATTCCAATCTTTTCTCCCATACAAGTTTAATAAGTTGAAAGTATTCCAATGCGGAATCCGAGCTAGGAACAGGAATTTGTTTCGTAGAATTGATAGTATCCAGTGTCTCGTACTCCGGAAAGGCGTAATCTAAGCTTCTCCAAGTCGCTTTGCTTTCCCTCGTATCAAAACCAGGAGAGATGCCTAACTGTGACGTGCCAGTGAGCGAAGATAGCTTGCCAATCAGAGCATCGAGCGACTCGATAGAAATCTTGATTTCGTCGGGCGATTCAGCTTGGCCACCAACGAATTTGACTCTCGAAGATGATAGAATAGCTTCCAGTGGCTGAAGGAGCTCTAGATCGGAACGTTGATCAGATACATTGTCTCTTGCTGTTTCATCGATTGCATCTATAGGCAACGCAATTGCGAAAGGAGCATACGATGGAACATCCAAAGAGTTGAAATCCATGGCGAAAGAACAGTATTACTCTCGACTTCTTGTATAACAGAGAGAACTAACACCTCGAGACGAAATTATTGTGAGACCGATGCTCGACGGATGTGGCTCCGGAAGTGGGTCATGGATCATCGCGGAAGAGAGGATGCAAGCGAAAACAAGACTGGCGCCTCCGACTACCACTGGTAAATTTTTCAATTTTTTTCTTCTTATCATTGTTAATCAATGGAATCAGAAGTTGGAATTTTATGAAAATCGATTTTGGATTGATGACCGAGCTATTTTTGCTGTCGAGTTCAACATTCCATCGAGGGGTTGCAAAAACAGTATGTACGTAGTACCATGTGTAAGTAGCAACAAAAACGGATAGGCTGAGATAGATAGGCTTATAATGTCAAGATTTTTTCAAAATCTTAGTTATCAAGATTTTTTCAAAATCTTTGTTGTATTGGAAACTGAGCCACTTTTCTCCTTCTCCTCCTTCTCCTTCTTCTTCCTCTACAGTGAGACATTTTTTCACTTTTTGCCAAAACAGGTATTTCAATGATGAATCTCATTGATTACCTTGAAAAATTATAAACATTTATTGATTTATACATATCATGGAAAAAGTCAGGAATTTTCAACTATGTACCTATCAACGTGAATATTTTCAATAACAACATTATAATATCAAAAGTGTCTTACAAGAATACACATGCAAACTTAAAGGGAATCTTAACAATGTCTGTAAATGATTTAATGGGAAACTTAACAATTATTATCTTAGTAATGTGTTTGTTCAAATTTAAAGGGAACATGAGTAATCTTTTCCCCGCAAACTTCAAGGGACGATTGATTCTATCAACTAACTAAATGGGAATGTTAAATATGCCAATATTGCTACTTTTTACATAATTCAATGTAACATTTAGAATAAATTGTCCCGAATAAATGTTTTGTAAGACAATAAATCTCAATAAAATACGGCTAAATACAAAAGAAGAACCCTTCCTTGTCTTTTGTCCATGTGACGGACAAAAATGACGTCATAGTTGCGGTAAAAAAGTATTTACAACCTTACATCAATCGAACGATTGTTTTCTGAGCTTTTGATTGGTGTTCTTCTTTTGTTCGCTTGAACAGTCTTTCACGAGTAATTGTGAGTTGAATGCAGCAGATCAGAACAATCGGATCCATTCATTCTTGTAGAAGTTTGATATGTTTCTACAGTACTACAATAGAGTTACTTCATTTGCTCCAAAATTCTTTTTCTTACTCAAAACCATTTTTTTGGAATCCACTGTCTGGTCGACTGGGTATCATGATACCTCTAGGATACATAGTGCTCCTATTGATATGGCCGTCAGAAATTTCTAGAGATGTTAACTCTCAGTAGAACACATTTATTAAGATGTGAACAATGGAGCATACCAAAAGACATTTCGCAAATCGCTTTTACACATATCACATTCACATAAAAGTGTGTGAGCAATGATTAATCTTACCTAAAACATACATCGTACATCATATTTCTCACCTATCGTATTTCAATTCCCGGTCATGAGTCCCATTTTCCTATTTTTTTATATTGTCTCAGTACCCCTATGTAACGATACATAATAGAGATAGTGTACAATTAGAGTATAGGGGGATCAATCATAGGCAATTTGTTTTGTGTAAATGTGATTTGCGATTTGTGTCAATGGTTGATGAGGGCCTCTCGTAGACCAGATTTGTGTAATTTACACATAGTCAACATTTGTGCACATACCATGCACCTTTTTGCACGCAAATTTCCCACTTCTGCACTTTTATGTGCATATTTTCTACTTATGTAACATAATTCTATGTTGATTGAATTGCACGAAGGTAGAAATTTTTAATTATGTTACATCATTAATAACTTGTGCATAAAAGAGTGCACGGGAGTTGGTTGGAAAGTTTACGCTTAATAATTTTTATTACTACAGCCTTCACAGAAAATGCAAAAACAGACATGATGCTTTTATTCGCACGGTACTGGTCCTAATGTGTTTTTCAGTACCCTACATTGGATCAGTACCAGTTATTAACAACTAGTTATTTGGGATTACGACAGTGTGGTAGGGGACTATACCACATGATTTTGTGTGCGGCTCGCAGAATCACAAAGCAGGCTTGGAAAAAATCCAGATGGACCATGGTGACAAGCTTGCCACAAACCGGATTCGCAATATCTCAGCAAATATTGCTCCTTTTTTTGCTCCGGGTCGAGCGCCCGTTATCCTTAGACCGCGCGCTCATGAAGGTTTGCTCAGATTGATGCGGGAAGAAAAACCCACGGAGCACTCCTTCCCAAGAGATCATGGACTCAGATTCGGACATCTCCAAATTCCAGCAATCTGGGAAGAAGAGCAGGGCCATTTTCACCCTTCCGACTCCGGTCTCTCACTCTTTCTACCTCTCTTGAAGATGGGAGGAAGTGGGGGTATCTGTAGGTAAAAAAGGTGAGTTCATTCTATTTTTCAGTTTTTGATGCAGAACTTGCATGAAATCTCACCTTTTCATGTCATCTATCCCAAATCAGCTGCAAGCATGCAACAATTGACCTGAGATGTATGGTTGCAAAGCAAATATCATGCAAAAATTATAGGTACCTTTGACAGGGATGAAGTTTTTATTTTATAAGCTTAATTTGCTCTAATTGTGAGGATGGAAGGGCAGTGGAGCTGCTCTTCCAATCCAAACGATGCAAACAAAATGTGTGTAGATTCTACACACATTTGGTATGTATTTAGCCTTCCCAAATGAAGGGGCTATGGACTCTGATGTTCCAGAGCCCATAGGGCAGTGGACTCCTGTGATGGGGAGTCCTAGCCTTTTAGACCAGGGCGGTGGACTCCAATGTTGTGGAGTCCTTGCCTTTTGGATCAGGGACAGCGGACGTCCCGCCTGGGGAGTCCTGAGAATGCTCCTTTTGTATTTTGTACCAATGGGTACAAAATGGGCTGATTCTTGGCCTATGTCAACAATGAACTCTGAAAGATCTAGGCACTAAGGGAAAAAGGGCAGAGAGCTATGGGCCGATCACTAACAAATCCAACAATCAACTTAAAGCAATAGGAGAGTGGAGAGAGTCTGTGATGACTCAACAAATGAGCCTAATAATATAGAGTAAACACAACAATCAACCAAAAGAAATGGGAGCAAAGAAGTTGGGGATAGTTCAAGTAATCAATTTACCCTTCTGTTTATCAATTCATCAAGCAATTTATTAATTAATATTAGTTACTAGCATGTTACTAGCTTTGTCCTCGCTAGGTAGTTAACAATGTCTTCGTGAAAATATTTTGTCTCCCAAATGATACTGAGGATACTTTGGCACATATATTATTGAGAACTTTGTGCCAGATTTGTTTGTACACTTGTATTAGCTAAACCATAAGCTGGACATATTAAGGAATTGGTACAACCACGTGTGCACAAAAAGTTCACAAATGTTGTAGATTATGACATAATTTGTGTAAATTTACACAGAATTTTCCAACAAAACACAAAAATTTGAGTAAATGTGTAAATGCAATTTGCGAAATGTGTTTTAGGTATGCTCCAATATTTATATGAAAGATATCAGTATTATATCATGCCCTTCTAGCCATTAACACTAACACTTTCCTACCGATTTCAGCGTTTTATGATGTTTTGGCAGGTATGAATTTAAGTTAGAGCCTCTATCAATGCTTCCAATATTTCAAACTGCTCTTCTAGGATTAAATTATTATTGTGTGAATACACATTTTAGGTTTTCAAATCCTTCTAAAATGTATATAGTATTTTTTGAGCAGGTATGAATTTAAGTTTAACCTCATGAATTAAAATTAAAAATGTGACGTTTAGAATAAATTATCCTGAAAACATTTTAAAACGTTTTTTATATTTAAATTATTAGGATCTGAATATACTTTATAAGGATTTCAATTAGGTCTATTAATATTTTGCTGTCAAATTGTTTGAACCATGGCAACAACCTCAGAAGGAGAATGGAAGGTGGTACAATGAAGAGGATGAGGATTGTTATATTAGAAATTCTCATTGCAATGAATCAACAAAGGACAGATTTTTAAGCGGCAGCGAACCAATCGACAAGGAGGAAATGAACGAGTTGGGCAGCAAGGGACGAATACTGTTGAAATCTCTAACCAACACACTGGATCAAGGTGAATCCTCTCGTGAACAAAGGAAACATTTGAAAAATAATGAAACTATTCCAATGGTAACAATCGGAATGAATGATGAATGCACGAATGACAGCGGGGGCAAGAATACTTGCCTCTATACTCTGTGCTCCCGTTCCAACTCCGATCCGACCGTTGACGACACTGACATAAATGTCTCTGCTAGTTTCACTGACCTGATTGGCATAACGAGGCCAGTGTATGAAACTACCGATACCTATGGAGTCGATCCTTCCTGCTTATTCGGTAACTTTGTATTTCCATCCATCAAAAGTGAAGTAGATCCAGAAGATTCACCGTGTTGTTCTTTGTACACAGAAGAAGCCGAGGATTCTCCCAGAAACCATTCTGCAAGTTATTTATTGTCCGATGCTTTGTCCGTGATTGAGGAATGTGTCAAAGAAACGGATTCAGAGTATGCAAGTGTTACATCTGATTGCAATGATGGAAACAATGGACCTATGCATCATTCTACAATGGCAACATCTATGCGTGACTTTGACAGTGAACCGATTTTCAGTCTCTCTGAGTTGAAGAATACCCTTGTCGATTGTGGAGCAAGAACCCCTGTCGACCATGAGAAAGTGTCAGCAGAACTGAATGACTCCAATGATACATTTGTTGAATAAAAAAATTAGAAAGAATTCTGGTTCAATTTGCCAGAGCAAGAAGGATCACTCCGAGAGCAATGTCGATTCCATTTGCCAGAGGAGGAAGGATCACTATGAGAATAATGCTGATTCCATTTGCCAGAGAAGGAAAGAGCACTTCAAAAGCCATGCTGATTCCATTTGCCAGAGGAAGAAGGAACATTTAGAAGCAATGCACCAACTATTTGCTTAAAGAGAAAAGCTGACTTTGAAACGAAAGGAGATTCAATTCTCAAGAAAAATAAAACCCCATTATTCATAGATGAGAACCATCAAAAGAATTGATAATCAACAAAACTGTGAATTCAAAAATGCTACAGAGGAAAATTTCCTTGGCAAAAGAAGTGATACTGGAAGAGAAACAAGTGTTGTGAAAAGGCCAATAAATTCAATAGAAAGTGGACATCAGCTTGATCTTGATCAAATCAAGGGCTATTTGACAAACCAATCGATGCAAGAATGCTTTGATAATTTAGTCCAGAAAGTAAAGGATAAGTATGTTATGTCAACATCTGCTGGTGGGGACAAAACAGACATCGTGCTCATGTTTGTGTTTTGTGTGATTGCCTCATGATTGGAATGGAGGATGTGCAGTACATTGAGAAAGATCAGTTGCTCATTAATTCCTCTAGGTTGTGTGTGTTGGAATATGAACAATATTATTATGGGATTGCATTACACCAAGAGTTGGTAAAACAATATCAAGTACACGATGATGATTTGAAGCATTTATTGCTGTCTCCAAGAGCTCTGAACAACGAAAGAGGCTATGAGTGTTGTGATTGTTGTTACAGAAGTTTGGTAGCAACAAAAAAGAAAGCAGTGAATACAACCCTCCTAAATTTACAATTGCAAATGGATTTGCAATTGGCAGCATCCCAGAAACCATTTCATTTTCTTGCAAGGATGAAGCACATCATGTGAGGCATATTGATGCTCAGAGACTTGGGACTTGGATGACCTCATTTGTGCAGCAATAAGTCCAGTCCGACCATTTGGGTATGTTCATGCCTACACAGCTGGGAGTCAAAAATCAATAAAGGGATATTTTTCTTTGTTCAGTGCAAATCAGTCTCATGTTGTTGGAGCTTTGCACAAATATTGCAGTGCTGGAGCAGGAAGTGGAAGAATGGCTCCAGAACAAAAATATGACCCGTAGAAGGCAGGATGAATAAGACAGTGATTTGTTTATGGATCTTTTGACATGTCTTATAAAAGAATCTTGTCACAGGGGATACAAGGATGTCTATCCACCAGATGAGTGTCCAGACCCATTCATTGTACTTCAGAAAGATGACAATGAAAATTATACGGATAATTCTGTGGATTTGAATGTGGAATGCATGAGGGAAGGAAAAACTTACTATTTTTCAAGCAAAGCTCAAAATCCAACTCAAGATAATTCTGTATTTGACAATTTGGAAGACTTTGTTCAGGCAATGCTCAATTCAACTGCACCAACTATGTTGATGTATGGAGGAAGCTATTTGAAAGGGTATGAAATCAATTTGGAAGATGCATTTCCTATTCAATTTCCCTTCAGAACTGGGGGTCCAAATTGTGGGGAAAAAGAAAACGTGATGTATCCCATGAAGCCTGCTTACATCACTAGATCAGATTGCCATTGAACCAGTTTATGCGTCCAGACTTTATTCTTGGTTTGCTACCAACTTCTGTGTCAAAGCGCATCATATAGCACTGACTTGATTCAGTGCTGATTCAACTTTCAAGGAAAAACTCTAGGTGATATAATTTCAAAGCTTTTTGTCAGTGATGTCACTTGGCAGTAAAACAATTAAACAGAATTCAAGCACAAAATGAACCCATTCAAACAAATTCATCAGGAGTGTCTTTTTTGCAATCAGTGACATAAGCATGCAAGATTCTTGGACACACAAAAGATAAAGGGAAATGAGATTTTACAAAAAAATAAAATTTCTTCCAAATCTTATTTTGATGTTAGGAACCTTTTGATATGTACTTTCTCATGCCCAGTATAAAATTTCATCCAAAAAATCCACCAGAATGTCCTCATTTTTGAGATACCATGATTTTTGTGAAATTTTACTAGTCACAGGACTAGTGACTGACTAGAAACACAGTGTCGGGCTATGTTATGCATGTTTTTTCTCAGTCTAACACATTCTATAGCAATTTTGAATTTGTTATTTCCGGACATGATTAATATTATGGATCTGTTTCTTGTTTCCTGTGGTTATTTATTCGTTGTTGTGGTTTTTAAGTGATTTTTTGCTGTTTTTGGCATAAATTACCCCCTATAACATGTATATGGTTGCGTCATCTATAACTTTCTAGACAACAAAAGCACAAGTAATCTGGATTGTGCTTGATGTAGGCACAATGACTGATGTTTCTACCTTGTCAAAGGTGTCCTGCCCATGCCTATTGGTCCCGTTTGTTGTAAAGGAGGAAGTGTACTTAAAGATACCAATAAGGGGCCTGGATGCAGTACATGTGGGTATGTACCTACAGTAGCCTGGAGGTAGGCTACATACTTCTCAGTAGCATGGTCTGTTCCAGATACCTTTGGAATAGGAGTACGTCAGTACCTATGACTCAGTACCTCTGGAAGTAGCCGGTGGTATTGGCCCTACTTTCTTCTCCTTCTCCGAGAGCTGGTAAAACATCATCTCTGAGAGAGCTGTAATGTGGACATGCTGCTGCTGAGGAGATGCCTCCTCAGCCATCACGTGAACATCTAGAAGTTAGCTAGGTAAAAATTAAGTGCTTACAATTTCATACCACTTCATTTTCACATTTTAACCAACATTGACCATAGGTCACTATAATTATAGTCTGTAACACGGTTCAACACCATGTCCAACCTCCTCAAGGCCCTGTTGACACCACAGTTTATGTGGTACAACAAGTTGACCTCTCATGGTCTGGATGGGTTTCCAGATCGAGCAATCACAGACGGCTTGAAACAGCCCGACCGCATCAAGATATCTCTCACCATGAACGGGAAAGAGTTGACCGGAAGCGTTGCGCCTGACCTTCCTCGCGCAAACGTTTCCTGACTCCTGACTTCGAGTCAAAGGTCCTTTCATGATTGCTTGCAAACAACCAGGGCAACGGGTCTACGTTGATCCCGCTCTTGGAGCAATGCTTCCAAGAGGTCAGTTTGACCGAATGCGTGAACGTCGTATCTGCGCGATGCCTGGATAACGCAAGCAAAATGTATGAAAACTTCGTTGAATGCCAGCGAGACTATCTTGAGGCACTTGCCAGGTTTCCAAACATTGGCGACCAGCTGATCCACTGGTTTTGTATGGCTCGAAAGCTAGCACTCATGACAATGCATGACTAAATGCGACAATGAGTTCATCTCGTGGGCTACCTCAAGAAAGGACTCCTTCGTGCAATGATGGAGTTGCCCACAAAGAGGGAGAAGATCAAGCAGATCTCCTTCTCGATGCCAAGGATGCATCAGCAAAAGTATGTGGAGATGCATAAAACGCTGCCAGATGACCACATCGCGCTCGTCTGCTTCTTCGAGCAGTATCAAAATGCCAATCGAGCAAACGGCGTACTCGACCAGCTCCAAAAGGAGAAAACTGAGAAGGCCGCCAAGAAAACCAGCTCAAAAAAAACAGCGTGAACGCGGCTCCAAGACATCTCGTTGTTATTGACATCAAGCTTGTTTGTACGATCAAAACGATTGTCACGATTGCCACGACTACCGCTGCCACAATCGCCATGACCGCTACAACCACAGCAATTGAGCCATCGTCATGACAGCAACAAAAGTAATCGCGACAAGGCGAGCAGGCACGACCATCGCAGTGATCATGATGGCAAGCATCATGGCAATGATGACAAAAATGATGATCTCCGCTGCCATGACAAGGACAAGCATCACATCATGCACAATGACGATGCCTCCACACTCCAACTCGTCCAGCGGTTCCTCTGTCAGGTCCTGCTCCACTTCTTCTTCCAGGTCGGTGGTCAACCACCACATGGACGAGCAGGAAATGGCCAGCCCACACCATCCCAAAAGGACTCATTTTTACTCTGATGACAAGGAAGATGGACATCGTCAAGTACCTCACGAAGGCAATAGCTCTATGCCACTTTTGCTGCACCCAGGAAAAAGTCCAAAAAGTCCAGGCACAAGACCGCCTAGGAAACTGCACCAGCAGAAATTGCTTGGGCCATCCCTCCAAGTATTGACATCTCCAGCATGGAAGTCGAACTAGATGATAGTAGTGTCGCTAAACTAAGCCTAGTTAACGACACCAATGATGTTGACTTTGAAAATAGAATGTTTTTGAAATACGATGACGACTCAGGTAGTATACTACCTAGTTTAGAGGAAGTAGATGACTCCTCCACTGACAATTCCTTTTTTTCTGCTGGGAACTCTGATTCTTTCTCATACCATGAATGTTTTGAACTGGAGTTTGAGGAGCCCAGGTACAACTATCATGCGCCAAAGACAATTGTGCCCCGTCGTGAGTGCCCACTCACCATTGAACTGCAGATACAATTGGTGCAGTCAAAAGCAGAAGACTCTTGCGAGTATTGCTTGACTCCGGATCGACTGTGTCTATGATCAAAAGATCAGTCTTGCCGCCAAAGGTCATCACTAAGACAATTAGTGAAATCAAAAACATTTCTACGCTTGCTGGAAAACTTCAAGCGCAAGAAGTTGTAACACTCAGAGATCTGAGGTTGCCAGAGTTTGACAAAAAACGGTGCATTAGCCAACTAAAGGCTCTAGTATTTGACAATGATCATGTCAGGTAAGACGTAATCCTGGGTACCAATTTCCTGTCAAAAACATGAATTAAACTCAATTAATCAGAAGGCAAAATGGAATGGTTCGATTGCTCCCTTCCTTTGCTGCCCCCAGGTGGTCTAGACTCCAAAGACTTTGATGCAATGGAGGACATGTTTTTCATCCAAGCAGAAGATGAGCTCTTTGGCAAAGATTGGTTGAACTGTTATGCCACTGGCATCTTGGATGCCAAATATGAATGGACTGATGTAGCTGAAGTCGTAGACAAGCAAACACATCTCAACGCACACCAGAAAAATGACTTACTCCAGGTGTTGCAAGACAACAGCAAGATGTTCGACGGAACTCTTGGGTTGTACCCACATCGCAAGGTACACATAGAACTGGTACCTGATGCAAAGCCAGTGCACGCCCGACCCTATCCGGTACCGTGCATACACATGAGTATGTTCAAACGAGAACTATATCATCTCATTCAACTTGGCATACTTATCCCGGCTCAGGAAAGTGAATGGGCCTCTCCTACCTTTGTCATCCCAAAAATGGAAGGTCAAGTACGTTGGATCAGTGATTTACACCAACTGAATAAGGTAATAAAGCGGCACCAATATCTGCTACCAATCATATCAGATATTCTGCGCAAACGCTCCGGGTATAAGTTTTTTTACCAAACTGAATGTAAGTATGCAATACTACACCTTTGAGCTTGACGAGAAAGTCAAGACTTATGTAGGATTATTACGCCATTCTGCAAATATAAGTACGCCCGGCTACCCATGGGACTCAAGTGCTCTCCCGATATAGCACAGTCCATCATGGAGAGTGTACTGTCTGGCATTGACAATGCAGACGTGTACATCGATGACATAGGTGCTTTCTCCCATGATTGGGATCATCATGTCAAGCTCCTTACCACAATCTTGCAAGGATTGCGGGAGAATGGATTCACTATCAATCCACTTAAGTGTGAATGGGCAGTTCAGGAAACTGACTGGCTCGGCTATTGGCTTACACCCCAACGTCTGAAACCATGGAAAAAGAAAATTGAGGCTATTCTGCATATGGATTGCCCACGCAATGCCACAGAACTGCGCATGTTCATTGGCTGTGATCATTATTATCAAGACATGTCGCCTAGTTGTACCCATATTCTAAAAACCTTGACTGATCAGTCCGGGTTGAAAAAACGTGCTCCAATTCAATGGACCGACAAAATGCAGAACGCATTTGATAAAATGAGTGCCCTCATGGCTGCCAGCGCTCTTGCGGCCTATCCAGACCATAACACACGGTTTGATATATACACAGATGCATCAGACTTCCAGTTGGGAGCTTGCATAGTGCAGGACGGAAGGCCAATGGCCTACTTCTCTCGTAAGCTGTCAAAGTCACAGCAAAATTACACTGTAATGGAGAAAGAAATGCTCTGTATTGTAGCTACTCTTGACGAGTTCAGGAGTATGCTTTTAGGTGCCGACATTCATGTCTTCACCGATCACAAGAATCTCACGTTCGACACCTTAAAGACACAAAGGGACTTACGTTGGTGCATAAGGTCAAAGAGTTCTCACCAACATTGCACTATATTGAAGGACACCGCGATATTCTAGCTGATATTTTATCTCGGCTCCATCCCCTGGTTACACCGGCTCAGATAGCGGAGGGGAAGAGTCTTGTAGACCCTGCAGTGGTCTCAGACAAAGAAGATGATGGGTACTTCTTAGATCAAGAGTACGCTGGGTTCAATGATGATGAACTAACAGAATTGTTAGAGTGTTATCGCAACCTCCTGGAAATTCCGCATCCTGAGCATAATCCATTGAATTATGCTCACATACGCAAACAGCAGCAACAAGATGCCCGACAACTACGTGAGCCTGCAACTAGATCCAGATGTCGAGAACATCATCTGTTACAAGAAGGATCCCACCCAAGACAATTGGAAGATTACCTTGCCAGACTCGATGGTTGAAGACACCGCCAAGTGGTTCCACCAAGTGATGGGACATCCAGGAGAAAAAAGGCTAACTGAATCGTTGAGACAGCGATATCACAACCCTGGCCTGCATTGACACATTGAACAACTCAAGTGTCCCGACTGTCAGAAGTA
>JABMIG010000116.1:445000-479071 GCA_013187285.1 Cyclotella cryptica
ATGAAGTTTTAACAGTCTCCGCTATGAAGTTTTAACAGTCTCCGCTGCAAGTTTTAACAGTCTCCGCTGTGAGTTTTTCACATGCTCAGGTGAGTTTAACATTGTCCACTGCAAGTTTTTAACAGTGTTCGCTGCATGTTTTCACAGGTCTCTGCTGTGGTTTTTAACAGTGTCCGCTGTGTGTTTTTCACAGTGTTGCTGCAAGTTTTTAACAGTGTTGCTGCAAGTTTTTTTAACAGTGTTGGCTGCAAGTTTGTAACAGTGTCTGCTGTGTGTTTTTCAGAGGTCAGGAGATTTTCACGCTCAGGTGAGTTTTCAATATGCTCTGCTGCAAGTTTTAACAGTGTCGGCTGCAAGTTTTAACAGTGCTGGCTGAAGTTTTAACAATGTCGGCATGTTGTCTTAACAGTGTTCTGGCGATTTTTCACAAGCTCTGCTGCAGTTTTCACACAGGCTGTGGTTTTTCACAGGCTCTGCTGTGAGTTTTTCACAGGCTCAGGTGAGTTTTCAATATGTTCCGCTATGTCCGCAGCGGTTTTAATATGATCTGCTCTGAGTTTTCAATATGTTCCTGT
Organism: Cyclotella cryptica; assembly: GCA_013187285.1. Classification (NCBI taxonomy): domain Eukaryota; phylum Bacillariophyta; class Thalassiosirophyceae; order Thalassiosirales; family Thalassiosiraceae; genus Cyclotella; species Cyclotella cryptica. Next base: position 445,576 of record JABMIG010000116.1, read on the forward strand.
GTGAGGTTTGATACTGTCCATTGTGAGTTTCTAGGGTCCACTGACTGCCAGTTTTTTCACAGGCTCCGGCTGAAACAGGCACGCTTTGGCGCTAGCTGTTAGTTCCAATGCTCTTTATGTGAGGTTTTGTCCAGGCGTTGTTAGAAGAATTTTGCAGACTCCATTGCTATTTTTCAGGCTCCAGTGCAATGACAAGAGCCGGGAGGGGAACGTAGCTGAAGGTGACATTTTGTCTTGTGTCTGGAGGGACATTATTTTGATAGTAGGCAGAGCAGTGTCTGTGTTTGTTTTGAGGGATTACTTGAAAACCTGCCACGCAACTTTGTCTTTGTCGCTTGGTTGGACGCCATGCTCCTTACCGACATGATCTCTGGCCCTGACCACTCAGGCATTGTCAGTAAGACGACAGGGGATAGTTTTCTCCTCAAAGCTGCATGGCACCAAGGGGATGACGGTAACTGAGGGTGGCATTTTGTCTTGGGTGTCTTGGAAGGACTTTATTTTCAATTCAATAGCGGTATGGAAGTGTCTGTGTTTGTTTTGAGGGATTACTTGAACCCTGCCACGCAACTTTGTCTTTGTCGCTGGTTGGACGTCATGCTCCTTACCGACATGATCTCTGGCCCTGACCACTCAGGCATTGTCAGTAAGACGCATAGGGGATAGTTTTCTCCTCAAAGCTGCATGGACGACCGGGATGACGGTAACTGAGGGTGGCATTTTGTCTTGGGTGTCTTGGAGGACTTTATTTTCAATAGCGGGTGGGGAAGTGTCTGTGTTTGTTTTGAGGGATTACTTGAACCCTGCCACGCAACTTTGTCTTTGTCGCTGGTTGGACGTCATGCCCTTACCGACATGATCTCTGGCCCTGACCACTCAGGCATTGTCAGTAAGACGCATAAGGGGGGTAGTTTTCTCCTCAAAGCTGCATGGAATGGGGGGATGACGGTAACTGAGGGTGGCATTTTGTCTTGGGTGTCTTGGAGGGACTTTATTTTCAATTCAATAGCGGTATGGAAGTGTCTGTGTTTGTTTTGAGGGATTACTTGAACCCTGCCACGCAACTTGTGTCTTTGTCGCTGGTTGGACGTCATGCTCCCCACACGATCTCTGGCCCTGACCACTCAGGCATTGTCAGTAAGACGCTAGGGATAGTTTTCTCCTCAAAGCTGCATGGGACCGGGGATGACGGTAATTGAGGGTGGCATTTTGTCTTGGGTGTCTTGGAGGGACTTTATTTTCAATTCAATAGCGGTATGGAAGTGTCTGTGTTTGTTTTGAGGGATTACTTGAACCCTGCCACGCAACTTTGTCTTTGTCGCTTGGTTGGACGTCATGCTCCTTACCGACATGATCTCTGGCCCTGACCACTCAGGCATTGTCAGTAAGACGTACAAGGGGATAGTTTCTCCTCAAAGCTGCATGGACCGACCGGATGACGGTAACTGAGGGTGGCATTTTGTCTTGGGTGTCTTGGAGGGACTTTATTTTCAATTCAATAGCGTGGAAGTGTCTGTGTTTGTTTTGAGGGATTACTTGAACCCTGCCACGCAACTTTGTCTTTGTCGCTGGTTGGACGCCATGCTCCTTACCGACACGATCTCTGGCCCTGACCACTCAGGCATTGTCAGTAAGACGCACAGGGGATAGTTTTCCTCAAAGCTGCATGACCGACCGGGGATGACGGTAACTGAGGGTGACATTTTGTCTTGGGTGTCTTGGAGGGACTTTATTTTCAATAGCCAGTGGGGAAGTGTCTGTGTTTGTTTTGAGGGATTACTTGAACCCTGCCACGCAACTTTGTCTTTGTCGCTTGGTTGGACGTCATGCTCCTCACCGACATGATCTCTGGCCCTGACCACTCAGGCATTGTCAGTAAGACGACAGGGGATAGTTTTCTCCTCAAAGCTGCATGGCACGACCGGGGATGACGGTAACTGAGGGTGGCATTTTGTCTTGGGTGTCTTGGAGGGACTTTATTTTCAATTCAATAAGGTGGGGAAGTGTCTGTGTTTGTTTTGAGGGATTACTTGAACCCTGCCACGCAACTTTGTCTTTGTCGCTGGTTGACGTCATGCTCTTACCGACATGATCTCTGGCCCTGACCACTCAGGCATTGTCAGTAAGACGCATAAGGGGATAGTTTTCTCCTCAAAGCTGCATTGACCCAGGGGATGACGGTAACTGAGGGTGGCATTTTGTCTTGGGTGTCTTGGATGGACTTTATTTTCAATTCAATAGCGGGAGGGAAGTGTCTGTGTTTGTTTTGAGGGATTACTTGAACCCTGCCACGCAACTTTGTCTTTGTCGCTTGGTTGGACGTCTGCTCCTTACCAACACAATCTCTGGCCCTGACCACTCAGGCATTGTCAGTAAGACGACAGGGGGATAGTTTTCCTAGAAGCAACACAACATGAACCGGGGGAGAAAGGTAGCTGAGGGTGACATTGTCTTGGGTGTCTTGGAGAGACTTTATTTTCTATAGCTAGCGGAGCAGTGTCTGTGTTTATTTTGCAGGATTACTTGAACCCTGCCACGCAACTTTGTCTTTGTTGCTTGGTTGGACGTGCGTTCTCTAATCGACACTATCTCTGGCCCTGACCACTCAGGCATTGTCAGTAAGACGTAAAGGGGGGACATTTCCTAGAGTAGCTGAGGGTGACATTATCTTGGGTGTCTTGGAGGGATGTTATTTTCTATAGCTAGCGGAGCAGTGTATTTGTTTGTTTTGCAGGATTACTTGAACCCTGCCACAACTTTGTCTTTCCTTACCAACGCTATATCTGGCCCTAACCACTCAGACATTGTCAGTTGGATGCAACAATCAACATTAAGGTATGGTATATTGCCTTTTGTTTGATATTACTTAAGCAATGTTGGCTGCTTGGTTGGATGCTGTACTACTGTTGTACCAAGCTGTACTTTGTTGAGGATGGGATAGCAATTTACAAGTATATATGTGTCGGTGTTTGTGTTGCATTTGCTTCAACCGCTTTGTGGCTTTGTTGACTCTCGGTCCTTCCAGACATGAACTCTTGCCCTGATCACTCAGGTTCACTAGTAAACGTACAGGGGGACAGTATTTCTAAAAGCTGCACCTCACAAATTTGAAAGGACATGTTTTGTTCACAAATTAGAAAGAACATGTTCTGTGGTGGTGTCTCATTGGATTTTGTCTCTGAATGCTGAGATGGTTGCAATTTACAATAAAGCAGTTGTGTTGAAAATGTACCGGGGACAGTATTTCTAAAAGCTGAATCTCACTAATTTGAAAGGACATGTTTTGTTCACAAATTAGAAAGAACATGTTCTGTGGTGGTATCTCATTGGATTTTGTCTCTGAATGCTGAGTTGCTTATTTGAAGTCTGCTCCTGATCACTCATGCATTACTAGTAAGACATACAGGAGGACAAAAACCTTTCTATGATTTGTGATATTTCTGTTTGTGTGTATGTAGCAATACTCCTCTTTTTATTTGTATATTAGTTCATATGCATTTGATGCATATTCTTTCAAATTAATTTAATATAAATTACTGGTTGAATGTTTTAAATGCTTTGTTTTCAATAAAAGTTCCAGATATGATAATTCAATTCATCTGACTTATTCTACCAGTACCTTGATCAAGTGTATCTGTCCTTGTCCATATTCATTAAAACGATGTGCCCAATCACCTCCCCTGCTGCCTCCATGTACAAAGAAATACTCCAGTGATTGTCTGGAACCTGTCACACTAGGCGTCCAATACCCATATCATTTGCATGATTTACATAAAAGCTTCTGACAGACCTAGACTGATATTGCCAGTCAAGGCAAAACATATTCAGTTTTTGGGAATGACCCTCCTCTACCAGGTAATGTTTCCAACGATGGCAATACAAAAAAATTTTATTCTCTATTGATTCCCTTTTGTTGAATTGGTCATTGTGCTGACCAACTGACCAGGTTACTAATGACATAGAGTTGCACGAGAGATATGCTCTTACCATAGCTGCATACATCCACTTGTTTCAAAGACCCTACGTGAATATTCTATGGACATTAGCTCAGAATTGATAGCACCAACAGCAAACTTTGAATGAATAATCTCAAGAAAGCTGTTGTTCAATTTTTTGACAACAATGTTGCAATCATTTTTGCATAGCAAAATTCACCAATGATTGGGAAATGGTCAATTATTGTGCCCTGCAACAGTACTGATCCACCTCTGTTAGGAGGTGAATATTTGTGGACTGCAACAGATTGTGTACCTGGTTTCACACTGTGTTTTGTGTATAAAATCCAATACCACTTAGGAGCTTGAAGAACTAGGCATGCTCCAGCTTTGTTAGGCAAGAGATATTGGTTCCAATGCAGTGCAGAAAACAAGTCTTTTGTTGTTTGATCCGGTGTAACCATTTGAACCACTTAGTCTTGTCATTTCATAACCTTTCTTGCCACAGAAGGGAAGTATGTTGGTGTACAAGCTTTTAACATCGCTGTTTGATATTGCTGAGTTTACAAGATTTTGCATTCTGCAGCAAAGCAGTTTTTTCCCTCCACCATCTAAATCTAAATCTCCAGCAATAATGACAAACTCAGCCATCCTCCTATAACGCCTCAAGAGAAGATTTGACAGGAAAGTAGCTCATCTATTGGGACATTTGTTCTCCCATTTTCCTTTGAAATCTGTTTGACAGGAACTTTTGTTGATGGCAACATATTCCACCATCCAATCCCTTGTTATGGAAGGGCTTTCAGGCATGGGAACATCAGACACCTTGATTGTTTGGTAGCTAGTTTTGAAATATAAGGCACTTCCACTTGATTTTGCAGGTAATATTGTTCCAATGCAATAGCGCCTGATCTGGACAGTACCATGTGTGGAATAGCTGGTGTGCCATCATAATCTGATCTGGCCAAAGCATGAAAATCAACATATAGATGTTTATTGTTTGCATAGCTGCAAATGATGAGCTTGTGTGATGGAACATAAAGGCCCCATCAAAATGAGGGCTCATTTGTCCTTTGTGTCTGTTTGCAATATAGTAGTAGTTAGAGGCAGCAATTGCCGAACAGAGTATTGAGAGAGATATGCCATGACATCAAATGATGTAGACTCTCTGCCTGAGCAGATCTTCTTTCTCTTAGGAGCAATTTCAAGGTGTTCAGAGTCATTAGTGACATCTTCACATAACTCTTCTTCGCTTTGAAGCAATTGCAATAGAGGGAAGTGGATCTATGGCAAGATTCTTGTGTAAAGAGGAGCTCATGCCACTTGGTAGATCAGATGAATTTGTACATGACATGCAAAAGGGATATGCATGTCTTGCACTGGATGCTTTTCTATGTCATCAAAAATTGGCATCATCAGTTGTGTCCATTTGTTGGACTTGATAACATGGTCCGGGATCCTAGCTTGTCTGATGCTTTCACAGAAGTTTTTCACACATCTGAAAGACTGCTTTTTAGACACGACTTGTTGGAGCAGCAAACCCAAACATCTCCATCAGTAGAAACTTGGAGTGGCACAGTTTTGCTTCTGCGCTGTGACGCTACAGATGCACAACACAGACAAGAGTTCATATCACTTGAAGACATGGTCTGTTGCAATAGTACACTCCTGACTATATGCATGACCACATTATGACTGGTTCGATGGTATTAAGACTCGTGAACACAGTCAAAATGCTGACTTCAAGCAATGAACCACAGGTCTTGTTGACTTGATGGCCTCAGGGCAAAACAAACACACCGGGTTGGTTGATTGTTATGCTCGATTGACACGCAACGATGACGCAAAGAAGGCTCAATTGTTGGCAGAAAGATGGCTCAATTGATGGCACAAAGATGGCTTGATTGATGAGCAATGACAGCTCAATATGGCACGGTGACCGCCGAATTTGCAAGAGCGATGCCGACTCTCCACGGCGCAGAGCAATGCAGGCTCGAACAGCAAAAATGATGACGCCTCAAACAAGCTGAGCCGATGCAGGCTCCAATTTGCAAGAGCGATGTGGCTCCAATTTGCAAGAGCCGAATGACGGCTCCATGTGTGAGAGCAATGCCGCTCGAATTTGGCGATCGGTGCCTGCTCATCATGGTAGATTGGTGCCCGCCCACTATGGTAGATCGATGCTGGCTCGAACAGGTGACGGGCGATTCTGGCTCGAACAAGCGACAGCGATGCCGGCTCGAATTTGGGAGAGCATGATGGCTTGAACGAGCAAGGATGGCTAGAAGGGTGGGCATGACGATGGCTGAAATGATGGTAGGATGACAAGATGACGTGGTGTTGGTGGGGCACAATCCTGTTTGGGGATTGAGAATCAATCCACAAGTCAACAAAATATTATATAATATTATGTACTGTACCTAGTCTTTTATGTTGACCTTTTGTATCTAATGTGTTTGAGGAGATACATGTTGTATTGAAGGAAATTTTATATTAGTCAGAAATACATGCTAAAGGTAATATTTGTTTTCCGCTACACCATTGGTTGTCATTTTTTAAGTTATATCAATCACCAACATCATGAGGCACATATTCCATGTACATTGATGGGGAATGCGAAACAGAACGGTGAGAATGAGATACTTGATTTCGTGTCAATGGCTCATGTGGCCCTTTGGCTTGGTGTATTATAGGTGTTTCAGTTATGTGGCCTCCTGTGTTGTTGCGATATACCGGCAGAGGAGGGGTAGCGTGGTGTCGGGGTGGGCACAGGAGCTGTGGGACAGAGGAGCTGTGGGGCAGAGGAGCGGCAGGGAGGCTTGTGGGATAAGACGAGCAGCTGGAGGGCTTGTGGCGGCCTGGGGAGCAGGCAACTCATGGGGAGCAGGGCAACTGGCTGGGAGCAGGGGCAACTCAAGGGGAGCAGGGGCAACCCACGGGGAGCAGCGTGGATAGATGTGGGCAGCCCATGGGAAGCAGAGGGACAAAAGGCATTGTAGAGTGGGAATGTCATGTATGAGGTAGGTGCAATTTCTTTGTATTTGGAAATTTTCACGATCAAGTATTTGGTTGTTTCAGGTGTCATTCATCAGTTTCATTAGAGAGGGGGATGTAAGGGGAATGCGGTGTTGGGTAAGGGGAAATTTTGATTGCATTGGCATTCTCAACAGATTGTCCCTTATTTTCTCTTTATATTGCCATTCGCTTTATGTTCAGATGATGATGGGGGCCAATGAATATGTTGTTAGCACAAAAACAGTGTAAGTTGTATGCTCTAATTCTTTTGCTTTTTCTTGCAGAGTTATTGACTTTTTCCATGAACCATTTGCAGGGGCATAGGCAGATCCTATCAATTCGGTGTTTTGGTGAACACTGGTGCGTTGAAAAGTTGTCATATCTACCATCTCTTGACGAACTGATTTTATTTCTGACCAAAATTTGATTTCTTCCTAACACATTTGCAACCCACACTAATCATTTGTGCACTAAAATGCAACACATGAAAAGGTGACACCTTCCGTGTGAGAGTCTCTTTTGCTTTTGCTGCTCATATAAAATGCCTGGTATTAATTTCCGTTCTTTTGACTAAAATCAAGGATTCCCTTAGACATGACAAACTTACGATTGGTTAATGGACCTTAGCGGCTGGATGAGTTAACGGGAACCATAGATTGCATGCAGGTAGTAATGCAGGATACTTTGTTTATTTGACAGCACAGTGTCTAGCTTCTAGCTTTATTGTTGACCGATTTGTGATGCCGATTCATGCCAGACTCATGTGTCCATAGTATAGTCTGCAGTAAATTATAAGATTGAATTATGTTGGATCACACCAAGCCGGATTTTGTGCATAATTTGAACAAATGGCTAATGTATAAAATAGTTTTTGCTGGAGCAAAGAAGTACTCAAAATGTTACTCCTACCACTGGTCGGAGTTGCTTTTTCAGTTCCAAACGCAATCTATAGTTGACTTATAGTTAGAATCTATAGTTAGGGGCCTAACTATAAGGACTTATAGTTGGCCTATAGTAAAAATGCATATCGAAGATAAGAGTTATAGTTGCAAAAATAATTCGCACGATGATCAACTAGCAAAACAAGTCCACATAGGAATTAAATACATATAAATTGGAATCATTTTTAGACATACCTGAGCCTACATACAGGCACCTATAGTTGGCCTCTTCTGCAACTATAACCACAACTATATTTTCGGTAGCAGTGTAAGTACAAACACACACTCCACACAGACACTCCAGCACACTAAGCACACACACACATCTACACACTAAGCATCATCTAAGCACACTACACACTAAGCACACTAACACCAAGCACATTATGAATAATTGCTAACAATTGGCACACACACACACACACACACACACACACACACACACACACACACACACACACACACACACACACACACACACACACACACACACACACACACACACACACACACACACACACACACACACACACACACACACACACACACACACACACACACACACACACACACACACACACACACACACACACACACACACACACACACACACATTACACATTTGCATTATTATTATTTACACACATACACATTTTACACACACATTACACACACACACATTACACATTATTATTAATTTTACACATACACACACATATATATTAACATTTAAAAAAATTACACACATGCCATTATTATTATTACATATTATTATTATTATTATTATTATTATTATTATTATTATTATTATTATTATTATTATTATTAACACACACACACACACACACACACACATTCCCAAAAAAAATTCACACATACATATTATTATTATTATTATTATTATTATATTATTATTATTACATTATATGACATATTACACATTTGTACACATTCATACATATATTATTTATTACATATATACATACATTTACATATTATTTGCATTATTATTACATATTATTATACATTATTATTATTTATATATTATTATTTGCATATACATTATTATATAGATTTAGACATATATTATACATATACATACATACATACATACATTTATATACATACATACATACATACATATATATATATATATACATACACACATATACATATACATATATATACACACATATATGGTATATACACACACACACACTCCAGCACACACACACACACCAAGCACACACACATCTAGCACACACCTGCAATGGCACACACACACCCAAGCACACACCCAGCACACACACACCCAGCACACACACACACATTAAGCACACACACACACACACACACACACACACACTAATAATACAATAATCTGCTAATAACACACATCTAAGTAATAACAATAATGACTCACAACAATAATAACACACACACACACACACACACACACACACCAATAACACTACTTAATAATAATAATATCATACAAATAATAACACACACACACACACACACACACACACACACACACACACACACACACACACACACACACACACACACACACATATTATTACATGACATTATTATTATTATTACACATACATATATACATATTACACATACATACATACATACATACACATACACACACACATATTACACATATTATTACACATACATACATACATACATACACATACATACATTTGCATACATATTACATTGGGTACACATACACATATTTGTGCATACATACACATTTGCATATTATTTGGCATACATATTACATTTTGCATATTTGCATTACATATATTTGCATACATTTGCATATATTTGTGCATACATATTTATATTACATTTGCATATATTTGTGGCATATAAGACATTTGGTATTACATTTGTACATCATCAATTGTAATTGCATATCATGTCACTAGTCTTCCCAAGCACACACTATGCACACACTAAGCACACACTAAGCACACACTACACACACACACTAAGCACACACACACTAAGCACACACTATGCACACACTATGCACACACTAAGCACACACCACACACACTAAGCACACAGTAAGCACGCACACTAAGCACACACACTAAGCACACACACTAAGCACACACACTACACACACACTACAAGTGGCACACAAAATGATCTGAAATGTGATTCATTTTCAACCAAACTCAACTTTATTGTAGACTAGAATTGACTCCTTAAGGGTTTGAAGTGAAACAATGTGTCATACTTGCAACTTAATTCATAATACCTTAGCTGATTGTAGATTTATGCCAGACACATCTCTCTTACTCGTTGTTCAAACTGTGAAAACAGAAATGCATCTACATCTTGTCAATGAGGAAAGAAAGAAGCAAAATGATTTAAAAAGATGATCCATCACCAGCCAATACTCAACTAAACTATAAATTAGAGTAGAATCCAACAGATTATTACATTTTTTGAAACTCTATTATGTTGCATAAACAGAGTATTGTTTATTTTAATGAGCTAGCAATTTAAGTCATATTATCTTAGCTGATTGTAGATTCATATCACGTACATCTCACCTACCACTTACGTTGCTGTTCCAACTTTGTAACACTCAATTCATCCACAGCTTTCCAATGAGGAAAGAAAAGAAGCTAAATGATTTAAAAACATGATCAATCCCCCACCAATGTTCAACTTAATTTAGATGAGAATTGAATTCAACATAATGTTCAATTGTTTGAAATACAAATATGTGATACACAGAGGTAGAGGTTGTTTTGTATTAATTGGCTAGCAATTTAACTCATATTATGTTGGCTGATTGTATAATAATTCCAGATTAATGTCCAATTACTTGTTGTGATTATTACATTGTTTGAAATATTATTATGTTGCATAATCAGGGTATTGTTTATTTCAATGGACTATGAATTTAAGTCATATTATCTTGGCTGATTGTAGATTCATTATCACATACATATCACTTGCGTTGCTGTTCCAACTTTGCAACACTCAATATGTCCACAGCTTGCCAATGAGGAAAGAAAGAAGCTAAATGATTTAAAAACATGATCCATTCCCAACCAATGCTCAACTTAATTGTAAATGAGAATTGAATTCAACATAATGTTCAATTGATTGAAATACAAATATGTTGCATACTCAGAGGTAGAGGTTGTTTTATATAAATTGGCTAGGAATTTAATCATATCATCTTGGCTGATTGTGGATTAATTTCAGATGACTGTTCAATTACTTGTTGTTTAAATTTTGTTACACCAAAGTCATTCACAGCTGATCATTTCAGTTTGATTAAGGTTTCAACAGAAACAAACAATACTATATCAAAAGCATAAACACACTTTCTCATTTATCTTCCTTATGAAATTGATTTATGGCAGTGACAATGAAACCAATGTTCAACTTAATTGTAGATGAGAATTGAATTCAACATAATGTTCAATTGTTTGAAATACAAATATGTGGCATACACAGAGGTAGAGGTTGTTTTGTATTAATTGGCTAGCAATTTAACTCATATTATGTTGGCTGATTGTATAATAATTCCAGATTAATGTCCAATTACTTGTTGTGATTATTACATTGTTTGAAATATTATTATGTTGCATAATCAGGGTATTGTTTATTTCAATGGACTATGAATTTAAGTCATATTATCTTGGCTGATTGTAGATTCATTATCACATACATATCACTTGCGTTGCTGTTCCAACTTTGCAACACTCAATATGTCCACAGCTTGCCAATGAGGAAAGAAAGCTAAATGATTTAAAACATGATCCATTCCCAACCAATGCTCAACTTAATTGTAATGAGAATTGAATTCAACATAATGTTCAATTGATTGAAATACAAATATGTTGCATACTCAGAGGTAGAGGTTGTTTTATATAAATTGGCTAGGAATTTAATCATATCATCTTGGCTGATTGTGATTAATTTCAGATGACTGTTCAATTACTTGTTGTTTAAATTTTGTTACACCAAGTCATTCACAGCTGATCATTTCAGTTTGATTAAGGTTTCAACAGAAACAAACAATACTATATCAAAAGCATAAACACACTTTCTCATTTATCTTCCTTATGAAATTGATTTATGGCAGTGTGACAATGAAACCAATGTTCAACTTAATTGTAGATGAGAATTGAATTCAAACATAATGTTCAATTGTTTGAAATACAAATATGTGGCATAACAGAGGTAGAGGTTGTTTTGTATTAATTGGCTAGCAATTTAACTCATATTATGTTGGCTGATTGTATAATAATCCAGATTAATGTCCAATTACTTGTTGTGATTATTACATTGTTTGAAATATTATTATGTTGCATAATCAGGGTATTGTTTATTTCAATGGACTATGAATTTAAGTCATATTATCTTTGGCTGATGTAGATTCATTATCACATACATATCACTTGCTTGCTGTTCCAACTTTGCAACACTCAATATGTCCACAGCACAATGAGGAAAGAAAGAAGCTAAATGATTTAAAAACATGATCCATTCCCAACCAATGCTCAACTTAATTGTAAATGAGAATTGAATTCAATATAATGTTCAATTGATTGAAATACAAATATGTTGCATACCAGAGGTAGAGGTTGTTTTATATAAATTGGCTAGGAATTTAATCATATCATCTTGGCTGATTGTGGATTAATTTCAGATGACTGTTCAATTACTTGTTGTTTAAATTTTGTTACACCAAAGTCATTCACAGCTGATCATTTCAGTTTGATTAAGGTTTCAACAGAAACAAACAATACTATATCAAAAGCATAAACACACTTTCTCATTTATCTTCCTTATGAAATTGATTTATGGCAGTGTGACAATGAAACCAATGTTCAACTTAATTGTAGATGAGAATTGAATTCAACATAATGTTCAATTGTTTGAAATACAAATATGTGGCATACACAGAGGTAGAGGTTGTTTTGTATTAATTGGCTAGCAATTTAACTCATATTATGTTGGCTGATTGTATAATAATTCCAGATTAATGTCCAATTACTTGTTGTGATTATTACATTGTTTGAAATATTATTATGTTGCATAATCAGGGTATTGTTTATTTCAATGGACTATGAATTTAAGTCATATTATCTTTGGCTGATGTAGATTCATTATCACATACATATCACTTGCTTGCTGTTCCAACTTTGCAACACTCAATATGTCCACAGCACAATGAGGAAAGAAAGAAGCTAAATGATTTAAAAACATGATCCATTCCCAACCAATGCTCAACTTAATTGTAAATGAGAATTGAATTCAATATAATGTTCAATTGATTGAAATACAAATATGTTGCATACCAGAGGTAGAGGTTGTTTTATATAAATTGGCTAGGAATTTAATCATATCATCTTGGCGATTGTGGATTAATTTCAGATGACTGTTCAATTACTTGTTGTTTAAATTTTGTTACACCAAAGTCATTCACAGCTGATCATTTCAGTTTGATTAAGGTTTCAACAGAAACAAACAATACTATATCAAAAGCATAAACACACTTTCTCATTTATCTTCCTTATGAAATTGATTTATGGCAGTGTGACAATGAAACCGCCAGGGTGAATATTTTTGTTGAAATGGTACACAGCCTGGACATTATTATGTTCAAGTTTCAAATTAACAATAGTGATATGATAGTGGAATGATGTGTTCAAGAAGATGCTTTACAAAGATTATATTGACTTTGTTGGAGGTATTTTTATGCTGTATTCATTAGTTGATTGTTATGTCAACTCATTAATTCATGACATGAATACTGATGGAGGCAACCTTCACTGCCACACCAGTCTGCCATGCCATGACCCATATGAGTGTTTTTCATCACAGCTCTTTCCACTTTCTATGTGACCCAAATTGTGCTCCTGCCCCAGTCACTTGTCCTCACCACTTGAAATATTGTTCCCCAATGTTCTATCTCTTCTAACTGTTAATTGTTATGTCCACTGTGGAATAAACACAAGCATCCATTAGGAGGGAGTTGAGTAATCAAGAAAAATAAAAAATAAAGTCATTCAGCAGATGCAACAATCAACTATTGTATCACTTGCTTACCAAAGTTTGAGAATTGTGTTGGTTTCAAACATCCAATATTCTCTGGTCCCATGCTCCTGATGGACTGGTCATCAGAAAGGTCAAATTGGAGGCGGATGATCCTTCGTGACGGCCGAATTACTTATCCTTGGAAAAATTGACCCTGTGGAGAATATTCGATCTCAGATGAGACAGCAATGTGTTTTTACCCCCCGTTGCATTCGTGTGGTTTAGGGGTGTTGTGCGGGAAATGGCGGGTGGTTGAGATGGGCTCAAGGGGCAAAGAAGCAATGAATTTAACACTCTTTTGAGCGGTATTCATGGCTGTTGTCAATTTTTTACGAGGGCTGTGGATGTGTTATGTGGAGACACCTCTGCGGCACCCCATGTGATGAAAAATTGGACCATGCTAAGCCCTTTTTCTAAGGATGTCCCCGTGGTGTAACATCGGCTAAATTTGCATTACTTGGACCGTTGAGGAGCACATTGAATACAATGTTGGGGGGAGGGTCCATCAATTGCATTGTTCTTTGGGGGTCACATTGTTCGAGATGCCTGATTGGTGATGAATCTCACCTTGCTGAAAGTAGGAGTAAATATAATATTTTACGCTTTAGTAGATAGCATAAAAATTCTCTCAATTCCCCCTACAAAAGAAGCTGCAAAAGAAGCATGGAAGAACTTGTATGCTCTTTGTGATAGATTTGGTCCCCACAGCATCTTTTACTGTAACACCCGATGATGAATGTTACTTTTATGTGTGCATATATGTCAGTCAAGGAAATGAAATCAATTTATCTTCGCCAGATTGAACAGACTCAGAATGAATTTATGATTTTGATCTTCAATATCAAAATAGGACTAGGTTCCTGGTACATGTTTATTGGATTATCAAGCTGCCATGTAAGTTGTTTGTGAATTGCTAGGACGGGATTACAAGAAAAATTGTTCCAAAGGCATTGGTATGTTTGGGAGATGTAAAGCATTTGTTAGAGCCGATGAGGAACAGGGAAGATTTACATTACATGGTCGTTGTTTGGTTTGGATTGATGGATTTGATGAAATAAGGGAATTGTTTTTTGACAAAGATCTATTGATTCAGCAAGCCGCCGGTGATATGATCTGTGATTGTGTCATCAAATGCTTTTGCTCAGATAATGAATACAGTCCAAGTCTAGAAGTAATTTATAAAGAACGTAAGACTTGTGCAACCATTGAAGAATTGTTTGAAGAAGCTGAGGCACAAAAACTGTGAGACTGCAGAAATGAAAATTTGACAATGGAATTGGGAGGCAAGGTGTTGAAATGCAAAGTTTGTTCTCAAAATGATGGTCAGATTTCTAAAGGTGATGTTTCAACAGTAGATGTTTCTAACATGGTTCTTGACTCCTGAAGAAGAAGTGGCACCTATGTGGCTGTTGGTGACAATGGTCAGGATGATCATTGTTCCGCAAATGACATTAACGCTTCCTCTTTGAAAGAGAGGTGTGATATTTTGACGTATTGCTACCCTCTCGAAAATTTTATCATTGTAACACGAAGGATGAATGAGCATGATTGGAAGGATGGTCACTTGTGTTTGAAATATTGTGAAAAATACAGGGGGCAGTTTACAAGATAATGCACTGCAAAAATGGAATTTCAAGAAGAAAATGATGAAGAAGGGAAATGTACTTTGTGGATGTCTCTAGTGAAGGATGATCTTGCAGTGTACCCTTTGTGGTTAATTCCAAGCAACCAGTTGGCTGCGAATATCTCAACACTCACAGCAAATTCATATCAAGATCTCTAGGTTGCAACTGTAATGTTCAAATTGGAAGTCCAAGGTGTATGTTTTATGTTGTGCATTACTCCACCAAATCAAAGCAAAAAGAAGACAAGGGTGTTGATCTTGAACAAGTGAGTAATCAGTTAATTTGACAAGTTCAAAAAGAAACAGAGCATTTGCTAGCACAACGTAATTTGGAAGATTCTTCTGACAGTGAACAAGATGATTGCTTCAGGGAGGATTGATTAGATTTTGATTGGAATGAGTATTCATATGAGTCAAGATGTTGTCAGCGCAACTATGGCTCACTTGCTTATATGTCAACATGTGTCAAGATTTTCATTTTCTCATGAGTTGCATGTCATGCTTGTTGGAAAAATGTTGAATAAGTTAGATGGCAAAGAACCAGATGATCTTGTTCTCCAGAGAAGGAACAGAGGTCAAAATGGAGAAGTAGATATGTGGTGTGATTTTTCTGTGAATGATTATCTTTACAGACTGGAGTCATTGGATAGTATGAGCTTTTTTGTATTTGCTGAAAGCTATGAAAGGGTTGCATTATCATTTCAGAGAATGAGCAATGTGGATGAATATGGCATGCAAATTTTAAAGGAAGGGGAATTATGTGTTGGGCAAGATTATCCAGGTTGACATTACAGTTGTGTTAAAAAGTCCAAAAAATTAGAGTGCAAAATCTTTCAATGCCCAAAGGAATGATATACAGTTTGGAGGTTCTCAACTTATCAGAAGAAAATCCCAGTGACCAAGTTTCAAAAGCAGAGAAAACTATGCAAAAGTAGCATTGGTAGTGTTCTTTCTCTTTTGGAACACTATATTTTTTCTCGAGCTGAAGATGAATGCATGTGGGACAAAATGAGTCGTATCCTAGCAGCAACAACATCTACTTTGTTCTACAAAGAAGGCAAAGAATTCTTCAGAATATGCAAGATACTTTTCAAGCAAGAAGATGCAAGCCTGTAGAAGACTTGAAGAAATCAACTGTCTTAAATCAAAAAGATACCATAGCTGTCAAGACCATCAATATAACTCTGATGATGAATATTCTGACTTACAAGATGCTGATTCAGTGGCGGCATACTACAAAGATGAGCTAGATCCAGGAAATCAGAGTGATGATTTGGATGAGTCACATTGTTTGGACAATTTAAAGACAGGGGAGGACCCACCTGACAGCAAAACCATTCATTCAAGGCAGCAAGGAGTGCAATCCATCTTTTTTCATGAAGAAGCTTCTAGGTGAAAGAATCAACAACCACAAATCAGAAAACTTTAGTCATAGTAGTACTGTTCTTGACTATGGGGCAAGTAAATACAAGACACTACTAGCTTTTGTAGTCAGAGCAATAGTTGGAAACAACTTTGATCATAACAATGAGGCCTGCCCTTCAGTTTCTGACAATTTCCCAGATTCAGGCCTAGAAAACAACAATAATGCTACAGAGGCAAATGCTTGGGCGGCACTTAGTGTCTCACCAGAAAGGGTTTCAATGCAAAAAGGTATCACACTTGAAAACATCCAGTAAATAGCACATGAAATCATTTGTACCTCGCTTTTTGCTAACTTTATTGAATGATGGACGGAGCAAGCACTCAGAGATTATTTCCAGCTTTGCAACAGATGATGATGAATGGAATGATCAAATGATGGCTAACATAATCAAAATCTTATTGATAATCACAAGGAAATTGGTGCAAAAGATCAGTTGTTAATGTTTGTTACTAGCACAGCAGGAGCTGGAAAGAGTACAGCCATTAAAGTGGCTCAACAATTTTGTTTTGAATTCTGTAGGTTCATGGATATCATTTGGGGTGAAAAACCTTTCATTTTACTGCAATTACTGGATGTGCAGCTGTATTATTTGGTGGAGTCACATTGCATAGTGTTGCATTCTTGAATTCAAAGTCGAAAACTATTTCTGACGAAATGATGAAAATTTGGGAACAAGTTCGAATGCTGATCATTGATGAAATATCATTTTCCGCACAAGATCTAATGGGCAATTGAACTGTTGCCTCAATCATGTGAGACGAAAGTGATGCGGTAGCAACGAAGTTTTATCTCCTAACATGATTTTTGGTGGATGTTCAATTATTTTCAGTGGAAATTTTTGTCAACTTCCGCCAGTGAAAGTAAGATTGTTAGATTTCGGCTCAAGCCTGTGTGAGGATTCAATAAATGTGGCACTTGTGCTCAACAGCAGTCACACATTCCAAGATGATCCAGAATATGGAGAAATACTAAAAAGAATGCTTGAAGGCAAATTTTCAAGAGAAGACAGTCGTAAAATTAATGAGAGGTTGCTTGGAGAAAAAATTCACTTGCCAAAAGTAGGAGATGATGCTGACATATGGTATGCTTATTGGAAGAATTCAGAAAGAGTTTCAATTGTGCTTCAACATTTCAAAAGCATATTGCTAACTTTCCTCCAATTGATTGCAAAGAAAATCCGCCAGAGCATACTGTTGTGTTACAAGCTGACATTAGACATGCTCCAAAACAAAACCAAAAAGAACAAAAAACATTGAAGATGAAAGTCTGCTTCCAGCTAAAATTATTTCGGAACTAAGAAGCAAAATTTACTCCAAATGCGGATTGTGATTTGAAATATCAACACAAACAAGTTGATCCTGTGCTGAAGATATATGTGGGAGAACATTGTATGATTGCTGAGAATGAAGACATTTCTAAGAGCCAATGGAACATTATGTCAAGTAGTTCATTTCAAGAGAAAAAACAAATCAACTGCTCAAGTGGAAAAACTATGATGGGAAAAAGTACACACTACAAATGTTAGTGAAATTGAATATGTTGAATTGGAACACTTTCCCAAAGATATGAACAATCCTTTCTTGAAGCAAGATTTTCAACCTTAGAAGATCAAGTACGACATGATCCTTTCAATATCGAGCAATCCAATGAACTGAAAAAGTCCAAATGAATTGAAGAAACTTATTGCCTGAAGAAGGTCCAAACTGCAAAACGATATTACTGTATATTCTACAGAAGTGATATTGATTTTCCAGATAACTGATTGAGAGGGGGGAAGAATAAAAGAAGCATGAAGGAAAACAAAAGATTGTTGTGCTGCAAATTCCACTCAATCTTAATGATGCCTCAACAGTACACAAACTGCAAAGTGTCACAAAAAGCACCTTATTGTTCATAGCTGGTCTTACACTCAAGGTTGGGTCTATACAGTTCTGTCAAGAGTGCAAACTTATGATGGTTTATTTTTAAATAAACCACTTGCATACAAACCTGACTCATTTGAATTGTCACAGTCATTATTGAGATTCCAGTAGTGAATGTCTCAGAAAATTCTAGAGCGTGCCAGATGCTTAATATAAGTTTGAAATATATTCAATAACTTGTAAGAATATATGCTGTTATATTCCTAAATGTTAAGTTAGCAATAACTTTTAATTACAATCAATTCATGAATTCAATTTCAGACAGCGAAGCAGAATTGCAAAAAATCAATGATTGAAAATACAATTTCAAAGGCTGTTTTATTCATCATCTGTCATAGCATCTAATACAGTCCAACCTTTATCTGCTTTGCCAAATATTGTTTCCATAATTGTGTTGTGAAAGTCATTGTTACATAACTGTTCTTTGGTGTCGCATTGGTTATGAAATCTCTTGATGAAAGTGATACAATCTTCATTAAGAAGGTATGTACTCATTGGAGGGACACTCGGCAGAGTTGCAGTTCCCCTGTTAACAAATGTAGGAGTAGAAAACTAATATCTTCTGTAATTGTCACTATTGACTACATGATTCAAGACCCTTACAAGATCATCAACAGCAGAAACAAAAGACTTTTCTTCTTCTTCTTCAACTGACCTCACAATTATATCTGTAGGACATAACTTCCCTGTCATTGATGGAGTTTGAGCAAGAGTATTGGAACCATTACTACCTCTAGCTTGTGTCAAAATCAAAATACGACCAGCTCCTTTTTACACATCATCTTCATCTAAAGCCCTAAACAGTGGACCCATAAAAGAAGGAGATATACCATCAGGTTTGAATGCAAATGCTAAACAAACATTAGGAATTCCAACTTCTTTGTATCTGATTTGTTGATCTTTTGCAGATATATGTGATTTCAATGGACTTCTGTTGGCATTAAACTTCTAGGAGGCATTGATTTAATTGACATTACCTCTTGGTTGAACTCAGCATTGGGCCCAGAAGTGAGTGTGTCAAGCAAATGCCCCAGGTAAGTGGATACTGCATATTCTACTTTGTTTGAGATAATCATGTATTTCCAACACATTGTTATTGAATTGTTGCATGTGCACTGACTCGATTGCCTGGCGATGGTTCTCAATGTTAACATTCAACAAGGGATCAAGCTTCCAGAGGTAGAGAAACAATTTTCTTGGGCCATCGGCTTTCTCTTTACCAGTTGTATCATCAGTAAAAGTAAATTTGTCTTTCTCCAATTCTAGTGAGTCTAATGATGTAGGATCCAATACATTGTCTAACTAAATGTTGACAACATTTTCCCAGTTTCTGTTGTAAAAAATAGTGTTGTCTGCCGTATTTGTTGCAGGTTCCATCGCTGAAATGCTCAAGGGAGTAGCAGGAATCGCCTTATCACTAGCCAAAGTAGTAGAATACCTGTTATGAGCCGCGTGCTGAAGTGCCTCGAGTGTCATTGATTGATACTGATAAATGAGGTTCGAGTGCTTGGTCACTGTGCCAGCATTGTCCCATTTTGTGGGAATGTGCGTGATACAGAGTTCAAAGAACGGAGCGCGAACCCTCAAGTAAAGCTTGAATTCTATTGTGTCTGCTGTTGTCGAAAGACCAAATAATTTCCGTCATGATGAGCACGAAAAGATGTGCTAAGGTCTTCTGTCCTGTGGAGTTTCAGGATTGAAGTCCTCACTAACTGGGTTATCAAGCCAGATTTCAGAGGCTGTGGTTAAAGTTGCAGTAGCATTGGACAAATTAGTAGTTTGATCTTGTGATTCTTCACTGATTGAAGCCTGAAGATCTCCTTGATTCAAGTCCAATGCTTGTGTCCTCAAAAGAGTACTGCGAGTGTCGATCATGCAATTCAAAAGCTGGATTTCAATTCAAAACGAGGCAAATTATCTCACAATGCTGCGTCTCGTTCGGTCTTCGTGGCAGCCCACTTGGTTAGAACAGACTGATAAACTGTAATTTTTTCTAACATCTGGATTAGAAATTAGAATGCTTCAGTGTGGAGAAGCAATTGGCAATTCGATCTGTTGAATACTTGTGAGGTTAATTTGGCCTCATATGACATTTAAAACCTATCGTAAATATAATATGTTTTGGCATTTGAAGTACGCATTACATACTATGTACACAGCAAGGGCATAGCCAGTGACTCCTTGACAACTGACACCTGTATTATCTTCATGATAGTATGGGCCCTATCCAAATTTGTATGTGCTTTTGTCAAACAGTAGCATGTCCCTTCTCAGCAACTTCTCATTCAATTCCAATGAAATGTGTCTGACAACACTGCAGACAATGTGTAATAATTTTGTATTTGAGGATCTTACGATTTTTCAACAAACAAAATGGACTCATTTTTGCACACAATGTTTCGACTCTTGAATAATACGTGTTTAGTGCATCACATTGAGACTGTACCCCCACAACATAGTCGATTCGTCATTTTTTAAAGAGCAATTATTATTCCTGAGAAAACACAATGTTTGAGCTTATTACATGCTCATCAAGTTTGATACCGGTGAGGCAATTCTTGGTTTCCCCATACATGATATAATCATTTAGATAGTCAAAAACAACTACGCTCCAGTGCAGTACGTAGCAGAACTTGTGAAGTCATGTTCAAATTCATGCACACCACTCATTACACCGAGCAAAGTTGTACCAACCCACTTTCCCTCATCATCAAAAAGTACAAGTGCAGAATGTGATAGGCGACCCAGACAGTCAGTGGGATCACTTGAGCTTCCGCACCAACGGTTGACAATCTTCACAGACTCAATGGGAAGCATTCCTCCCAAATCGACTTCCCACCATGAGGCTTTGTCTGTTCCAGCAGTGTGGGAGAATGTATTTTCTTTGCCATCAACTGCACTGCCAGCAAGAAACCTGCTATTGCCATTGTACGTTGACGACTGTGTTGCAACCTTGCCAGCTGCAACATTGGCACCCAATGAATATGCATGGACTTCAAAAACCTGAATAGGCAAACCTGTGAGAGACTGCAACTTGACTCGACTCGCCCGGGGGAAACAAGGTGAGGTTGGATTCGCAGAAGGCGCCATGGGACTTGAGGTGGGCAAACGTGATGGACTGGAAGATGGCGAACGCGAAGGACTGCTGGTGGGAGAAGCAGAAGGGCTAGTTGATGGATTTTCCTAGGGTGTTTGTTGAAGATGAGAGAGAAGAGGAATGGATGAGTTTGTGTTTTGCGAGAGAGGGTGAGGTGGTGGATAAAGAAAACACGAAGATCGTACTAGGACGCTATAACATTTAACATATGGTGTTGAGTCAGCGCTGTCAGAGCTCGTTACTGCCCCAACGCCATTGTAGAGATTAGACACATAAGAACCTGCTGGGATGTATGATGCAGTCGTCAAACCAGTAGGCAATGGCTTGGAGATTTTGCAGTAGCAATGGGAAGCATAACTTTCAAAAGTCTCTATCCCCACAAGTTGACTGGGGTTCTGACCACACCAACTACTGCAATAATCCAACAACACACTTCCTGTCAACTGATTGCCAGATGAGTCAGTCACAGAAGTGCGAACGACAAAATTATAAGGGTTCCTGGAGGCATCCCAGCAATATCCAACACCAATGTACAATAAGTTCAGCGCAGCAGCCACCGGGGCCGAAGCGATAGCTGAGTAGAGCATAGGGATGACAAAGAGGCCACGCAGAGAGGGTTTGTTGTGACTGGAATGTGTAGGGACGGAGCTACGAGCAACAGGCATTTTAAAGTACCTAGTTTCTTGGGGTTAACAGGGAGGTTTTGCGATGCGGTGCTTGCACAATGCGAGCGTTTGATTTTTATGAGCAATGGATAATGAAATATCTGGTGCCTTGATAATTGTCAATGTGTTAGCCCATTATAGCCACTCAAAGAGAATTTTTTGTTTTCTCTCGGCGACATGAAAACATGATGTGCTGGCCTACTGGCCTACATTCGCATTAGTAGGCAAACAAAAATAATAGGGGATCGAAACCTCTTTTCAAATCTATTGCCCTTCTAAAAATTTTGAAATTATTAAAATGATGTGTTTGAGGATTTTGTTACGGTACAAGTATGATAAGATTTGTCATGGAAGGGCAGTGTCAGTTTAACTGATAGTGAAGTTCGTCATTTTTTTCTGAACTAGTCAACATTAATCGCTATATTCTTTATATCATATTCGATGGGGATAGGTGACCCTTGTCACCTCAAGTCCTCATTAGAAACCAGTTGCACTTACTTCTCATGGCCATACTTCCCCTTGGGGATGTCATGCCCATCAAGATTGGCTTATGTATCCAGAGTGGTATCAGTCTTGGGTGGTGCGCCAATAGGGAGGATATTTGTCTCCAGGGACACTGGGTCCCCAGTTGCCAGACCGCCATCTGCGCAACTACTCCCGTGCGGGTCCAACTTCGATCCACTCCTTCAACTTTTAAGCAAGTCGTTGGTCCTAAGAGAAATGAGATGCAATAAACCCGGTCGGGTGGGTGGGAACAAAAAGTCATGGGTTAGCTTGCCTCAACAGGGTGATCGGCCCCTCTCTGCCAAGCACCATGACAAATCGCTGCCCAACTTCTTTTTCGTCAATACTTCGTTTCCGGGGAAAAGTGAGCCTATTCAGTGCTGCGATCCAAGCAGATGTTGGCGGGAGGATGGTACCTTGGCTGGAAGCTAGTGTGGCTCGCTAGCCCTTAGCATAGCCGCCAAAGTCTTATAAAAGACTCCGGATCCAAGACCCACTCCCTCCAGTCTTTCTCTGCTTTTCCTTTTCACGAAAAGATCTTAGCTTATCTTAAGCCCTCTTTCCTTCTCCGTTCACTTGTACTACCTCCTTTGCTTGTTGGCTCGATTTGGCAGTGTCAGTTTAACTGATAGTGAAGTTCGTCATTTTTTTCTGAACTAGTCAACATTAATCGCTATATTCTTTATATCATATTCGATGGGGGATAGGTGACCCTTGTCACCTCAAGTCCTCAATAGAAACCAGTTGCACTTACTTCCGTGGCCATACTTCCCCTTGGGGATGTCATGCCCATCAAGATTGGCTTATGTATCCAGAGTGGTATCAGTCTTGGGTGGTGCGCCAATAGGGAGGATATTTGTCTCCAGGGACACTGGGTCCCCAGTTGCCAGCCGCCATCTGCGCAACTACTCCCGTGCGGGTCCAACTTCGATCCACTCCTTCAAACTTTTAAGCAAGTCGTTGGTCCTAAGAGAAATGAGATGCAATAAAACCCCGAAACTGAAACAAGAAGAATGAGACTCATATGTCCAAGTACTGTTAGGTTTCAAAAGTACTTGGCAAATATAAGCATCCCCGAGACTGCATTCTTCACCTCAGTGTATACCTGTCTCATGGGCAATCCCGGAAGCGTGCCTCGCCTTTCTTCTCGACTCCGCCACCGTCCCATTAGATCAATAATGGATTGCGGCACTCCTAAACTCAGGGCGGTAGTGGTCCCGCCACGTCGCCCAGACCTCCACAGACTAAAGTCTCGCAGGGTCCACCGCAGCTGGGATTACTCCAGGGAAGTGGTGCTTTACCTTTTCAAGCAGTTCCACCAACAGGGGATCGTAGTGGCCCATCTTCCTCCGGTTGCCCTTCTCATCTGCTAATAGCCATCCGTTTTGGCGCTGGTCCCCAATTAAATTCCTCCGCATGACCCTCCTAAACCACTTAAGTATTGGGAGTCCCGACCGCGTCTGCGTGGGTATTGGGATACAGTGCCACCGCAGATCGTTCTCCCCTTTGAACCGCCCATGCAGCGTGACCATTAGGAAAGGCTCCGGGGAGTTAATGGAATCTTCCCAAAGCGTACGCATCCCAGTGAGAGACGCCAATGGGACCTCTTCTCCTCGTAGGTTGCCACAGAAGGTCATCAGCACGTACACCATCAGTTCCTCGACCTTCTTCCTCTCTAGCTCGTCCATCGTGTTATCCCAAAGGTCTTGGGCTACCTTGTCTAAGGCATGAATGATGTCAGGTGTGAATGCCTCGTCTTGGCGACGTATCTGGCCCATGCGATACTTCGCTCCTAGCTTGAAGCGAACGAACCACTCTCCCGACGTCACACACGTAGTAGCGTGAACCCTCTTCTCATCTTGGGCGTATAACGTGTCCACATTGTATCCCCTCCCGGCGGAGTGTGCGTGCCGGTACCATGTCGGAGTTTTTCGCATGGTGTCGTACTGGAGGTGGTTGGCATACTTTCCAGGCCGCAACGAGGCATTCAGTGTTATAAGGGCAACGGACATACCCACTCTGTCCTCCACATAGGGCCATCCAAGTTGCGGTAGGTAATTTGCCAACCCAAAGGTGAGCTCAGCGGCCCGATAGTCCGCCACCAACCGGTTGAGGTTGGCTTTCACCGTCCGGGGGGCCCTGCTACCAAATACATCCAAATTCACCCGTCGGATTACCAACAGGGTGTACCCATCCGACACATCGGAGAGAATGGGGTCCCACCGCTTGACGTTCCTGAACTGGCAGAGGTCACATTCAAACGGGACCCCCATCAGGTGGTCTCCGTCTCTTCCTCTTGCGTTCGCGTGGTCGTCGTTGACCGGGACTTCTATCCCTTCGTCCTCCTCCGGCAAGGCCTGGACAGGAAAAGGATCTTTGGGATGAGGCACATAACAGTCGCCGCACCATACATTCCTGCACGGGGGGAAACTCCCTCTGGGCATCAAGAAATTGGAGCAGAATACGCCTGCTCCATTCTTCCGGACCTTCCCACATCCCGGCACATACCCTTCCAGCTCATGAAGTTTTCTTGGGTCATTTCGCCCGTCCCTCCAAGACTTGAAACCCTGGTTGAGACTTCTCTCTGTTCGAGTGACACCGTCAGTTCCCTTAGCCAACCAAGGACCCTTGTAGCTTTGAACGAAGGTGAGAGGAAACACGATCAGAATGATTAATGGTTCATGCATGTCAGCGGCCCAGAAGGTAGGATCACAGGAAACAGTAAAAACAACATCAGCATCTTTCGTCAACTGTTTCCGCCACAAATGGGTCATCAACCGGGGTACAGCAAACACATGGGGGAGGTGGGGATTGGTGAGGCGGTCATCGTTGAACAGCTCCATGACGGTGGGCATGGCGGCAGGGGGTGGTAGCCATAGGCGAGGCTGGTGGATTTCATGAAGGAGGAACCAATCTTGGGGGGTTAGGGTCTTCAAAGGTACGCCACACCAGGGGGCGCCTCCTTCATTTGACCACCAGGACTCAATCCAGCGAGAGACGGCTCCGCCCGTCCTGTCATCCGCTGATTGGCTGAGCGGTAAGAAGCTCCATGGGGATGACTCTGATTTCATCATACCCTCCAGGAGATCCCCACGAGATAGACCGTCGATCCCGGCCACTTTCATTCGCGTCCCGCGATGTGAAGAACGTGGAGTAGAATGCCAGTTCGCTGTTGTAATTGCCTGACTCGCAAGATGATGTCCGTCAGCTTCTCTGACTGAGAATGTCCCTTGTAGTAACAGCCTTCGAAAGTGGAGTTGTCGGTGAATACCATTACCTCTGCCTCGGTCAGCTGGCCCATCTTCTCTAATCCTTCCAACCGGGAGACTAAATTGTCTGCTTCCCGATAATTTGAACTCTCTCCCTGGTAGGACTGATTGTAGTTCCCAGACTCCCAGTGAATGTGCGCCGAGTCCCAAACGGCAGAGCCGAAGCCCTTTCCACTGGCATCTCCCATGAGGTACAGAGCCGAGTACGAGTGGGTCGCGCGAAGCAGAGCCATGGAGGGTTCCCGTCCGGCGAAGAGCGACCCGAGAGCCTTTATGTCCTCCTTCAATCGGTCCACCGGAGCCACTAAATCCGGGGCCGTCGCTGCTCCAAGGGTAGCTTCCGCGAACACCGCTGGGCCAACATCCACCCATTGCTCCCTTCCCATTCCCAAATGGCAAACTGGGACTTAGGTCTTCTGACCTTCCATCCCTTTCGGGTGCGCCCCTCCCTCCAACTGTCGATAGTCAGGTGGAGCCCCTTCAAATAGGGGGGCATCCAATCATACATACGGGACACGTATATCAAAAACCCGCGTATCTGCTCCAACCTCTTCAACGGGATCCTTCCATCTGCTCGTCCCTTTATCAGCTGAGAGAGCTCCTGGATCATGTCCTTGGTCTTGTCCCACTTCTTCTGGGAAACCAGAGCAACGAGCGTTCGGGTGTGAATAACACTTCCAGCCCAAGGCCCGGTGTTTGAGACGGGGTGGTGCGCTTCCTGGAGGCATCTTGGATCCCCAAATGGGAACACACCGAACAAAACCTCCGGGACGCTGCCCAGCATTGCCTTTCGTCGAAACCGGTGGGCCTTCCATCATCAACATAGAGAAAGATGTCACTGGCGATGTGACCATCCAGTCGTTGCTTGCATACCCAAGGGTAAGCGGGATCATAATCTGCTTGCCCAGGTAAATTCAAGATCACTTGGTCCCACTGGAAAGGATTCGAGGGATCATCCTTGTCGCCGTAGGCCGCCAGCTTGGCCACCACCGCCATTTGGATACTCCTATACGGGGAGTCCTTCAATCCCATCCAGTTTCGTGTCCACCTCTCCCATCGTCGGGTGCGGTGTGTCTCCCAGGCCGGAAGTTCATCTAACGGTGCGGGCTGGTGGTGGGGGAGGTCTTCAAGCGTGGTCTTCATGTGTGTTACGTCCACCCCGGAGTATGGCCGCAGCTGTTCCCCCAAGACGAAGTTGGGAAACATTTCTCCAATGTCCATGTCTGCCTGGTAGTACCCCGGCCTCAAGCTTCGTAGCACGTACAACATGACCGGCAGTCCAAAGTGTGGGGCGAAGAGGCACTCATTGATCCCAGATGCGGCGCCGTTATAGACCATACGGACATGATCGTCCCCTTTGGGCACATAAAACATGTGCATAAGTGATAGCACCAGGCCTACGTCGATGTACAGCCGTTCTCTGACCTTGTACAACTTCCGCCAACACTTGATCCTGTCCTCTCCGGTTTTTGGGGCCTGCTGAGGTTTAGTGAAGCGAGGAAACTCCTTGGTGGGGTAATGGGGCTGGCCATCCCGGGCCCAAGCGACAAAGGATGTCGGCCAGCGCCAAAAGAACGGCCTCGAACCTTGTCTCCAATCCCACCAATCGCTATCCGCCGCCTTCTGGACACATTCACGTGCCGGCTCCCAGTCCTTGCTGCACGACGGGTGGCTAGAGAGGGTGGAGAGGGCTCTTTGATACCCGCATTTCCCATTCCTGGTCCACTGATACCGCCCGTTAGCCCAACGTATGTAGTTTTGGGGGTGACGAGTGCTCTCTCTGACCCGTGGAGGGAGCTTTTGCTTGACCCATATCCAGAACGTCCTGCTCACTCGCCTGCGCCAGAAGCATATACCCATCTCCCGATAACTGCCAAGCCGCTGTCTCCACAACGGATGCAGAGGATACACCCTGTCCTCAGCGCGTGGTTCGTTCCCCGGAGGAGACCATGTCTCTGGCAGGGAGTCCCAAAGTAATTCTCCCAAATCTGAGTGGGGACTGGCGCATCGTCGGCCTTTTGGCCATCCTTTTTTAGAATAGTGGCTTCCACCTGATTAAGACTGGTACCAGGCGTCATGGTAGTGCCTTCGCTCCGACATTCCGACTGGTCGATCAAACTGGGCCCGGGCCTCTCGAAGGTCACAGTTCCCGGGTCGCTCAGTCGATCATCCTCCGATCCTTCCTCCCACTCGTCTTCCTCCCATGCACATTCCGATGTGGCGATGGTCGAAGTTTCCCAATCGCTCCCCGCGTTTGTCTTCTTCATGGACTCTTCCGCACGAGTGACTAACGATCCCATAGAGGGAGCGGTGGCTGAGTCGAGCTCCTCAAGAGACAAGGAGGACGGGTGGATCGTATCAGATCCCATAATGGGAGTGTATCGGAGTCGTTTGTTGTCATGCCCAGTTGGGAGGTCGGCATAGCGAACTCTCTTTCGTGTGGCCAGTGGTCGAGTAGACCCGTCTCCAGCCATCCATATCTTAAACCCCCCCGGAGAAAATACGTAAAGAAAAAATCAGCCCCCATCGACAGGACCTTAGCGGGGGGGGCCATTGTTAACTCGCGCAGGTGCTGAGTGAAGCCAAGCTTAACATACTCATCCTGCGTGAGGAGGGGAGTATCCCACAGCGAAGATAATTCGCGAGGTGAGAGGGGCCGTGAGCCCCATCCAGACGGGGACATGTCATAGGGTAGAGTGATCCTCGCCCGAAGTCGGCGTGCCGGCATAAGTCCCCAGCTTCCCACAGAGCCATCCTGAAGGGTTACGACGGTTTGGGAACCTGAGGTGACACTCGGTGGCTGGCATGGGAGCGGTCGGGCCACAGTTCGCCGATCCACTGAATACCCAATGTTAGTCAGGGGGCGTGGCGATAGCAAGGGGAGTGTGATGTCCCCCGACCAGAGCTCATCAGGGAGGAGCAGGAGGAGAATGAAACTGCCATCTGTAGCCCCACCCAGCATGGAGTGTGTGAAGGAGTGAGCCAAACGGGTCCATCCTGGGATAGGGTGAAGGGAAGAAGCCGAAGTAGTAGGCGCCCAGTACAGGTGAGGACATTTCATAGTGCGCCAATACCCGGACCGAAGAGGCGGGAGGGAGGCTTCGTCTAAAAACACCGCCTGGGGCCTTGAGGAAGGACAACTAGACCGTTCCAGGGAAGAGTTCGAGGGGAAGATGGTCGTGGGATACAGAGACTTCATGACCAAGGTGAATGGCGAGGGAGGGAACACAGCGTGGTTGACCTGAAACCCCATGGCAGTGGCCACTGGAAACCACAAGTTAGGGACCGCGCCCCGGATGACACAAGGCCCTAAAGAGCGACGACACAGGGGGACCACTCCACGGAGGACACCATTAACTGATTTTGACGAGGGCTCCATGCCTGTAGCACCTGATCGAAGCTGGGAGGGAGGCGCTACTTGCTGGCGAAGGGGGAAGTGTGTCAGCTCACCGTGAACCACCGGGGAAGAAAGGTGAGGGTTGAACAAGGGTACGTGAGGCAGGGGATGTGTGGATAGTGATCTAGCGCTTAACACTAGCCTACAAGGCGCCCCCCCCGCCCCGGCGCGTCCCTATTCCTCATTACCACCGGCCGGCGGGGTGTCATCTGGCCCACCAGCTCGCGCCCTCTGCTGCGCACCGGCTTTCTTTTTCCGTTTCCCATCGCCGGCCCCATCGGCGGGCGCTTGAGTCTTGAGCCGTTTGCGCATTTCTCCGTAATCTGTCTTGTGCACATCATATTCCCGCCGGAGAGCCGAGTGTCCTACGTCCACCCGGGACACGGTGGCCTTTAGCTTCACTAGGTCATCCTGAACCGCGGACAGATCTGATTTTCGCAAGCTGCGCTGCAAAAAATAAGAGTTGAGCTTGGGGAAAATACGTGGGTGATCGCGGTATTGGCATGCCCGAAACTTGTCATGCACACCCAGAGCGCTAACGGATGCCCACATAGCCATCGAATTAGCAATCAACGGGTCCGAATACGAGTTGAGGTTCCTTGCGCCGGCCCGTGCCTTCGCCATTTCGTGGTAGTACACTTGCAGGAAGATTAAAACCTGGCCCCAGGCATCAGCCTTTTGCGCCGTCGAGTACGAGGAACTAGTGCCACAGGCCTTCACTAACAAATTCTTGTAGAGTTCCGAGCACTCGTTAATGATTTCCTGCACCGCAGTGGCGGCCTTTTGGCGAAGAAGGTCAATAAAAGACAAAAACTCCGGGTGACTAGCCCCAAAAAGGGTGTCAGCTTCAGTGGCCTGTTGGGGGAGATAGTCCTGCAACGACAATTCAATATAATTTTTCACCCCAGTTTCTCCATCTCCACAGTCCCAGAGATCAAAGGTTTTGATAGCTGAGAAGTTAGCCTGGGACGACATGTCAGTCTTGGAGGCTTTGGGTCCACCAAACAGCTCCGGCACCTGGGTCTCGTATGATGCGATGGCGGTTAGCCTGGTAGGATCATGAGACGTCTTCATGCTGAGGATGGCATCTTGCGTGACGTCGGCGTGAGACTTGGACCGGTGAAGGATTGCCGCGAGCAGGTGGACGGGGTCCTGAAAATGCTGAAAGATGCTAGACGTAATGCCCCAGGAGCACAACCGGACGGCACAAGACTTGGCGCTGTCGAAAGTGTTGTTCCCAATACGCACTGGCCCATGACCCGCCACGGACTGCTGGACGATCTTGAGTTGATCGACGCAGTACAGCCGTACCGCCTCGATTTCCCTTTTAAGGGTCAAGATTTCCTGTGTGTGGGAGGGGGATGCTGTCGGCCGCGAAATAGGAAGAGCCCCTGTGACGATGTTGCCGACCAGCGAACACAAATCCCGAACCTCATTTGTCAAACGGGTATTGTCTGCCCGCAAATGCTGGACACTGGAGGTCTGGTCAGCGAGCTGTCCCAACACCCCAGTGGCCTTGATACCATGGACGGCATGCTGTGCCGCCGTAGCCGCGTTGAAGGCCAAGGTGGCGTTGCCGACTGCTTGCTGGATAGAAGTGCCATAAGATAGAAAGTTTTCATTGCAACGTTTGAAAAGATTTTCATACACGTTTAAAGTTTTTAACATGCTACCGATCGAGACCTCTGCACCCGCCGCAAAATCCATCAACATCCCGTTGTCGCTGAACGCCGACCCGGTAGACAGGGAAGGCTCGTCTGGGAACCCAATCCGCACCGACAACTTACTAACTTCCGAATAAAGCTCTGTTAGGGAGACCTCCGCCGTCTTCAAACCTGACACCACAGCATCCTGAAAGACCATGGGGTCTTCATCTACCTGTTGGAGCTGGCCTTGCTTCCTCTTCAGCAACTTGGGAGTCTTGGGCACAGCGTTCCGAGGAAAAGACCCCTCCTGCAACAACTGTTGGTTTGCGGTGGCAGTCATGAGCTCGGTCGGGTCAGACGCCTCGGCGTTAGACCTGACCCACTGGAAAATAGAGTTCCAGTTGTTGGGGTAATGTGCATCCCGCTGGTAGCCCTGAAAGAGCCCGCTCTTCTCAGCCAAAACATCTGGGAGAGAAGGGGAGGCAAACACTACCTCACCCACTTGTTCCCGGAGGTACCACGTACCCGGAACCAACGAGCCTTTCTTCTCCTTGTGGGCCTTAACAAGGCATTCACCTGCCTGGGCACCACACAGCTTTCCCAGCCGTCCAATCGTCCCAAGGCAGAGGTCTTGTCCAGGTGGACCTTCATACAGGAAGGTTCGTAAGGCCTTCGGGTCGTTTTGGCGTGCCGCCACGAGCGTGGACATCATCTCTGACTGCTTCACGGCCGGAGACATAATGACGATCTTGCGGGTCCCCAATGACTGTTCTTCTTGATCTGTTCTGGCGGTCAACGCCGACACAACGGTGTCTTCTTCGGTATTGGAGGAGCTCCCTGGAGGTTTCGACGACGTCGAAGCTAGGCGCTCCCTGTCCGGCGATTCCAAAGAGGAAAATAGATCCATTCGAGGAGGAGCCTTCGTTTCATCCAGTCCTTTAGGGCCGAAAGCGAGCCCCAGGTTTCGAACACCATCCCTGAAGAGCCCGGTGCCTCCAGTGCCTCCGGAAAGTACTGAAAACTCGCCTCCCCACGTGCTCGTGGAGGCCGCCTCTTCAATAAGAGCCATGGGAGAAGCTGCCCCGTCAGCGACATTGGTTCGAATCGGTGTTTGGGAGGCGGCGTGGGGCAGAGGGTTAGAAAACTCTATCGTTTCATACCCTTCGTCGTCAACGGAGTAAAGCGATGGTCCGTCCCGAATCGACCGCGCAACAGGAGAGGCGTTGCCGGACCTTGCACCCAGCACATCAGTGCCAACCCCCCCCAGAAATACAAACAAATCCCCAGCAGCGAAGGCAGACGCAGTAAACTCACCGTCGGTCCCCTCCAGCGATCGGGAAGTGGCTGCTGGTGCCGAATCAACGGAGGGAAGCCTACTTGTTCCATGCGAAACGGCCGAAGGAGCCGTGCTCATGCGCAAGCGAGCCGCGTAAGAAGTGAGCGCAGCCACGGAAGCGAACGGGGAAGACGACGCCGCCGCCGCCGGAGGCGGGGAGGCGGGCGGAGAGGTCGAGAGAGAGCGAGGGAACATCGGGCGAAGAGATTCAAGCACGAAGGCAGCGGTGATCGGAAGAATGAGACCGTACGGGAGTGGCAAGCAAAAAAGTCACGGTTAGCTTGCCTCAACAGGGTGATCGACCCCCTCTCTGCCAAGCACCGTGACAAATCGCTGCCCAACTTCTTTTTCGTCAATACTTCGTTTCTGGGGAAAAGTGAGCCTATTCAGTGCTGCGATCCAAGCAGATGTTGGCGGGAGGATGGTACCTTGGCTGGAAGCTAGTGTGGCTCGCTAGCCCTTTAGCATAGCCGCCAAAGTCTTATAAAAGACTCCAGATCCAAGACCCACTCCCTCCAGTCTTTCTCTGCTTTTTCTTTTCACGAAAAGATCTTAGCTTATCTTAAGCCCTCTTTCCTTCTCCGTTCACTTGTACTACCTCCTTTGCTTGTTGGCTCGATTTGAGA
>JABMIG010000145.1:0-20000 GCA_013187285.1 Cyclotella cryptica
GCCGTGCTCTACACGGGTGATCGCCTGACATCATCGTGCCCGTGAACTCGACGAAACCCAGCGGCCTCTGTTGTGTCAATTATCTCCCTGGTGTTCCGCTGTCCCTATTCGACCAAGACGACGATGCGCAGCTGACTGCTGATCACTTCCACGACGAAAGCCCCACCACAGCCATTGTCATGATGACAGCCGCCGCCCGCGGCAACCCGCTCCCGAATCCTCCCGCCGCACCCCCACCGCATCCTCCTCGTCGCGCCGCACGTCGCCGTCCAACACCGCCCCGCCCCTCCTCAAGCTGGGCAGCAGCGGCAGCGGCAGCGCGTCGGCCTCCTCGCAGCGCAGCCCCGACAAGCAGGACGTCGACGCGGACGAGCTGCCCAAATCCTACTCCACCACGAGTCGAGGGACCTATCATGGCAAGTCGCACGGTCGCAGAGCCTCGTCGAGGAATCGCGCCGACGGTCAAGCCAGGTCTCCTCCCGCGCCGGCGGCGGCGAAAACGAACGAGTTCGCTTATTCCCGGAAGAGTTCGGGGAATGCCGTCGCCGAGGGGATTATTCCAATAAGGATGCGAGTTATGCTGGGAATGGTCATCGTCACAATGGGTACAACAACAGTGGTAGCAGCAACAACAACAGCAACAACAACAACAGTATCAACAACAATAGTAACAATAGCAATAACTACAGCAACAGCAGCAACACTTACAACAACAACAATCATAGCAACAACGCAATGCCAACCGTCGAATGGGGGGAAGAAGGCACAGACACCCAAGACGAAGGCGACGACCCCGATCGAGTGCGTCGTCGCACCTCCCTGCTAGACTACAACAAAATCATGGGAACCTTCTGCATCCCCACCT
This sequence comes from Cyclotella cryptica, assembly GCA_013187285.1. NCBI lineage: Eukaryota > Bacillariophyta > Thalassiosirophyceae > Thalassiosirales > Thalassiosiraceae > Cyclotella > Cyclotella cryptica. The sequence goes on from JABMIG010000145.1 coordinate 866, forward strand.
TCAAAGAAGACGACGAAAGTGCCGCGCCTCCCTCTCCGCCATCGAGACGGAGGGGAATCTTCGTAATCGACGCGTCGATTCTTCTGCAGTCGCAGCGGCGTCGACTCCTCCCAACATGCCCATGCCCCCCTTGACGAGTCGAAGGCGTGTGGGGGGCAAAGGAGAATTTTCAAAGTCTGCCATGGGACAAGGAGCCGCCACCTCGGAGGGAGGGGGGAATCGTTTCCTCTCTGATAGAAGGATGAGCGATGGACGCGTCGTGTCCTCGCGGACGTATCAGGTCGCACCTTCGGCATTGGAGGATGCCACCAAGGGGAGGGAGAGGAGAAAGTCATCCATGGGGTTTGATTTTGAGGGCGGAGAGAGTTCGGATGAGGATAATTGGATGGAGGATGCTCTCTTGCATGGAGTTACTGCCGCAAATGTTGGTACGTCCGACTCTAGTGGTGTTGGTTCCGGTGGAGTAGGGGAGGGGAGACAGAGGTATTATCCCGCCATCCGATCCATTCTCACCGCTCCGTCGGGAGAGTTACTGTCCGACTCGTCTGACTTGGCCTACAGCCATCCGCGCTTGAATGCGTTGGATGCTTCCGAAAAGAGTCAAAAGTCGATGGGATCGGCGCCGCCCCGGATGGGCGGGTCAGGGTTCCAGCGTCGCATCTCTCACGATTTACAACCAGAGGCTTCTTTGAAACAGATTGGATCCGATGGGTCTAGGAAAATGTCCTTGTTGGAGCTAGCTCAAATTACGGCATACAAGACTTCCAATTCGGATGGGATGCGTCGTCGTGGTGATGGATCATTGTCTGCTGAGTTCGTTTCGAGTCAAGTCAGAAGGACTGGAAGAGAAGGCAGGGGCAACAGCAATAATGATGCGGATACCAGACAAAGACCCAAATATACTGCATCTCTCGAGGCTATGGATGAAATGATGACGATGGAGCCTCGGCGTCGCAGAACCCTCTCCAACATGGCCAATGAAGAATACCCTCTCCCCCCTTTTGTTGAGGAGCATTTCAACAATAACAGCAAGAATCCATCGACCCTGCCCCCCGATGCTCTCTCCAACATTCCAGCATTGCCCCTCGTAAAAACTTACAAAGTCATCAAACGACGACACGACGAACCCGCCGGTCTTTTTCTCACCAAGGCTAAAAACGGTGCTGTCCAAGTCCACTCCCTCTCGCCAGAATCCCTCTTCCGGGAACCAACTTAGTCCCCGGACATGAAGTACTGAGCGTCAACGAAAAGAGGGTAAACGATCCCAAAATGGCCGCGACCCTCATCACCCAAGCAAGGGGAGGGTTGGCCTTGCGTGCGAGCGGCGGGGAAAGACCGAGGGATTTTTGTATTGTCAGGTAAAGAGGAAGGGCGAGGCGGGCGGTGTGGGAGGGGAGGCGGTGCTCACGGATTGAGGTTTGTTACTACGAGTGTGGATGGGGTGAAGAGGGGTAATCCTGGCACGGATGGTCTTGTGCGAGTGTCTGCCCTTGACCCGGAGGGATTGTTTGCCAAGTCTCATCCGTTGAATCGATTGAGAGTGGGAAGTATTGTCATGACAGTGAATGGCACTCCTATTTCGAATGGACGAAAAGCATTGGAGATGGTCATGGGTAGTAGGCAACTTGTGGAGGTCTTGCATTGCGACGAAAGGGTGTGGAGAGAGGATTGGCTGTGGGATGCATTGGAAGAGGCAGAGGGGCTTAAGAAGAAAAGTTTACAAGAGGTTATGTCTCGTTTGTTTCGGAAAGAAGACAATGCCAAGTCTGCTGGCGAGGATGGGAAATCGATTAGGGCCGCTTGGAATTTGGAATGGAATACTGAACGAGATGAGGTCACTCTAAATAAGCAGGATGTCGATTGGGCCTTCAAGTTGGTATTTGACGATGTTGCAGGGACTTGTCATTCTCAAGAAGTGACCGAAAAAATGATGCCGCCAACTGATGAATTTGATGTTTCTCTGTTTGCTCAATTAGTCAACGACAAACAAAGAACAATTATGCAAGTTCTTCAAAATATGCTGAGCCGTGCGAAGTTCGAGCTTCAGTTTGGAAGCACCTCGCTGCGCCGCAGCCTAAGGGCGTCAAACGTGGTGGGCGCCGAGCCACAGGCAGCAATTGATGGCAGATTTCGTAGGAAGATGTCGTATGATGGATTGCATATGATGTTGATGAACGATGGCGACGAGGAGGACGACGAAGAGATGTCGAACCTCGTGAACGATTTATTGAGAGTTGATGATAGAGATCGTCGTAGGAAAAGCCAAGGGCAGGATGAACTTCGCGATGGAAGACGGGGATCAACGGGACATATTGAAGCATTGGCAGCGGCAAATTTCACGGCAAAAGATTTAGAAGCTTGGTACCTTGAAAATATGGGCAAAGGTGTATCGAACGATGATAAAATTCATTGGTATCATGCCCGACGAAAGAAGATGGAAGAGCACCAAGAGAATAAGATGTTCAAATCTGACTCGTCGAATCGTAGTTACGCCAGCAGTATGTTTAGTGCAGACATGCTTGAGGACTATTTGGACGACTTGGAAAATTTCAATGATATTCATGGTGGACCTCCTCCTTCAGCCGAGAACACTGGAGAAGATGGCAGCTTAACGTCTTCGGAGTCGTCGCCGCCGCAGTCTCCTAGAGGTGATCAAAATTTGAGGATTACGAAGTTTACACTAAGAGTAGCAATTCGCTTAATTCCCAGACGGAAGAAAAGAATCCAGATGAACAGAATGCATACATAACTGGCGTTTTCCGAGATGTCGCCTCAAAATATGACGTTAGCGATGTTGTTGTAGGGAGTGGTGGTTTCGGAGAGGTACGCGAATGCAACGACAAGAAGACCGGAAAAACCTATGTCGTAAAAACAATCACCAAGCCGCCACCCGACGACACTTCCAAAATCAATCTCGTTCGTAATGAAATTTTACTCCTTCATGAGGCCAAGCATCCCAATATTGTTGAACTGAAGGACTTGTTCGAAGACAGCAAATACGTTCATATTGTAATGGAACAATGTACTGGCGGCGATCTGTTTGATCGGGTGGTAAACGACAATCCGGCCAGAATCCGTCATCGGGCGGAGGCAATGAAACACGAAGCACGGACTGCCAACGCCATGAGGTCAATAATGCAAGTCATCAAGTATCTCCACTCAAAAGGCATTGTTCATCGCGACATTAAGCCAGAGCACTTTCTTCTGACAACGGATAAAAGGAAACTCAACGCATAAAACTTATAGATTTTGGCCTCGCAAGGAAGCATAAGCCGGGTAGTCCACCCATGACAACGTTCACAGGCTCCCCAAGCTTTGTCGCCCCAGAAGTTATTGCCCGAAGTTATGACCACATGTGTGATTTGTTTTCTACCGTGTAACAGCATACTTTCTCCTCACTGGGATGCTACCATTTGACGGGCCAAGTGATGAAGACACATTTGATTTAATATCCATGGGGTATTCCGATTTCCCTCGTCTGCGATTCACTTGTCAGATGATGCACGAGATTTTGTGACAAGGTTGTTGAAGACCGACCCCACGAAGCGAATGACAGCGGAGGAGGCCCTCGACCATCCTTGGTTAAGGAAAGATGCTAGCTGTTGAGTGACTGTACACTATTATTTCACTTACATACATTCCTACTAAAGTTAAGCTTGTTGTGTTTATCGTATGCTCGTTGATAAAAAATAACTGATTTCCTAGTTCATGCAATAATTTATGTACATTCTTTTTCGTTAAACTTTCGAAGGATCATTCATATTTAGTTCCTCGAACATGCTGACCAACTCGAAAGTGATTGGTTTCAGCAGACGAAGGTAACGAGATATTTGCTGTCGGATATGTCTCTCCATGTGTCTTGCAATGTGCAGTTCTAGTTCAGGACCTTCCAAGGGAATCCGAGAATGAGCAGAATCAAGAGTCTGTAAACATTGGTCTTCATGCAGAGTTGCTTCCTCTTGTTTCTTTCCAAGATCCAATACTTCCACGTCGCCCCAATCAGCAAAGAACGCATGCGAATTCATCAATTGGGCGCCAACTTTGCTAAACCCTTGATCAAGATGGTCAGCAAGTATGACAGCGTGGCGGACAAGCTTGATAAACCAGTTGTCAGTCTTGCCGGAACGAAGAGCAGATGAATCAATGACCTGAGTTGAGTTTACACTCTCATGAGTTGAGTTTACACTCTCACTTGAGTTACTATTTACAGGAAGATCCCAGAACGCAAGTTCTTCAATAAATTCGCGTTTGACAACGCCAGCTGTATTGGGCAGTTGTTTAATTCCTTCTTTTCCGCAGTCATCTGCATCAATAGAATTCCCACAGTCTTTGACAGCAATACCTTGCTTCGCTTCGTCCGTCACTTCACGAAGCTTCGTTGCGTCCATCATGTTAAAGATGAGAGCTGCTTCGGGAGCCGACCGAAAAGAATAGTTGAAAATCTTTTGAACGGCCCATCCATGATACTTGTCATAAACTTGAGAGTACGCAGCACCTACGGCAGTTTTGCTGTCTGGGTACTTGCTTGGCGTTTCCAGGATGTTTTGAAATACAGCGCTCTGATAGAGTAGCTGTCTCAAACTCCACAAAGGCCAATCGCTGCTCCACCATTGAGACGAGGTAGATTTGGATGAATGTTGCTATCTCGTTCGTACTCTAAAAGCTGGCGGACTGTGGGCCCACGAAGAGTTGTATCTGCACTAGGGATTTTGTTGGCAGCCAGTTCCACACTCTTCATTTCGATCCATTGCCTCATGACTACTTCAACTCTGGCAATGTTTTGAACAACATCCTTCAACCCTAGCGCCATACCAACTGCGTACGACTTATACCCATCAGGCACAGTTCGAAGCATTCTCCATTCCGCAAAGACACGCAGCGCTGCGCAAAATAAGGAGGCATCAATATCACCGCTCATAGGAAGTTCACTTTCGATGTGATCTTTTGACATTGATTCTTCTTCAATTTGAAATGATGGCGCAGCCGGCTGGGCAGGGTGCACACCGTCTCCTCGGCTTATAGCTGCGGCTTCTCGTATTGCTTGAACAAAATTATTCATTTGTTCGGGAGGGCTTTCAATGCCGGTGGTGTTTGGAAAGCTTTCGAGATCGTGATTTCTTGATAACTGAAAGGCATGGGCGATTTGTTCGAGATTTAATTCTGATATGTCTTCTATGGAAATGAAAGGTTCGGATGCACCCAGAATCAAAGGGCGATTCTTGTCTATCCTTAGAGAATATCCGGTGCGGCTGTTTGATTTGGTAGATGCCTCATAAGAAGATGAGTATACAGACTTTTCAGTACTATTCAAAGATGAAAAAACTCCAGAATCAGATGATCCACCTCGGGGGAAACTGCTCGCAAGGAAAGGGGAAGCACGACCTCTTGTAATAAAGCTCCTGATCCACTCATAAACTTCTAAAGGATGCAAACGTCGCAAATCAATGCCACCGGCAAATGGCAATATCGGCCCCACCAAATCAATGAGGGATGCAATCGCAGCAGAGCCGAGCACCTTCCTAGACGAACCATGACTTCGTTTCTTCCTGCGCTGCTGCCTCTGCCTGCTGTTCCTCCGTCCACCTTGGACTTTCATTAACAGAGACAATGGCAGTATCACCTCCGTACTAAGCAAGCCATACACGTCGAATTCGGAGGCGAGCATATCGCTATTCGAACTTGAAGTGCTAGAAATGAAGGCCACGATGACACTTCCGACGACGAAGTTTACAAGTGCCATGATGGCAAGCATCAACACGGAACCCTGAAAGAGCTTCAGCTTGGAAAGAGTGAACGACGTGGCGGGGCCGTCATAAAACGTATGTTCTCCTGAGAACTCCGACAGCGACGACAAAGAGGGTACGGCCGTCCATTGTACGAAGCCAACGTGAAATTGCTGCACGAAGAAGTGGAATCGTTTTTTCCGAGATGGAACGGTGCACAATGCCGATTGGGTGTTACAGATGTACGTAAAACCACGCTGACACTGCCGAGGCTGCGGACTTTCCGAATCTGAGCGCTTTTCTGTTTCGTGCTTGTCATAATTCCTTGATAATATGGTGCGTTATCTTGGTATTTGCCAATTCTAATGCTGTGCTAAATGCAATAATGTCATCGTGGCGTTTCGACTTTTCAGGTGAACTGGCAGAGGTTGACATTCGTGATGATGTGTTTCGTTGTCATCGGAGGGAGTGAAAAAGAATCAAGGTGTCTGGATTCCAAAGTGTGACACGCAAAAAATGTGAGTTTGACACCAACGAAAAGGCGCGCCCACTCCGCAGTATTTATCGATTTGCTTCTATATTGTTCGCAAAACGAGAAAACTCGTGTCCTAGCTACGTCAACATGTTCACAACTGTGGACTCCCGACTTTCACCGTTTGGGGCGACGTAAAAGGTTATGAGCGTGAAGTAGAAAAATCCGATGGTCAATTTTTTCCTCGTCGTCTCCGATCACATCATAGATCTATCATCTGCATATCGCTCTCGAGAGCCCAACAAGAAAAGTCATACCATAGCTTCGTATCTACAAAGGTCATCTGTCTTGCAACAGTTGTTGGACAAAGATCATTGGTCACGACGACAACGCAGCTATAACTCAGTTGAGGACCGCATGCCGTTTTCATGAAACGAATTCCAACATCGGCTTCCTGGACAGCAAGCGACTTCATAGTAATCAAACTGGCATCATCAATCACCATGCGTTCCTTAGTGGCTGCATTCGTCGCCATTGCCGCGGCTCCTTTTGCGCATGGTGAGCTTCGCAAGGTGCAGGATGTCGCTCATCTTCGTCATGATAGTTAGGGGTTACATGAAAAGATATCGACGTGTTTAGCTCGTTCACTGCTGCAATTGATAACTTGTTTCTTTGAGGAACGAATTCTGCGTTGAAACTCTATGCGCCATTTGAGTCAACCGCTTGTGTTCACAACTGAACATCCTTTTTTCGTTCACTATTTTTTTCCTCTCTCGACGTAAAAACCAAGCCTTCGCACCGGCTGCACACAATGGCAAAACACATGGTCATGTCAGCACTAGTCTTGCCGCTGCTGGAAATAATTCGGATGAAAGGGTGGGTGCACACATTTGAATTACCTTTTTCGCACATGTCGGTGCTTATCAAAAATCACCTCCCCGGCATTTTTCACAGACACCAATGAGACAAGGAAGTTACGTTGCTTTAGTCACACCAATGACTCCAACGGGGGAAATCAATATTCCTCAACTTCGTTCTCTCCTCCAATTTCACTTGGAAGCTGGTACCGATGGCCTGTGTATCCTAGGCACAACTGGAGAAGCCGCTGTCATGACCATGGCAGAACGTAAGATGGTTTTGGATGCAGCTGTCGAGGAAGTCAAGGGGAAAATCCCAATTCTTGTAGGCACCGGCACAATCGACCCAGAACATGTTAAAGAGCAGACTCTTCAGGCTATTGACTGTGGTTGTGATGCCTCTCTCATTGTCACACCTTATTACGTCAAACCTCCTCAACGTGCATTGATGCGACACTTTGAATCCATGGCAGATCTTGGTCTGCCGGTTTGTATCTACAATGTTCCTGGACGAACAGGGGTTGATATGTTGCCTGAAAGCATCGGGAAAATAGCCGAACACCCCAACATTGTTGCAGTGAAGGAGGCAACAGGTGATGTATCACGGGTTTCTAAAATTCATGACGCCATGAAGGCCAATGGAGTGCCTACAGATTCGCTGCTTCTTTTCAGTGGTGATGATGGATCTACCGACGAATTCGTTCTTGCTGGAGGGGATGGCTGTATTTCTGTTACGGCAAATATAGCACCATCTCAAATGCATCAACTCATGATGGCAGCACTAAAGAAAGACAAAGCAGAAGTAGAACGAATCAACGCCCCCCTTAGAACTTTGCACGTTGACGAGTTCTGCGAGGCAAATCCGATTCCCATTAAGTGGGCGGTGAAGCGGATTGGAAAAATTGATTGCGCCTTTCTGCGCCCCCCATTAGATGAATTGTCTCCCGAATTCTATGAAAAGATGGAGGGCGCTATGAAAACTGCAGGTTTGATTTAGTTCATTTCGCAGCATTTTAACTAAGACACACAATTCATCCTTGTAATGGCACATTTGCTTCACAGACCGTTTCGGCTAGTCTAATTTTGACGTATCATGCGCTTGATCACCAAAGAGACATGCACAACGAAACAGCACGCATTAGCAGTCTCTAGGCTACACCAAAAATGCATAGCAATTCAATGACTACGCTTCATTGAGCTGCGCCAAAAGATATACCATCACTGGATGCCTCTATATTGCCTTATACTCATTGTCCACAAGCAAGAGTCGTTTATCTGGTTTTCAAGACGGCAATTGGATTTGGCAAAAGCAAGTTCACCGTATTTCAATTAAGAGCATACGAAACTGCACAGCAGCTTTCTCTTCATCGAGTTGAATGCAGTGCTGATAGAAGCCTTCTACTGAATCAACTTGTTTTAACGACGTCCATAGCATGATAACTAAGGCACATGAGAAATCTTATTCACAGCACATTTGCTCTATAGACGGGATTAAGCTAGTCTAATTTTGACATGTAATGTACCTGATCACCAAAAAGACATGCACAACGAAACAGCATGTACTCTGCATCAGCAGGCATTGGCTACACCGAAAATGCAACGCATTTTTGTGCCTTGTACTTCACTGAGTTACACCAAAAGATACACCTGCAATTCGTGTCTTCTACTCAATGTCTACAACCAGGGGTCGTTTATCTGGTTTTGACTGAGACCTTCCCATAAAAAACGACCCCATCTTTCTTGACTTCCGTCTCGGGAAGACTTTACTCATCGTTGGGAGGCTTATATCAGCCCCACTGGCCGAAAGGCCGAATGCATCGTTTGAAGTGATCTCGTTGCAGTCAAATGATTTATTCTTCTCGACGGTAATAACCTTGATAACTTCCCCATCCTCCTCTCTTCGCTCATTACTAGAATCTTCACGAACAGAACCTGTGGGAACTCTGGCATCTTGGCAACTTTCTTCTGACAGCCCATCTACGTCGATATCAGTTTGTAAGGTATTCTGTCCACTTCCTTTGGCGCGTCCATCTGTGTTTAAATAACCTGGAGTTGACCTTTCTTCCATCTCGAGGTCTGCCGTAACTTCTTCCGTGGGAGACATGGTGGGTGATTCAGTGGCAGGTGGGTTCTCAGCAGCAGACAGCTTATCTGCAGGCTCACTTGTTGAATGTTCCCCACCTTCCTGGTTGTTTATTGACTTCTCTCCCTCATCATTTTCCAGCGATGTTGATATAGAGACACTCGTAACTTGGTCATAAATAAGTTCAAATGAGGTATGCTCAACCTCGTGGCCTCCTTCCACTTCCAGCACTTCGTTTGCAGTCACTATTGAGACTCCTTGAGAGAAATCTCGAGCCTGGTCTACATCACTTGCTATTGAGAATGACACTTCAATTTTATCAAGGTCCGGTGAGATTTCTTGTGTAAGGACACTACTCTTGGTACTTGTATTGGCATTGATGTCGAAAGTGTGGATACTCTCACTGGACTCTCCTGCAGTGCTAGCCCTCCACATGGACGATGATGAAGGTGTTCGTTTGACTTCACTTCCATCCTTTTCGATTTCCTTGCTTAGTGTTCCACTAGTCAGATGTGGGATCGTACAAAGTACTTGAGGAGGAACATCTACTCCTTGATTCGCATGCGAAATGTCCTCCGATCGCGTGAAGGACTTGAAGGACTTGAAGGACTCGTTTGCCTCTATGGGTTCTGCGGTAAAGTTCGTATCTTTATGGCCTTTTATGTCTACGCGAGACACACTTCTTTTGAAAAATGTAGAAATAATATTCTTCGCGGTAGTCTTTCCACCACCCATAGAGTAGTTCGATTCAAACGTGGATGTTCCGCCAATGCTTCTATATTGATCCTCAGAAATAGGTGAATTGACGATCACTGGAGTAGGATGGAGCTTCTTTGGTATCACTGTGCTTGATACTAACTTCGACGATGGCATCCAAGAACGGTCTGTACTGTATTTCTCTCGGGTCATCATATCAGATAGTTCTCCTTCACTGCCGTCTACGGACCTTGATACTGTGCTACTTGTACTTGCGCTTCCAGAGTCAAAGTCTGTTTCGGAGTCAGTGTATTCATCTTCATCAAAAGTAAAGAACTCACCCTCAGAGTCTTCAGTCTCTGATTCTGTTTCAAAATCATCACCATCCTCCTCGTCAGTATCAGTAGTTCCTTCCCCAAACGTTGTGTCAGCGTCAAGTCCAAATTCGTCTTCAATGTCTTCCTCAAATTCCTCTTCCGTTTCGTCCCCCAAACTATACTCGAGATCCCTTCAAAGTGTGCATCGCTGTCGTCCTCTATGTCATCCAATGAATCTGCGTTAAACGATTTGGCACCAATGGTCTCCCTGTCGGCACTAAAAATTGATGCAATGTTTCTGATCACAAATTCACGGTCATCGTCCAGGGCGAATTCTTCTCGGAAACGAATCATATCGCAACACGATGTTGCGTTACAAAAAGAACTACGGTGGTCGGTTGGACTCAAAGGATATCGATCATCATCATCGTCTTGAATGTCGCCAAAACAATGTCGACTTTCTCTGGCTGACTTATGGCAGCCTCACTCTCACCACGATCACGAAACCAGTTGGTAACTCCACCGGGAAACACTTGTGAGTAGCATCAACATTTTCAGTTACTACTACACGATCGATATTCATGCCCTTGGCACTCTGGGGAGTGAGCACCATACGTTCAATATTCATCTTAACTTTGTTGGGGTCAATGTTGAGAACCTTTCCGATGGTATTTGAGGCCTCTCTGACTAACTCGCCACCTACCATATCAACGGAATGGAGAGAAAGAGGAAAGGCTGCCTCACACTCTTCAGACGTGGCGTCAGGGATAATCGCCTCGGATCCGAAACACCCATACCTGGGTGAGGTATAAGCAGCAGCATCCGGGAAACTCCCATCGGTTTCATTTTCGGTAAGAGAGTTCACGCCAAGTTTCTGCCTTCTCCTAAGGCTCTTGCTCTTAGGGGACATGGTGGCCCGGACACTTTCCTTGGCACTGGTGGCGGCTTCAGGTAAAACAGTTGATTCTTTTACAGCACTCCTTTTCTTTTTCTGTGAAACTACTTTTGAACTTGAACTCGAAGACTTCGACTTTGGCACAATCGACTTCGCCATTTTCCTCTGCTCTGATGCATCTTTCGATGCACACGTATTGTTTGGTGTTTCCCGTGTTGCGCTTTTGGTTCTTGCAGGTGTCGAGTCAGGCGACTTTTCGTTGACAGCATTTTTGGAAGGTTGTTGTTTCTCTGATGTTATATTCCCAGATGTCTTGATCCTATTATTACTTTTTGCTGCTGCCTTCTTCTGTTGAGACGATATTGACTTCCGTAATTTCGCATCTCCAGGAGATTCGACAGAGTTAAGTGTCTTGGCGGGTGCAGGTTGTAGTACAGTGGGCGACTTGACTCCATGAGTGGATGCAGACTTCTTTTTGACTTCACTTCGACACTTCAGTGCGGTGTCCTTAGAGCTGAGAACGTGTTCCATATCTACTTTTTTGCTTCTCTTAGCGGATGCAGGTTGCAATGGAGTGAACGACTTCACGGTAGATGCAGGCTGCTTCTGGACTTCTTTTTGACTCTTGGGTTCGGTGCTGTTGTAGCTGAGGGCTTTTTCCTCATTTATATTTTTGGACTTCGATGCTAAATTTACACCTGCTTTTGTGGCTGGTGTCGAAATCTTTCCGGCCTTGGCTTTCGGCTTGCGCTTTGTGGTGACTTCAAAACCCTCATCACCAAACTCACCTTTAGCAAAGAGGTCCTTCTTCTTGTTCCTAGGAGTGGCGTTGGACGCCTTGGGTGTTAAAATCTTATTTTCCAGATCCCCTTCCGCCTTTGACGCCTTGGGAGTCACAACCTTATTCTCTTGATCGCTTTCCACTTGCTCAACTTTAGTCCTACAAGCTACGCCGTTCACAATCCCCACACCTAACCCTTCCAACAGCCACCACCGTCCATTCTTTTCGTCCTCCAATCGTTGTTTGGTCTCGATCTCTTTGACATCTTCTTTCATCCTAGCTCTCTCCAAGGCCTTGGCAGCTTCGTCCTCTCGGAATTGTTGAAGTGCCGATTTCGTCTTCTTCTTTTCGCCTCCATCCTTCTTCGCCGTTGCTGTCGACGCTGTATCCGATATGCCTGAGACGGCACGTTTCTCTTGCATTGCATCATTGGCGCATTTCTGATTGCTGACGGAGGAAAGAGTTTTCTTCGTTCTACTTCGGGATGTTTTGCTGCAGCTAGAGTCTTGAGAATTGATCTTAAGGCTGGCGCTAGTGGTTTCACCTTTGTTGGCCGTTACCATCGATGCTGCATCCGATGTGGCTGAGACGGCACGTTCATCTTGCTTAGTTCGATTGGCGCTATGCTGGGTATTAGCGGGGGAAAGAATTTTTCGTGTGCTTCCTCGGGATGTTATGCTGCAGCTAGAGTTTTGAGAATGCATCTTAGGGCTGGCCCTAGAAGTTTTGCTGCTCTCGGAAAGCGGAGATGTCGGATGTTTGGTAACGGCCGAGGAAGAATGCCGTGAGGAATTTGTGGAACGACGTGGGTGTGTAGGAGGCCGTCCACCAGTGACCTGTGTCTCTTCCGTTGTTGCATTCGCTTCAACCGGAGGAACTCTGATCGTAGAAGGTTCTACATTTTTCCTAGAAGGTGATTCAGTCTTGGACTGTTTCTTTGGCAACCTGTGCTTTAGGAGTGCACAATCGTCGTTTGCACTTGGAGATTGTTTGCGTTTGACTCTCGGGCTGCTGACTGCGTCGGCATTCGACGAAGACGGAAATGTATTCATCGAGTCTACTTCCTTGGAATCATCCACTGCAACCACTACTGGCGCCACTGTTGCTTTATTTGGTAGAAGGTCATCTATGGTCTTCACCCTTGGTGATAGGGATAGGGCCTCTCTTTTGGCCTTTCTCCATAGCGAACCAAGCTTTGTCTTCGCTGTGTCATCGTTCCTGTGATCATTCTGATCGGAAGTGCCATTTGCTTCGATCGTAGACGACGACGGCAGTCGAGTTGGACGAAGCTTCATACTCGGCTTCGCGTATCAAATCCAATTAAGACGATCGCCGTGATTGGCTCCTAGGTTCCGATTGTAGCAACGGTTGGGGTGTTTCCTGAGGAAGAACAAGTGATGCACTACGCCATTGTCGATGCCTCATGAGCTGCTCTTGCAATGCGAGTCCTGTGCTCGTATTGCCATAATTTAACTGAGATATGATATCGTGTGCGTTCAGTGACAAGAGTTAAAAATGTGAGTGACTTTAAAAGGAGAGAAAGGGTTGGAAAGTGGCGAGTTTTCGAGATGACATTCTATTGCCACAAACACTCCCTTTGATAATCTTAGATTTTATTCTCATTAAGTATCGCTTCAGTCCATTCCGCAGTAATTTACAGTATTGTAGAGTTTTGGGCGAGAAGCAGACCTACTGAATTTGTGCGTAAAGTCAGGTCAGCATATGGGACTTAATATTCAACGTTCCGCACACAAAGGAATATTGGAATCAATTAATGTTTTATTGAACACCAAACTGCTGCCAATTTCTCATTCGTACTCAAACCATATCAAGTATTAAATGCGGTGTCTGTGAGAATGGCATCAACTACAACATGTATGTACCACATTACTGCCAAACCAGCCGACAAAGACTTCGTGAGAGAGACTGAAGACGATGGGAGTATGTACCATAAGGCAATAGGGATCAAGCCACGATCTCATTACTTCAGTCGCTTGTTGTCGACGATTGCAGCAAGCTCCAATTTCGTCATTTATTTGCGGAGCTGTAGAGCGTTCAGAAGACATTGACCAACTTATAACGACAGACTAGCTCGCGACACAAAAGTACATCCAATACCAAGCATCTTGTGATACAGTTAACCAAACCCATCGTCAATATTTCAACCATGCCAGCGGTAGACACATCGCCCGAGGTACAGGTCGCCCAACTTGGCAAAGAACCTGCAGCGCCCACCCATCAAGAAGAATCGTCGATCGAATGCGACTTCATCCCCTTGATAGAAGACCGCCGTGAACCCATCGAAGATGCCGAGACCGCATCAGACGACAGGGCTACGGCAGAGCCCCCCACTCCGTCTGCACAACTACGAAATCCCGTGTCTCTCGCCACTCCTTCGCTGGCGTTTCTTCGTGAGGAAGCCACTATCGAAACGGATGTTCAGTCGAACATACCATCACCCTCTAAACCTACTATTACTATAGATCGTCGGGCTCGTTCTATGCCTGCATCTCCTACGAACTCTATCGCGAGTATTGTGTACACCGAACCTCCTACGAATAAGGAGTCTGTTCTGGGAGTTGACGTGAGTGAGGCCATCCCACTTGATTCCTCTGCGAAAAAGGAGTCACGGTCGCGAATAGTGTTAAATGAGGTCATCGAAAACGACGATGATACCTTTGCAACCGACCATTCTCGTAGCACACAAGACAAGCCAGTTGTTGAAGTCGAAGAAGAAGTTATTCGAGACGAGGCCACTCCGGCATCTCCGACGCCATCGGGCATGTCTTCGGAACATACCTTGATGAGTTGTACCAGTCCATGCTAAGTCAACTTAACTTTGATGGTAGTGTTGTGGAGTATAGCAAGGCTACCTCGACTGCAAACGCAGAAAATGGAAATACATCAAAACCTCTGGGTGCCGTTTTAGCTCGAATGTCAGAAGATCAGACCTTGGGAGATTTACACGAATCTCGTAACGTTGAGCAGGACTCGGCTTCTGCTACAGTCACCGAGACCCTCGAGAAAAAAGCGGAGACCATCCCAAGTCGCATATCCAGGATCGGTCGATCCTCTGCCGCTAACGTTCGCACTTCGTCAAGACGGAGGGCACGCCAACTCAGTGGTCTGGGAAAGCAGTTCGCTGATTCTTCCAAGACGACAATTGCGGATTCATCCAAGGTCGTCGCTTCAAAGACTAAGTCTCTTGCAGCGACTTCTTCAAGGAGACTCAGTTCTACGTCAAAATCAATCGGTTCCAAGTCCAAGTCAATAGCCTATGCATCCAAATCTGTTGCTGCAAATGTCAGGGCTAGAAGTAAATCAAGAGTAGGTGATGTAAGAAAGCAACGACAAGAATGCCAAACCTCCGAGGATTGCGCTCCTGTTGCCATGGCAGCAGAGAACCAGGAGGAACAAGAAGTCAACTCAACGGACTCAACGGACTCAACGAAAAACATTACCACGGATGAGAAGAGCATAGATGCTGACGGATACATTCCCGGTCAAACTGCTGTTGAAGAGTTTAACGGTGCCTCAGCAGAGGAGAGCTTGGAAGTGATGGTTTTCGCTCTGGAAACAACAAGTGATGAAACCGTCAAGACTACTAACAAAACAGGAGTTGCCGAAGAAGTGACCGTCGATTGCAAGGGCAAGGCTGTCGATCCCGATGCAATGAGCAAGGCTACTTCTAATGCCTCGACTGTCAAATCGATTACAGGTGATTCCAACACGTCAGCTTCTTCGGAGACTACTGCGTTAGACTCGAAATCGACTGACACTACTGTTCACAGTACAGGGACCGCGCGTCCCGTCGACGATAAACCTGCCTCGACTCCAGAAGAGGTGAACTCGAATGCTTCAACTACGGCAATTGGTCAGTCATCTACTGCCAACATTCGTGCTTCTACAAGAAAGCGAGCACCACAGTTGAGTGGTCTTGGGAAGAAGTTCACTGGATCGTCGAAGTCAATTGCGTCGAATTCCGCTAAAATTATTAGTTCAACTTCAAAATCGATTGCCAGTTCATCGAAGTCTGCTGTCGCGAACGCTAGGGCTAGAAGTAGGTCAAGGCTTCGTGGTTCCAAGACGCCGCCACGAGAAGAAGGAAAGTCTGTGGAATTGGAAGTCAACGAGCCCCCTCTTGTTGAGGCTGTAAAGGAGAATTCGAAGGAATCTTATGGCGCCGAGACTGATGAAAGTGATGTCACCACTCGGGCCTTTCCGAGGAAACGAGCAAAGCAGTTGAGTGGACTGAAAAAGAAGATCACTGATTCATCGAAGACAATTGCTTCCAAATCTTCCAAAACAGTTAGTACAACCTCTACATCAATTGCAATGTCATCGAGGTCTGCAGTTGAAGAAGTCCGGGCTAGCAGTAGGTCGAGAGTTCCTAGCGCCGAGAGGCAATCAGAAGAAAATAGGTTTGCCGAAGAGTCGAGCGAAAAAGTTGAAGAATGCTTTCCCGGCATGCTGTCGGACGAAAATCAGCCAGTAGAAAATCAGAATAACGAAGTCATTGTCACTATGGAGGATGAAAGTAAATCAGTAGACCAAACCAACTCCACGGATGACAATCAATTGTCATACAATTTCCCTGAAGAAAGAGGGGAAAGTATCATCGCAGATTCTATGACGCCTTGCCATGCGGACGACGGTGACACTGAAGAAAGTGCCCACATCACAACTCTGGATGCTGCCCCCACTTCGCCTTCTCCTCCCAAGGCATCTTTAAGTGGATTCATGGATGGTTTCCGCAACTTCTCCCGCATAACAGAGCAATTCTTTTGCAAGACAGAAGAATATTTAGGAGACTTCGCCATGATTTGCGGTGGCGAAGCTACATCTGCTTCTACCATGGAAGCAAACATAAGTAGGCAAGAAAAAGGAGTTGTTGACTTTCCAGTTGCCCCAACCAAAGACGAACCCACCATGAACTCTGTTGAGGTTAGCCCAATATTTGATGAACCGGAACCTTTGGTTGTCCAACCCGTTGATGGTATTTCTTCGTTTGATGGCGACAGCCGTCCATCTGCTGAGGAAGAAATGCCACTCCCAACTGAAATAGAGCCAATTCTTGCTTCAGTTGATCCCGCTAATTCGATTGAGCTCGGACAATCAAGTTCACTTCGGTCTACTAAGTCGAACAAATCTTTGACCTTGTTGACTGAAGTTGAAACTAAGCCATCAACTGAGTCAGAGAAGGTCACAGCAGCAGAGCCAAGTGAACATTTGCCCGTCGACTCTGTCGACGGTGCCAGTGTAAGTGCTGCTCTCGCTTCTTGTGAAGAAGAAAGGAGGCAAAGTGAGATGAAGTGTAATGAAAAGGAATCAAGTCTTGTTTCAACTGAAGTAATTCATGAAAATATCACTTCAGAGACTCCTGTTGAGAGTCTTAAAGGTCATGGGGGACGGAAGAATTTCAAAATTCGCAAATCTTTCTTTAAGAAGCCTGGCCTGGGTCGCGTCGACGATAGCACCCATGACAACGAAGACATCAATGAACCTCAGGCGCATTTCAGTGTCATGAAATCACTTAAAACTGGGCTCAAACAGCTTTCACCAAGGGCTAATGGTGGCTACAAAGGTTTGTCAAAGCCAAAGGGCACAGACTCAGTTGATGAGTGCGTAAGTTCTGATGTCAACCGTAGCTCAACACAAAAACCAACCGACCTGTATCATGACGAAGGCGTGCGAGTTTATGGGGGTGGTGTAACTGTTGCCATCAATGAACCAACTCAGTATCCCAAGCATCCTCTTAACTATGGTAGAAAGAAATCAGGGATCAGAAGACATGTGGATCATATGCGAGAGACTGCAAAGAACATGAACAAAGTCCTTCAAAAGAGGATAGTAACAGCAAGCCAACCTAGGATGAAAGCCATAATGACCAATCATGTCTACCACAAGGATCAGGCTTCAAATCGCTTGCATTGATGCTCTCATGTGGTAAAAAAATGATGTAGATGTCCTGGGTTTAAAGTTCTTATGGATGTATGTGTTGAAATTTAAAGAAGAGGTAGATGATAGCGTCAGGTTTTCACGCAAACCATTAAGTAATTATCCTCAAATGTTATTACTACCAGATACAGCGAGATTTTTTAGCACATGTTGAACTTTTCATTTGTTGCTAGATGTTTTAACGCCAATCAGACCAGTCCAGATCTGGACAAGCCGTAACGACTAGTCCAGATCTGGACTAGTCATAACTTTTGTTGCAGAAACACATAGAAGCCGATGTCGCACAGCCAAGCCGACATCACCGTTGGATTCCTCGCAAAAATTACCCCTAGAGACATATCACCACCCCATATCTTTGTGACACACCCCAAGCGCCAGTCATGGCCAAAAATTACTACAGCACTTCGTGTTATCATCATGTTGCGATGAAAATTCTGATTGATTGGTGGTTCTCCAAACCCGGGAACATGGGTATACACAACTTCAACATTAAAAATTAACGGAAATTCCCGTCCTTATCAGTTACAACTAGTCCAATGACCTCCTATGACATGCACCCTCAAATACGACTAGGCCAGATGTGCTCTATTCATGTTCATAAAAATTCGTGTTCTGATTGGCGTTAAGTGTTAAAATGATTCTTGTGTCATACATTTTTGGTTCAATAATATTGTACAACTGGGCGTTTAGAAAGAAATTTGTTCACAAATGGTAAACTGGGTGCATAATTTTTTTCTTCCTTTTTTCCTTTTTTCCACTGGAATTTTCTTCCTTTTTTCCTTTTTTCCACTGGAAAATTTCCCGATTTTTGGGGGTGTAAATTAAGGGTGGTCACCACCGTCCATTGCATATAAAGATATCCGGTGACGCATTTTTCCGTCTATTTTAGTTTACATATTTTGTTCGGAACACACGTTGTGAAAAGCGCTGACGTGTTGCCATTGTTGTAGTGTTCAGAACACGCGTTGGGTCAATATCATGCACGTAAAGGAATCGTAAAGGCAAGAAGTGTCCCTATTCACACGCGCCGTGGATGCGTTGATTTATTATAGGGCCAAATCGACCGCGGTGAAATTGTATGCAGAGGAGTCGTGAAATCAGCAGCCAAACACCACGTACGTATAAAGAACGTAAAAGAACGTCAAGGCGAGAAGTGAATGAAGAACGGTTGAGAGGGGGAAAGAAGGGGTGGAAATTATTTTTCCAGTCCACGCCTGACTCCGACCTGGACTCGAGACAAAAATTTCCACCCCTGCGGATGACGGACAGGGCGCAAATTTCCAGTGGAAAAAAGGAAAAAAAGAAATTATTGCCTATGCAATGGACACTACCTAACAGGCATATCAAGGCTGT